>CM046427.1:49377763-49977763 GCA_025506505.1 Flaveria sonorensis | reverse complement strand
AATATTCACATAGTCAAACGACACATCATTATTTTAAGTTGTTCTCACAAATACATTATTTTAGACAAGTTTGAAAACTGTATAATAAAACCTGTCAAATTATTTTATTTTATTTTTGTTGGATTATTATGGTATTAAGCCAATAAAATATATATTTAGTTCTCTTTGTGCCACCATGTAGGTTCAAATATTACTAGTCGCATCGTCATATAATGTGTTATAGACGAGGCTTAGGGCCAACAAAAATAAAATACCAGTTTCATATTCTTATACATTTCAATTTGATTGGAGTTTAATAGTTGTTATTTATTCAACCCATATTCAAAAAATTCTACTTATGGAAAATATGAAACACATAGTATAACTTTTATAACCTGTTAACCTTTTATAAGTATATAACTTCAAATTCAACATGTGTCAGGTTTATCCTTGCACTTTGTTAAAAATCACTATGACTTGTGTCGTCTAACATACAAGAATAAGATATAAAACGCTTTAAAAATGTGTAATTTTCAAGTTCTATAGAAACTGATGAAATTGCTCTATTTTAAAATCGAATGATTTCCAATTTCTGATTTAAAACGTATGTTTAAATTAATATATATATATATATATATATATATATATATATATATATATATTAAAGCTTTTTAAATACCTAAAAAGTGGAGAGATGGACATTGGATTGGAGGCGAATATGCCTTCCCAGCCCATGATTCATTTTTCAATTTTGCACCTGAAATTATTATTAAAAATCCGATCCTTGGTACCTTCGTCAATGCGATTCCCTGTATACATATTTAAAAAATTAAAGAAATGGGCAAAAAATATCTATCATCTATCCATACTAATAAAAAAAGGTTTTATTCCTAAATTTTGTTTTCTCACTTCTCTCTCCTAATAAATATCACATTAACTACAAATAATATTATTTAATTTTTTCATATTAAATTTATTTTTATAAAATAAAAAAGAGATCTTTCTACAGATGCAATTTGTAAAGAAATAATATTTTATAAATTAAGAAATATATCAAACTTTTAAAAACATAATATATTTTAAAACCGTAGTTTTTAAAAAATAAAATTCTTATGAAACAAAAATAATAAATTTCAAAGTTATAATAAAGAAATTACTAAAAATGACATTTTTTAAAAACGGTTTGTTTTGAAACAATTTGTTTAAAAACCAACTTTTTTTGAAAAAAACAAAAAAAATTAAATAAAAATTCAAAAAATGGTATCGTCCTTTTATCGCTCGTACGTAATGTCAATCATATCTTATATCAAAAGATCGTTTTATAATTCTTTAATTTTTTATTAATAACTATTTAATATTTTATTTATTCAATCCGTGTAATACACGGTGTTATAGCCTAGTATAATATATATATATATATATATACACACACACACACACGCGCACACACACACGCGCACGCTTTGCTGCGCGAACCACGCGTTCAATCATCAAAGAAAATGTCATGTTCCAAGTTCAATTATGTTAGGGTAGTGAAACGAATGGTCGTTATATCAAAGGATACAAACTATTTATATGAAGTCAATACATTACAATGAGACTTGATAATCACAAGACATTTAGGAATAAGGCTTGTACCCGAAATTATTCACTGAGTCAATTGTGCCCTTATAGTTTAATAACACGCGGGTTTTGCCGGTTTAATCGTTTGCACGCGTGTTATCATGTGTATCTATTTTGTCACCTCTTAGTTATTGTGAATACATATTTTTTATTATACAATTATTCTGTTTTGTATATGGTGATCTTTAAAACTCTAACATTCATGACACGTGCGTTTTGCCTGATTACTCGCTTGTCCGCATGTTATCGTAGGTGTATCTATTTTGTCACCACTTAGTCGTTGTAAATACATATTCATGATTATACAACCATTTTTGTTTTGTATATGGTGATCTTTGAAACTCTAACATTCATGACTGTAAAGATTGAGACAAAAGTAATTGATGCAAAGCACATTTAATATATAAAAAGATAAACTCAAACTTGCCAAATTGATCAAATACAATAACAATTTTCTTAAGTGTCTTAAAATTGAATTGAAATTACCATATCTTATCCATCTATATAGGTGGTTCCTCCATTTTTATAGAGTGAAATTAGGGCCTTCATTTTATAAAATAGATGATCTTTTTATTTATGAATATATGACAAAGAAACAATGAAATGAATGAATTATTTGAAACAACCAATGGTCATTTTATAATAATTTCTTTCATCGAAATTTCATTCTCTTATTTTATAATACCCGCGCACATTACGACGCGAAAGTTGGGTTTTAATGCTAGTTTGTGGTCCCCTTTTATATATTGTGGATGGAGGTGAGTAACATCTCTTAACCTCTTTTCAATATTAAGAATGAAAGTGAATAATATTCCCTCAACTAATGTGGAGGGACGACCTATATTGGTGGTTCATTCAATTTTATACAGTTAGGATAAGATGAGATACATTTCCTCAATCAAAGTGGGATGACTATACAAATAGTCCAATCTGTACTCTAAACCAAGTTCAGTTATGGTTTTGATTAGTGTCTCCGCTTTATAAAGCATGTGGTCCCTCCAATTTTGTTTCTTCATCAATATAGGACAAAGAAACAATGAAATTGATAAATTATTTGAAAAAGCTAAAGTGCCCTTTTATAGTTTTTTTAATCTAAATTTTTATCTCATTCAATGTGAGATGAAAAATAGGGCTTCCACTTTGTAGAATAAGTGGTCCTCACATTATTTTTCTTTATCAATATGGGACAAAGAAACAATGAATTAAGGCCTCCACTTTATAAAGTAGGTGGTCGCTCTATTTTTTTCTTATTAACGTGAGACAAATAAACTATAAAATGAATAAATTACTTGAAAAAATCGATTGGTCCTTTTATAGTCATTTTGTTTCATCTAAATTTCATTCTTTCATTCGATGTGAGATAAGGAATATATACAAGTCTTTAAAGCAAAAAAAAAGAACATTATTGGAAGAAGGTTAGTGACATTCGGGGCTTTATGCATTTGACATTTGGCATAACACCTAAAAAATCGTGTTCAATTACCTTTGAGGTCATACTAAATGCTTTATAATGTTCTATAAGTAGGTGATCCCTCCATTTTTTTTTCTTCATCAATAGAAAAACAATGAAATGGATGAATTGTTTAGAGAAGCCAAATGGTCATTTTTATAGTCATTTCTTTCATCTAAATTTTATTCTCTTATTTTATAATACTCGCGCGTGTTGTGACGCTTAACTTGATTTTTAATGCTACTTATAGTCTCCTTTTTATATATTGAGGATGAAGATGAGTAACATTCCCTCAACCCTTTTTATATATTGAGGATGAAGACGAATAACATTCCCTCAACTAATGTGCAAGGAAGACCTATATAGGTGGTTCCTTCACTTTTATAATGTGAGGATAAGGTGAGAAACCTCCTCTCAACCAAAGTGGGATGACTATACAACTGGTTCAATTTGTACTTTAGGCAAAGTTCAGTTACACGTTTTAATTAGGACATCCACTTTATGGAGTAGATAGTCCCTCAAATTTTGTTTCTTCAGCAATATAAGACGAAGAAACCATGGAAACAATAAAATGAATGAATTATTTAGAAAAGCAAAAAGGCCCTTTTATAATCATTTCCTTCATCTAAGTTTCTTCTCTCATACGATGTGGGATGAAAGATTAGGGCCTCCACTTTATAGAGTATGTGGTCTCTCTATTTTTTTTCTTCATCAATATGGAACAAAGAAACAATAAATTAAGGCCTCCACTTTATAGAGTAAGTGGTTCCTTAATTTTTTTTTATTCATCAATATGGGACAAAGAAACAATAAATTAGGGCCTCTATTTTATAAAGTAAGTGGTACCTCTATTTTTTTTCTCATCAATGTGGGACAAAGAAACAATGAAATAGATGAATTATTTATAAAAAGTCGACTAAGTTGGAGGAACGATCTATATAGGTGGTTTCTCCACTTTTATAGAGTGAGGATAAGGTGAGAAACCTCCCCTAAACCAAAGTGAGATGACTATACAACTTGTTCAATTTGTACTCTAGACCAAGTTCAGTTACAGTTTTAATTATGGCATCCACTTCATAGAGTAAGTGGTCTCTAAAATTTTGTTTCTTTGTAATATGGGACAAATAAACAATGAAATGAATGAATTAAGCCGACCTTTTTATAGTCATTTCTTTCATCTAAATTTCTTTTCTCATTTGATGTGGACGAGAGATTAGTGCCTCCACTTTATAGAGTAAGTGTTATCCATTTTTTTTTCCTCAATATGAGACAAAGAAACAAATAAAATAGGGGCCTACACTTTATAGAGTAAGTGGTCACTTTATTTTTTTTCTTTATCAATATAGGATAAAAAAACAATGAAATGAATGAATTACTTAGAAAAACCAAAGGGTCATTTTATAGTCATTCCTTTCATCTAAATTTTATTCTCTCATTCGGTGTGGGATGAACAATATGTACAAGCCTTTAAAGCACAAGAATGACATTATTGGAAAAATTTTAGTGACATCTAGGCTTTTAAGCACGTGGCTTTTGAACTACCATCTTAAAATGTGTGTTCAATTACGTTTTTATCCATTTATAATGTATCATAGATATATATAAACAACATTTAAAAGTGATGTAATTAACTGTTATATAAAATTAGTTAAATTGTACCAAGTATTGCAGCGATTTTTAGTAGACCTATCATCTATATATAATAACTAGATTAGGGTTAACAAAACAAGAATATGGTGAATTCCCTAAACTAGCTTCACAAGGTTTGAACTAAGGTCGGCTTCGCTAACTCGAAAGCCTCCACGTCTCAACAAAGGGTTGCTTTGTAAATGACAGAACTAAAGGGTGGGAAATGAAAATGTACAATTAACCGATTGAAAGTCAGTTAGATTGGTTGGTGATTGTACTTTACGGTACAAAATGTCGGGTATAATTGGCACAAGAGTTTAGCAGAAAATAGCTAGAAAAAATGCTGAGGTGGTCGGCACAGATTAGTCTTTAATATGGAAGACAAGAAGGGAAAACTGATACAAAAATACCAAAGCACCTATCTTTATTTATAATGAAAACAGGACATGAAAATAAACTACTGACCAAAATAAAACTTCTATCTTATGAAATGTAATAAAGACTCAAATCAATCAAAAATAAACCCAAATCAACAGCTGTAGCTTGCTGTCAAAATACAGCTGTAGCTTGCTGTCAAAATACAGCTATAGCTTGCTGCTGAAGATTCAAACCATCCGGAATTATCCAACATTCACCCCCTTAATTCCGATTTTTCGCATTCCTCTCTTCTTTTTGTTCTGCTTCAATTGTTTGAAACATACCTGTTTGATAGGTTCTCGAAACTTTGATAGGTTCTCGAAACTGAGCATTAATCCATCCATGTCTTGCTTTGGTGCTTCACTTGTTTCCATTTTCTTATCTTGAACACTTCCTTCAATCAGACTTCTTGCCTTTCCTTTTTGATTTTTAGGCTCCCAAATAGGATTGTTTGGGCTTTCTCAACCTGAACTGGGTTGTCGTATGTTTCAGTGTTCACCTCAACATGTATTGGATTGCTGTTTTTCACAACTGGCCTGATATTCAGCCCTGATTTTGTGGGTTCAGAAGCTGAGTTTATCATCACATTAGGTTCTGATGTGTTATGTTGCTGATCAATGAAGTTCACTCGTTCATTCTCAACTTTTGAGTTGTTTGCTTCACATAGTAAACATACTTGAAGTTTGATAGTATACAATCTGTTTTTACTTCTTTGAATCTTCATCAGTAGGTTGTCAGTTTGATCATATAACTTCAGGATTCCATCTCCCAAAGTTACCTTGCACCATTGCTCATCCAATTGCCCTAAACTCATAATATTATTGTGCAATTCGGGTATATAGAACACATCAGAAAATACTCTTTTCTCACCGTTCTTGCATTTCACAGTTACACATCCTTTACCTTTGATTTCGATGGTAGAGCCATCTCCAAATTTTACATGACCTGTTACTTTTCCATCCAGTTTAGAAAAATAGTTTCTATGCCCGGTCATGTGGTTGCTTGTACCGTTGTCTAAAAACCACATTCCATCTTCACACTCATAGTCCGCATACACCTTAGGAAGCACTTTCTTTTCATTCAGCATCACAGCTTCTGCTTTCGCCATAAGCAATGTGGGTTCATCATCTTCTATGATAAAATTAGCTTCATTCTCACTTTTGCTAAGGGCTTGATACTCGGCCGAAAAATGGCCAATTTTGTCACAATTGTAACACCTTAGATACCTTCTGTCTCATCTCTCCGTCTGATCTTCTTGATTAGTTTCTCTGCTTCTTTGATCTGCCTGTTCAACCATATGATCATTGTTCGTGAAGTGTCTTCTCCCTCGGCCCCGGTTGTCCCTCTACTCCTGCCAGCTTGTCTTGACTCCTGTTTTTGTCGAATCTGCCATTCTGATTTTGCTAATAACAATTGACCTGCCGAGTCTTTGATTGGTTCAGCTGGCTTGAGCCTTTCTTCGTATGCCTTGAGACGCCCGACCAACTCTTCAAAAGGCATCTTGTTTAGGTCCGAATACTGTTCAATCGTAGCAACGATTGGTAGGAACCTAGTTGGTGCAGAGTTTCTTTACCTTTGCATTCTCATCCAATGTAGAGCCAAGTGTTCGAAAGTTGGACACAATCTCCCCAATCTTTCCTGCAAAGTCATCAATGTTGTCTGTCTCCTTCATGCTCAACAATTCAAACTCTTGGTTTAGAGTTGAAATTCTAGCTTGTTGCACCCAGTCAGCTCCAAGATACCGCGTCTTGAGAGCATCCCATACCTCCTTAGCGGTCTTGTGTCCCGCTACTTGCAATAGAATATCTTCCGGCAGCGCCTGGAAGATGAAAGCCTTTGCTTTCTCTCCAATCTTGGCATCCATAGCAGCTTCATCAGATGATTCGATGGCATCCCAAATTCCATGGGCATCCATGATTGATTCCATCTTGATTGCCCAAGATGTGTAATTCGTTGCAGTAAGTAATGGACACTGGTATGATATTGAACTCCCTTCTCTAACTGGAACAACAGCCTGATTATTGGGTGTGACAGCAGCCATTAAACAGACCTGGGTCTTTAAACTGAAAGGAATAATAAGGCTGAGCAGAAAACAACCAAGAATGCAGTTTGACTTGGAAAAATCGCTGCAGCAGTAGGATTCTTTGATAGGCAATAAACTAGCCTCTTGGACAGGTTTTAATCAACAGCTCTGATACCAATTGTCGGGTATAATTGGCACAAGAGTTTAGCAGAAAATAGCTAGAAAAAATGCTAAAGTGGTCAGCACGAATTAGTCTTTAATATGGAAGACAAGAAGGGAAAACTGATACAAGAATACCAAAGCAACTATCTCTATTTATAATGAAAACAGGACATGGAAATAAACATGGAATGTAATAAAGACTCAAATCAATCAAAAATAAACCCAAATCAGCAGTTGTAGTTTGCTGTCAAAATACAACTGTAGCTTGCTGCTGAAGATTCAAACCATCCGGAATTATCCAACACAAAATGGAATTAGAAGATATGTCCATTTGAACCAAATATTCTGTATGATCTTTTTCTCAAACTTTCTTTCCTATCATTGGTATCGGAGCTAACTTGGTTATGATGTCAAATGTAAGTACAAGACAACAATCAATTGAAAAAAATTCTCTAAGGATCATGAGAAGATAATTTTATGATTCGAAACGAATGCACTGGCAGCTCAAATCGATTGGACTATACATTGTAGAATTAAGGTGATGGTGGAGAAGACGATGGATCAAATTGCCAGGAACACTAATAATCAGAGAGCTAATAATATAGCAACAACGAAAGAACAAACAATAATCAATAAAGAGGGTGGTCGTCCTACACAATACAAAATAGATTCTCCTAGATTCAACGAAAAGGTTATCAATGGGCACTATACAAGGCCGAGCACATCTTTACTACCGATGAACACCAGAGCAATTGAAATTGAGATATGTAGTAGTACATCTTTAGGGTGATGTGCTGTAGTGGCATAAGGACTATGAAGACAAGAGGCATTTCCATTAATGAGTTGCCATAGAAGGGGTACATCAGATCTCTATCTGGAAGGCTTGTCCATTTAAAAATTGAAGACGCTATGGATGCACTAACTATTAGACTATATTATTGTTAGGGTTTAGTATTGATTATTATTAGCGTTAAGTCCGTGGGCTCAGTTTAGGTTTCTAGGGTTTCTTAGAAACTTTATATATTGTAATCAAATACTAACGACTCTTTATAAAATAGGAGAATAAGGTTACAATTTGTGAAAAAAAGTGACCAACATCTTCTTAAGTGGCATTAAACCAGAGATCAAGAGTCTAGCAAAAATGTTCAAACCCAAAACGCTACGATATTCACATCCACCATAGAGGATGAGGATCCAAGATAATGCAAATGCTACCTTGAACAACAACCAAGAACAAATCATTCTGCTTATCCTAAACCTAATTATACTCCTTCAATTAACAAAATTTGGCCCAATGCATGCAAACAAGTTACCCTTATCACCCACTCTAACTAGTGGAATTAGAAACAATAATTCAATAAGATTATCAACTTATGAGAATAGGGCTAAAGTGGAATGAACAAACATACCTTAGCTTGCAGTCCTGGCAAAGCAGCTGACAAAATGGCTCCCTAAGATTCAAACACACAAACACAATTCAACAAAATTGACATCTGAAATGCAATAATAACAATGAAATCAACATCAAAACCTGTGAGAATCCAAGCAAACCGTCGATCGGAGCATGCTTAATCATACATTCTTCAATATATTCCAGACACTCATCAAAATTCTCATACACATTATGATCCTGCAACCAGTTCACACACTAAACCTCAAAAACCCTAAAACTTCAATTTTCAAACACAAAACGAGATGAATCCAACCTTATTGAACTGAAACCACTCGTAATAAGGCGGATCAAAAACCCCTTCGACTACAGATTTACCGTTAGAAGCAAACGGTGCATCGGGGAAGAAGAAATCGATGTTTTGAAGCACCGATTGGGGCCATTTGTTGAGTTGAGTTTGGAGTATATGGCCGCTTGTTCGGAACCCATGGAGGCAGAGGACCCGTGGCTTTCGGTTTGTGATGGTATCAGAGGCTTCACTGACGGTTGTTTTCCGGCGACATTTGGTAGTCGTTGGTAAGATGGCGTTCGAGATTGGGGGAATTATGAGGGAAATGTGTTGCATAATGCATATCGAGGGGAATATGAACATTCGTTTTGTGTTTTGACGTTGGTCAAAACTAATTTTGTTTACTTTAGTCGTCCATCTTATGAGGATTGAGTGTTTACGTAATGTTTCAAAAAGGTCAAGCTAGTGAAGTATGTTCGCAGAGTAGCGAGTGGTTTCCTTCTATTTGTTTTTTTTTATATGTCACATTAATGTTATATTGATATTTTTCTTTCTAATTTTCTTGTTTGGAGGGAATAGTTTATTAATTTTTCCGGACAACTTTTCTTAATTTTAATTGGTTATAAAAAATAAAGAAAAGAAAATAGGTTTGGTGAGGAGATCGGTCATGAAAATGGCGAATGGATAAGAATTTTCAGCTGCATAAATTGAGAGGAGCGTTGTTACCGACATTTACGGAGTTTGAACACTCCCGTAGGGGGCGGGGTGAAATTATTTTTTTTTTAAATGGAGACAAACTCGATATTTATATACAAATTTAAAACTTAACACTACTGACCCCCCCCCCCCCCCCCCCGCCCGGCCCCAACTATCATCCGCCCTTGGTTACCGATCGACAATAAAACTAGGAATTGGTAAGAATGTTCAAACCTTATTATGATATCACACATGACACTTTACCTTTTCATAAGAATACGCTTAGGATAGATGTAACACCATAAGCAAGTCTCGTACTAAATAAAAAAAACTTAGAAACTCATTAAATACACAAGATACACTCTCTAATTTAGCAAAAATATAACCAAAACTACATACACTCAGAAATAACGACCCGAAGAACAAATATCTAATGAACACACTAGAAACCCTAACTCAATCAGAGAATTGATGGAGAAGAGAGAGCGGAACGTGTTTAGAGAGAGAGAAAGAGAGAGAGAGAGATGAGCTAGTGAACAATGTGCTTAAACTCTCTCTTTCTTCATTTAATAAAAACCTAACTATAATCTAGAGTTCATATCTAACCTAGTAGGCCCATCAAAGTTGATTCAAATTTTAATTTTCTTACAAATGTTCCCCACTTTTAACATATGATTATTATTTTGTATGTGTTTATTATTCACAAAATTAATAATTTTAACTGTTTGGTTTTTTCCCCATTGCAACCATAATATTTTTATCAACATTCAGACGTTAACTTTTTAATAGTTATATTCTTTCTTAATGAAGTTTCATCTCTTATCTATGGCCTCGCACAATGCGTAAATTTGTGACGCTTCCGTATTTTATATAAAATCTCACAATTTTCATTCCTCTCAACTTCAATATTCAGATTCACAACAACATTTCACCGTTAGCTTTTTAACTGTTTTACAACCTGGAAGCACAAGGGTCTTGATGGTCATCAAATATTATTTCGAGTACAGTTAAATGCGTTTTATGTCCCTAAGGTTTCATAGAATTTTCCATTGAAATCCAAGTTTAAAATGTTGTCATTTGCATTCAAAGGTTTCACTAAAATTATCATTTGAACTCATTTGGCTACACCTAACTAACACAGTTAATTTTTCAACATGAGAGTTATTTTAATCAAAAAATTACAAAATAAAGAACCAACAACCGTGACAGTTTTTATATGTTTAGCTTCTTTTGATAATTGAGTTATAATTTAACTCTGTAATAGTTTTTTATTGTTTTGTCTTGTTAATGTATTTTGGTTTAGTAATCGTGTTACTTTTGCTCGTTTTATTAAACATAGATTTCTTTGATTTAAAGCTTAATTATGGTTACGATGATTGATGTTTTATGATTATCATTCATGGGTAGTTATTGTTATATTATTAATTGTTCTTATACTTTTATGATAATATGTCTTTTATGGTTACGATTCAAATAATTTATATTATATGACTTGTTTGTTTATTTACATATATATTTGTTTTGTGTGTTTTATAAAGTTATAAATGATTAACTTTTAGTTAGTTATACTTATATTTTATTTTATATAATAGGGTTATTGGATTTTAATAATCTTAAATTTTATTTATTAGTCGAGATTAATCACAACTCGAGAAATATTTACAGACACGCCCAACTTTGAGCTTATTTTTCTCCAAAGATCTCTTAGTATTGGATCGTTGGAGGAAAATAAGCTCAAAGTTGGGGTGTTTGTAAACAGTAAGGACCAAAACTGTAATTTCTCAAAAGTTAGGATCAATATTGTAATATGAGCAAACTACAATGACCAATCGTGTAATTAACTCTTCGACTAAAATACCTATAATTTAATATATTTAACGGAAAAACTTAACGGCGTTAACTGGGATTAGTTAAATGGATTTAAATGACAATTTTTGTAAAACTTTTTGTAACGACAAAATTTACTTTTGAATTCAAATGATAATTTATATAGAACTGCAACAAGCATTTAACTCTTTCTAGTATTATAATTTGGTAGCCTCGTGACCCATCACCCAAGTTGTAACACTCTAGGCAAATCCCACATCTGTTGTGGACAGGAGAGATTCCTGGTTCATAAGAAATGTTGGCTGTGGATGAGAGGAGAACTTCACAATTAAGCGTGCTCAGGTGGCAGCAATCTAGGGATGGGTGACCTCCCTGGGAAGTTTTCACCCTAGAAACTAAAATCAAATCCGTGAGCTACTCGTGGGCAAAACGAACAATATTGGTGGTATGAGAGCCCGAGTGTTACAGAATGGTATCGGAGCCACTTCTGTGCCGTTCGGGATGGTAGGGCAAACCTCATCAAGAATGGTGAGTCCCCGAGGGTGTTCGGAGGGACACCTTAGGCCAATCCCACATCCATAGATTGGATGGTGGGGGCAAACCTCATCGAGGACGATGAGTCCAAAAGGGGGGTGTTTGTAACACTCTAGGCAAATCCCACATCTTCGTGGAGAGGAGAGATTCCTGGTTCATAAGAAATGTCTGGTATTTAATATCACCAATGCGTTTTGGGCGTATTGGCTGCGGATGAGAGGAGAACTTCACAGTTAAGTGTGCTCAGATGGCAACAATCTAGGGATGGACGACCTCCCTGAAAAGTTTTCACCAGAATAACCAAAAACAAATCCGTAAACTTCTCGTGAGCAAAACGAACAATATTGTTAGTACGATAACTACGTTACACAAGTTAACCATCGTAACCCCACAAATAATGAGTTCCCATTAATCGATTCGATATTCCCCGTTTTCTCTCAAAATTGTCGAAGCAGATATTGATTTTGACCCTTTTCTTTCTCTCCGATCTCTGCGCCTGATACGAATCACAGTTTCGATCGGTAAGAATTCAATCTCCCTTTAACGTTGTGGAATTGATTGGTTATTTTGATGAAATTCTGGAAAAATCCGCTTCTGATGATTCAATTATATGATTTATTGAACCCTAGGAAGCTTTAGCGTAAGAATCGTCGATTTTACATGATAATTCTCATATATTAGTTGGTGTATTCGTTATTTGGTATTAACGATTATTACGTTGCCTAAGAGTTAAAGTTAAGCCTTTTTGATTGATTATATATGCCGTTTGTGCTCTTTGTTATGATTTCGGAACCGATAGCCAAGAGGATTGAGATGTTATTACTGAGCTTAAAACCTTGGGATTGAATAGGAATTAGGGCAAACTATTTCACTCAAATTAACAATGAAAAATAAAGGGTAAAGCTCATCATCAGCACAAGGGGGGCAAGGCTGCTGTACATAGATATATTATGATCTAGAATTCTAATTTTTTGCTTTAGAAGAACAACAGGTTTATGATTCATAGCGGTATTCCTTACCACTTGATTTTGCTTGCATATTGAATCGACGTTATATTCAATACCAAATTGATTATATTGAACTAAAGGCATCATCCTTACTGTGGATATATTTTCACCGTGTTAAAGATAAGAATTTAAGTTTATCTGAGTACCCTTAACTTCATATTTTGTTTTAAATGTTTATTGCCTGAACTCTTGTACTGATTTCCTTACCTTGTAGCTAATGTTAAATGGAGTGCCAAACTGCTAACATTGCTCCCACTTGAAAGTATGCACAGATTATTGTTTTGGCCATTGCTGTTACTCCGTCCCATCTTCAGTTTTAGGCCACTGGGTAGTGGGTACAAAAGATGACGGGAACATATTGCTTCCTTCAGCTTTTTTCCTTTCTTTTTTAACGTTTGGTTCAGTTATCGATGACTCCATTGAGGATTAGGGTAGGGCGGATGGTCAACTGAGCAGAATCAATAGGTTGTAGGGGAAAAGGATGGTGGATTGTAGTATCAACAAAACATGAGCTGTTTGAGTTCTATATAAAATTATGTAATTAGTTTAGCAAGGTTCATGGGACAAGAAAGAGTGAAGGACCAAATCAGTTTTAGCATCTTAGTATATATGCAGGAAGGCGGTAACTACATTAGCTTGATTAACTTAATATGATTACATAGATTGTGATAAACGTGAGCATTACATGCTAAAGTTGGCAGGGAATTGCAAGTAGTGGGTAAGAGAAAGAAGTCGATGGGGGAGATGATTAGGAGACGAGTGTTAATTCCAAAAACTATTATATGTGAAAGCTATCTTGTAACTACAGCGAAATTTATATATATTTATTAAATAGGATAATTGATAATAGAAACCAAATTTTGATGATTTTTTAGTACGGGCGTAATTTAGGTGAGGAGTGTCATTCTGCTTTATTATCGGGATTACTAGTCTATTACTAGGTTTTTGTTTGGAAGATTGTTAGCATTATCTGTATGCATAGAGGGATATAGCTCTAATCTTGTAGGACACTGATTTTATTCAATTATTTGTCATAGGGTTTTCTGTTAGCATAACTTTGGAAATCTATCTTGGTCAATGGCGTCCAGTTCTAACAGAGGTGGCGGCTACTATGGTGCTGCTCCATATAGATCAAGGTATTTGATTTTGCTGTTTTTCTTTCAAGTTTGTCTCTCAATAATTAATAACCACAAAGCTCAAGTGTCCATAAGAAGAAAATAAGTAAAAAATATTACATGTAAGTATCAACAAGGCAATTTGATCCTAGACCTGAGCTTTTCTTCTTCTTATTAACCAATGAAAATTGTGCAACTTTTGTGTGAGTTAAACACTCAACACTCATTTGGATATATTGATAACTTAAGTATTGTTTACAGAGAAGGGCTTAGCACCAGACAAGGGACTGGATCTGATGAAATCCAGCTACGCATTGATCCAATGCATGGCGACCTGGATGACGAGATAAGTGGCCTCAGAAAGCAAGTCAGACAGTTAAAGAATGCAAGTATCTATTCAGAAAATTTATTAGTCTTACATATTATACAAACCCCATAATCATTTAACCTTTTGAGTTGAAGGACGACCAGTTTTGTGATAGTGGGATCAAATTAGTTTTAAAATGGTTCCAAAGAAATTTTTATTTTTGTGGCAAAATTTAAGAAAATATATGCAATTTAGTATCATTAGCACAAGTTGGCAGTTGCCCCAAAGATTGACGTAACCATTTCCAGAATGTTTTTTTTCCTTTGTAGGTGTGAGTAGTTCAGTGAATATTTTAGAATGATTGATAAATTTGTGGACTCAGCGGAATGAATGCAGGCATCATGTTTATTTAATCTGTTTAACAATGGAAATTGCAAAAAAAAAACATTTTGCTTGTCCTTAAATGTTTTTTAGTGTAAGCGCATTTGATTCTCTTTTCTGGATATCTGAAATTGATGGTTTTTCAAATATACTTGTAGTCATATCTGAATTTTTATGAGAATGTAAAATTGTATAGCAAAATAATTGTTGAAACAATGAACATTTCTGTAAAAAGCAAAGCGTAAAGAACTCGTTTATCACCATCAATCATAACTAATATAATTACAAGACACCTGAAATTAATAATCAGAAGTGAAGTTTTCATATTACATCTAGATTTAAGCCTTTTAAGGTTTATGACTTGATATGTAAAAATGTTTTTTATATATTAACAAATCTCGAAACAATTTCATCTAATCAAAGTGGTTTAAAAGTTATTGATGACTATAGTTGGATATATGTCTTCTTATAACATCAATTGATGGTATTTGTTTCTCTTTTGTTCAATCTATTTATTGGATCTTGCTACATAAGTAACTATATTTTTCATCCCCTGCTATGTCTGCTAATAAACTATTCTAAACACATTCTGTTTTGGTTTTTTATTGGTCCACGTATGCTCATTTTATTGTTGTGTTACAGGTAGCCTCAGAGATCGAGTCCGAGGCCAAATTTCAGAATGAGTTTATTAATCAGCTGGTATGACATCAGCACTACTCCTTTCAGTTCTAAACTAGTTTCTATCATGTGATATATATTTACAATGATAACGCACTTTCAAAATCATCTAAGTTTCTCAATTATATGTATTCTTGTGATTAGTGTGCATAACAGTGTATTAAAAAATTGTTAAAAAACTTTTCTAAAGAATTTCCAAGGATTGTTAAATAAATGTGTGATTATTATTTGCAGCAAATGACACTTATCAAAGCTCAAGCAGGAGTGAAGAACAACATGAGGAAACTTAACAAGAGCATTATACAGTCTGGTTCAAGCCATGTTTTGCATGTTGTCCTCTTTGCCCTTTTCTGTCTTTTTATGGTTTACTTGTGGTCCAAGGTTTCAAGAAGATGAAGAGGTAAGATTTATCCCATAGGCCAAAACATTTGTTTAACTGAGGACAAAATGTCAGATAATAGCAAGTGCTACTTAAGTACCTTAAAAGATTGTGTTTCTTTGTAATGTATGTAAAGATTTCATTTTGTTGGGACAATACAAAGTGAGATATCTTTTTCTTTTATTTGCCAATGTTGTGTTGCTGGTACTGCGTATTTAAGCAGATCCAAGCCCGAACTTGCAGAAAGGTTGAAGTTTGGAATCTGCTTGGCCCGACTAAGGCTCAAAGCCTCACGGTTTGCAATTTTGACTTGGTAGGGTGTATTGATATTGTCATATTTAAAAATACAACATAAAATCTGTTATAGTAACTACTGAACACATTGAGCGATAATCAAAGAGCCGTAAATGCTTACAATATATATCGTTACAAAAACGTAAATAATTTGGTTATGAAAAGTACATAAATGTAAAATGTGGTGGGAATAGAAAGGTGTTCACAACATATATTGATACGAAAATGATGTTTTGAAGGTTATCGAAACACCAAGTGTTAGCTTCAAACAAAGACCTTGCAATCATAACCGTAATTACTCAACAAACCAAACATGTATCCAAAGAACCCGCACACAATTCTTATGCACTCCTTCATAACGACAGCCGCTGTAACAAAACTTGCCATGTCTACGATCAGCTCGTTGCGGGTCATGTTGTTTAAAAAATGCATCAAGTATTCAGTACGGTGATGAGTCATTCTGAGACGTCAATGGTGATTCTGGTTAGATTTGTATTGTGCATCCATTTGAGTCCGTTGTGGTTCCACCTTGACCGGAAATGGGAGTTGGTTGAACAAATCAAGACATGCATATAAAGTTACATAAAGGACTCGCTTCAGGGTTCGGGTGAAGCTCGTCTGCACGGCAGAAAAGGCTCGTTTGAGGCTGTGGATGGTGGAGTTGGCGATGGTTAAGGTTATGGTTATGTTAGTTGAGTTTTAGTGAAACTACTACAGTTTGGGTGTGTGAGATTGTTGTGAGATGCAAGGTTTTATAGTTGAATGCTTGGAGTTGATTGGCATTTGTTTTAGACGATTTTTTATTGGGTATGTGAGGGGTGGTTTTTATTGCCATTTGTTCCGGTTAGTCTCTTGGGTTCCCTTTGTGACTTGTGTTATATTATATCATATATGCATTCAAATCTACTAATTTATGTAAACTTTATATTTTAGATATATTAAAATAAGAGTAAATTACTATTTACATCCCTGATGTTTTTTTTATTTTAACCATTTGTATCCCTACAGTTTCAAAGTCTCGATTTGCCCCCTAGTGTTTCATTTTTTTCCCCGTTTGAATCCAAATAACTAATTCCGTTAAATTTTTCAGTTAACTCTTTGTGGAAATGACTAAATTGCCCTTAAGAATAAAAAATAAAAAAAACTTTGTGGGACCACCCACATCATCTTCTTCTCATTTGACCCCAAAAATTCTTTCTCTCAAACATAAACACACACACAACCCTACCTGCTGAGAGCTTCATTCATATGTACCAAACGCAAGATCCCCCACAAGCAACGACCGTTTAGCCCCTCTAGCAACAACTCGACAATGAATCAACATCTTCTCCAACGTGATCAGCAACGTCGTATCGTGACCGTGAACCACTGTCACACCCCAACCTTAACGGCGGAAACGTCGAGATGTGAGGGTTAAGATTGTTCACAGCCACATAACACTACCATAAATTGTAAATATAATTATTCATAAGTTGAAATAAGCATTACATCCAAATGCCTCAACGAAATAAAGTAAACAATGATCAACTTTCAAGTGTCAAGACATATTATTTATTCATTTTTTCCCAGGTCCAAATCCTAAGTGTAAGCATGCTTCAATAGATAATCATCAACCTTGTGCATTTCCTGAAACATGTTAAAAATAAAGGGTCAACTTTGAAAGTTGGTGAGTTTCCATGGGTTAGGCTTACATATATTTATAAAAATTTACAAGTAGCAATTCATGTCAATGGTTACGAATAAAGCAAGTTTATAGATAACATATAGCTACAATCAAACCTTGACAGGTTACAAGTTTACAAGATTAAACGATTAGCTAAGTGTACTTGGTTCCCATTGCTCAAGAATACGACACTAGGAGCCGGCAATACCTCGGCTTTAGCACCAAATAGGCTTGTCAGGCCCATAGATCTATGACGTCTCCAGGCTAGTAATAGTTAATGATTGTCAACACATAACGTTCATCATATAAAGCTCACAATATTACAAATAACCATGACAAAAAGTAAAGATGAATTGCATGTGCATTTACAAGTACCAAGATTCTGGGTGATTTTAAGACAACTGATTTTTAATTTTACATGGGTCAGTTGTATGTTATATTATTTAAAAAAATATTCAAATATTTATAACTTATAAATGTAACTTTTTATTTTTTCATTGTTATAGTAATAAGTAACTTAATCATACGAAATATTTATACATTTATAAATTATGTTGTTTTCATATTTTCAACCCGTGTATTACACGGGTTTATTAAAACTAGTTTATCATAAACAGCGTATATGTTAATATATGTACTACACACCCTGTGGGTTGTAATGTGGGCCACAATGAACATGGTGAGGAGTTGAGGCCAATTTGTCACTCCAACACCCAGAATCTACAGCTATCATTACACTTTACAACACATGAAATATAATTATACACTATTAAAAATAGTGTACAATGAAGTGTATGCATACATGCATATTGACATGTTAACTCTCTAAAAAGATATACAAGATACAAGTGCAAGTTTATAAAGTTAATATGTCTCACCCCAAAAAGTGTGAAATAAAGTGAAAGAGGGGCATAAAAACTCACATGATATAAGTTGGTGTTAAAGGTAGTAACAAGTAATTAAGTGGTGCTCCAACGATTTCTTTTACAAGATACCTAAACGTATATATTCCAAGATTAAGTCTAAAGATAAGTTTAACGATTCATACGTGAACTAGGGTTTCAAGTGGAGTTTGGGGTTTTTACGAATAAGGTTAACTATGAAAATCATATATATATTTTAATCCAATGAAAGAAAAATACAATTTAGGTAATTTAATATGGAGAGGAAATAAAATCATTTATAATAATTTGTAAAGTTTAATTATAAAATATAAATAAATTTTATAATTATCATGATTAAACTATTATTAAAGGTAACGTGTTAACCAATAATAATTTAGTGATTTAAACTATTATTTAAAGTTTATTTTTATAAAAATAAATTAAGTTTAACATTTGTTAAAAATATTTTATAAAAATATTAAAGTATTTAAAGTAATAAATTTACAGAAAATATTTAGGTGACTTTAAAAATAAATAAAGTTTACAAAACCGATTTTTATAATTTTTTAGAAATCTTCTATAATTTTTTTAAAGGCTGAAAAGCCCTAAAAAAATAATTGAGGGTGCTCGGGTTCGAACCCGGGACCCCAAGGTTGACAGGGGGTGCGGTTACCATTAGGCTGGGCGCCTATGCCTGCCAAGAAAATGGTTTTTAATTGTTAAAAGCATTAACTACTCGAAACCCCCAAATTCCATGAACCCTAACTTCGGATTTCATCAAATTGATAGATAATTCATATGTTTCAACCGAATTAAACTTAGGGCTTTTGTTTGTAATGATCATACGAACATGCTAATATGTATATTTACCCGGATCGAAGTCGAATCGATGATGAGCAAGACGAAGAACAAGTCGTGGCTATGTCGAGATTGGTTCAGGTTGCAAATGATGTTAATAATCAAATTCGTTGCACAGAAAGCTTCTACCGGTCTCGATGATTGAAAGCCCTTTATCAATTTCACTTAAGAATGACTGAGGGTTGAAGAACACTACGGTTGCAGGTCGCGATGAAGAGGATGATCGAATGTGATGTTCGTGTGAGTTTCAGATGAAATTGAGATTGATAGTAGCTTAGGTTTAGTTAAACGTTCGATTATGATACATTTAATTTGATTATTATTGAGTTTTAATGTTCGAACGGCTCTATGATTAAAAGCTTCGGTTACTCGGATTGTTTTGGGGTCCATAACCGTTGTTTAACTCAATTAAAGGTCATAATTGTGTTCGAATCATATTCACGAACCGGTTAGGGGCGTTTGGGGTTCGAATTTGAAAGAAAAGAGTGAGTTTCGAACCTTGTCGGAGTCGGCCGGAGGGTGGCCGGTCTTTGGCCGGAATTACGGGGTGGGGGGGGGGGGGTTGGTTTGAATTTTAAATAGTTTTACACCTTTAGTCCCTGCAGTTTTCATTTTATTATTTTATGTTTAAACTTCCATTTTAAGTTTACAATATGCCATAAATACCCCCTGAACTTATTTAGCCTTTAAGTTTTAAATGTTTTTATAACTTTATCAATTGTTTAATTTTTATAAATTATTAATTATTATTATTATTATTATCATAACTTGATGTTTAAGTTTTATAATAATAAACACAAGTTGTAATTACCATTATTATTATTATTACTTAATAAATTAATTTATTAACTTTTAAATTAACTAAGAAACAAGCATAAACAAACCCTCAAAGTTTCATAAATGACATAAATAGATACAAGAACAAAACAAGGGTAACTTTAATTTAACGAAAACACGAAAGGTTACAACCACCATCGACGTCGAATCCCCCACGAGCGCAATATCGATTCCAGCAGTGTCCAAATGCACCGTCGATGGGTAATCGTAAGCAGTCACCATCGTAATCGCCTCCCCTTTCCTGTGCTTTGTTCGTAGAGTGGTCACTGTGACTCTCTGATCAGGGTTCTACGGCTTTGGCCAGCCATACACGGTGTTTTCAGGTATGTTGCTCATACACCTCACGAATTGGATGATTTTGGAGCTCAATTTTGTGATGGTGGTGTGTGGTTAAAAGAGTTTTCAGGATTGTGGCTATGAATAATTGGATTGGAGAAATCGGTGTGAATTTTTATGGGTTTGTTGAGTTTTGATTTGGGTTTGTTGGATTTTGATTCGGGTTGTTAAAATTGCAATTGAAATCAGTGGTGACAATGAATTTATGGGGTCAAATGAGAAGAAGATGATGTGGGTGGTCCTACAAAAAAATTTTTATTTTTATTCTTAAGGGAAATTTAGTCATTTCCACAAAGAGTTAACCGAAAAATTTAACGGAGTTAGTCATTTGGATTCAAATGGGGACAAAAATAAAACATTAGGGGGCAAATCGAGACTTTAAAACTGTAGGGATACAAGTGGTTAAAATGGAAAAACGTTAGGGTTGCAAATGGTAATTTACTCTTAAAATAATATATATTGTAATGATTCATAATTAAGGGATGTAATCAATGTTATTAGGGTAGGATCGGACAGGCAGGTCGCACCGTGATTCGATGAGGCCATCGGTCTGATCCACCCCAACTCGTTTTCTTCTTCAAAAACCAGCCGGTTCGAACCAGTTCGGCGGTTGGACCGAGAATCAGGTCGGATCGGATTTTCAAATTATTATTATTTTTTTTTTTGGATTTTAATTGGTTTAACGGGTAGGTCGGATGATAAATTACAGTGTTGGAAATATAATTATTGATGAGTTTTGTATATGACTATAAATGTACAAATAAATACTTATATTAAATTATATAAATGACTATATATATAATATACATATACATATATATATATATATATATATATATATAATTATGACATCATCCGGTTATTAAATCTGGTCCGACCAGTTGACCGGTAAGGTGACCGGTTTGCTGTCCGATCCGATTCTGAGAATATTAGATGTAATTGTCTCTAAATGAATAGCTTGATGGTAAATAGTTAGCTCTTTGGAAAGTGATTATGGGTTAAAATCTTACATTATGCATGTTATTATATAGACTAAATTACTATTTGCATCCAGGACCTTTTTCTAAACTAGTTGCATCATTAAATTTTAAAACATCATTATGTCCCCTGACTTTTTATTTTTATTTTTCCATCTATTTGCGTCCTTAAGGCTAATAATGTTACTCTTTTTGTTAAAACTTTTTTTATAAAAGACTAAAATGCCCCTGTCAATTTTTACGCATCCACCCACCTATTTCTTTTTCTTTTTCTTCTTCTTCTTCTTCACATAACTTAGATGTCTAATCTCTTTCTCACCGACCTTCTCCACCCACCACCACCAACATCGCCATAACAACCATAAAAACACTTGATCTAGACTCCGACTCACCGCCATCCACCACTTTCACAAAACACCTCCCACCACCTAATAACCACCATAAAAGCCCTTAATTTAGACTTCGACCCACCACCATCACAAAACACCTTCCACCACCCAATAACCGCTATTATCAAACTTTATACCCACAAATCACCAATCGAAAACCCAAATCTTACAAATGTTTAAGAATCAATCTATTCACAAAACCCACATTTGGCAAAAACTCCAAATCAGAACTCCACATCCGGCGAAAACCCATGATTTCTTAGTGGTGTTGGTTGGTGTCTGTGGTGGTAATGATGAGGGTTGTGATGGTGGTGACCGACGGCTTATGGTGGTGGTGGTGGTGTAGAGAGAGAAAGAAAGAAAGGGAGTAGTTAGGTGGAGAGCGATTGTTGGTGGTTCTGTGGACGAGCAGTTGCGGTGGCGATGATAGGGGCTATGGTGCTGGTTATGTGGTAGCAGTGATAGGGTTGTGGTGGCGGTGAAGGGGTAGGACTGTGCTGGCGGTGATGGGGACTTTATGGTGGCGATGATGAGGGCTTGTGGTGGCGGTGGCGGGGCTGTGGTGGCGGTGACGAGGGCTGTGGTGGCGGTGATGACAGGTTGTGATGAAGGCGACGAGGGCTGTGGTATACATCACACCCTAGCTAAAGCAGAAACATTGAGTCGTGATGAAATTAAATCATAACACAAGGATAAAGAGTACTAAAGGAAATTACTTATTAAAATCAAATAGTTGATTACATCTAATTCTTAAAACAAATAAATCAAATAAATAAATAAATATTTATTTTATTCAAAGTCTACTAGGTCAAACTAAAGCTTATCCTTGAAACCTAGCGTGAGCAAAGCAACGAACTTAATTTTCATTGCCTAAAAACATGCTAAAATATGTCAACTAAAATATTGGTGAGAACATAGGTTTAGAAGTATACATATAGTAGATAACAATGTACAAACTAATAAACAATTCTCCAAATACAAGTTAGTAAACTATTATACATGAGTCTACAACCAACCATAGTGATCGAATGCCATCTCGTCTAACCCCGTGACACAAGAGGTTAGACTAATAGTATGTTTGTCTAGTATGCAGTTTCTAAACATCCAACTCCTTCCAAGTCAAAAAGAATACGTTGACTCAAAGGACGCTTGGTATTGATTGACATGTATCAACCCGAGTACCGAATGGGCTTGTCAGGCCAATAGCTATATCTACGTACTCCCGTGGATTCCCCGAATTTAATGGTCGTGTAGATTTTAGAAAAATAGAGGGACTATATAGTAAAAAGTGTCATAGAATATAGCAACATGTATAATCAGTTTAGTGTCACTAGTATAAGAAAGTTGTCATTGAGTTTGAAAAAAATTAGTTTTGACTTTAGAATTTGAATTCTCAGTTTGACATAGAGAGCATGTTTCCACCCCAAAATACAAAAGAAAACGAGGCTATGAACTCACCTTGTAAAGTATGTGGGTTGATCTTACAACTTGTAGTAACTTAGAGTGAGGATTGCCCTAAGTAAGTTTATACTAGATATGTGTCATCCCAGAGTAACACATCCAACAAAAGAAATCCCAGGAAAGAATTGGTGGATTTTCATCACTTAAATACCTCGTCTTTTCTTAGTCAAAACCTTTTGCTTGCCATATAACTACATACCGAGTGAAACGATATTATGTATAATAGACCAAGTGAAAGGTGCGTTTGGTATTTTTGTAAAGTATAGAGAACAAGTGTAAATATAATTTTAGCAAAGATGGGAATAAACAAGTTGTATAGTATATGGTTACAATTGTAAATATGAAGAATTTTACTAGAAACATAATTCCAGATGACAGATAATCATAAGAATCATTAAAGTTTGGATTTTTATTGTTTAAAATATGTTTATATTACTTATTTTATAATAAAAATTGTTGCTTTATATTATATTCATGAATATATATTGGAATGTTGCAAAATTTAGGGTTTTAAAAGGTTTGGACAGATTCGCGTACTAAACTTGCGCGAGCTTTTTTAGGGGTCAAATCAATAAGTTAGAAGATGTTCTTTATATGGTTAGAAAGATAGGACTTTGAATTTAACTTTTTAAAAAAGAATCATCAAAAAAAGATTTGTTACGAGGGAAATATGGCTGTTTGAATTTGGCCCTATGAATCTTTTAAAATCCAAAAATTTAAGTTTGATGTGTTTAAGCAAAGTTTTGATGATCTAATGTTTATTTGATGTTTTGATCTCACTTAAATATATGATTACTACACAAACGTGTTATATAATCATAGATGCAAGCTAGTTATGATTGAATTTTGATTAAACAAAATTGGAAAGTTATAAACACAAAGAACTTGAAGAACACGAAAAACACTAAAACTTACTTAATGGGAAAAGCTTCTTGGATCTTCAAAAGAGTTTTTATAGATGAGATTTTTTTGTTATGAGAGCTCTAGATTTAGATTTTGATGTGGAAAATAATAAGAATTAGACCCGCTATTTATAGCTGAAAAATTTAGGTTTTGGGTTTCAATTATGATAGGCTTCTCTTAATATTTTTGCTAATAAACATCATATATTTTAGTAGGGATGGGTATGAATGATTTTTTTTTTGATATTTTAGAGTTAAAATAAGTTTGATTTATTATTATTTAGATTTAGGATAATTACTAGTTAATTATTTATTAGTTTATTAGATATATATATAACTTAAATGATTAAAATAGTAAAATAATAATATATATAATTTTGTAATTATCCATGCCTATATATATATATATATATATATATATATATATATATATTATTTTATTATTATAAGACTTAATTTAATTAATTAAATCTTTATATCTTTATCATTCTAACAAAAGTTACATATGTAACCCTAAGTTACACTTATATAAACTTTTGCCCTTATATTTGTATATGTTTCACTTATGTTGTAATTTAGCATTGTTTTAGAATTCGGTTAGTGTTAGGGCACTTCCAAGTTACTGTTTATAGCAAACTAGTATTTACACACGTGCTATTATAGAATCAAATTAGCATACAATTGTATCACAATGAATCACAATGTATGGAATATAAGATAGTTTTCACAAATAGGTTCGTGAATTCAATCAATGTTTACAAATAAAAATACCACAATCATTAAAAGAGTTATGCAAGAAGGTTAAGCATGAAAAATCAAGGATGTTACAGTTGTGGTGTTGGTGACAGAAGCTTATGGTGGTGGTGGGTGGTGGGGTGGTGGTGGTGGTGATAAAAATTAGGGAGGGGAGAGGGAGAAAGAGTGTGTGTGTGGTGTGTGTGTGTGAGAGAGAGAGAGTGTGTATGTTTTTGTAGGTGAAAGTAAATGATAAGGTGGGTGGGTGGATTTCATAATTTTTTAAAATTCTTAGGGGTAGTTTAGTCGGTTCAAAAAAGGTTTTAATAGAATTAGTAATGTTGTTAGTCATCTGTACTTAAATGAAAAAAATAAAACGTTAGAGGGCAAAGAGATGGATTTAAATATCGGGGATTCAAGTAGTTAAAATAGATAAACGTCATATATGCAAATAGTAATTTACTCTATTATATATTATAGTGTAAAGTGTCGACGGAAAGCACTGTAATTGTTTGCATGTGACATATACTTGGGCTGAGATTTACTCTAAAAGTCAACGGTTACCTTCTTAAAGTAGAAGTTTATAGAGGATACATCGATGGCTTCATTTTTCTTTTTTCCCTTCTGCTTATGCTCATATTTTATGTCTCTCTATAAGATGAGAGAACATAGATAAAACTCTCAAACTTGGTTTATGCAGACACCCAATCGCATCACCGTCGAGCTCAATCGGGACCTTCTTGGGGCTGATGAAGACATCCTTCTATATGACTTTGTTGCAGACTTCAATTTCATGAAATCTCTCAAGAATGACAACAAATGTTATTAAACGTGTGGCAACATAGAGCTAGTGACGTATTAACTAGCAATTGTTGTAGAAATGGTTTAGGTATTGGAGTAAGCTATTGGAGCCTATGATAAATTGTTTTATAATGTTAACTGCGGTTCGAGTTAGTTTGTATTGTGCATCCAGTTGAGTTCATATCTGTTGCACGTTTATGACAGACGGAAGTTGGTTTAGCGAATTCAAGCATAAATTGAATATTGAAGAAAGGACTTGCTTAAGGCTTGTGTTGTGGGCGACTGGGGGTGAAGCTCGTTGTTGGTGTCACGGACACGGCTCATTTGAGGCTGTGGATGGTGGAGTTGGCGATGATTATGGTTGTGTTGATTGGGTTTTCTTGAGCCATGAGTGCACTTGTGTGTGTATAATGCTTGTGAGGTACTGGGTTTTATAGTTGATTTTTGATTACTTGGGTGTGCAAAAAAGTTTAAAACGTTTGATCGGCATTTGTTAGACGCTTTTTATTGGGTATGTAAGGTGGTGGTTTTAATTGGCCTTTGTACCAATTAATCTTTTAGATTTCCGCTATATTATATGCATTATGTTTGATACTCGTGTGTTGCACGAGTTAAAATAGAAAAATTATATGATCTTTATACTCTAATAAAAGAGTATTTTAAGATGACAAATATCGTAATTCTAGACTATCAATATTTTTATTTTCATCCGTTTTATGGTAATTAGTAATTATTAGTAATTAAGACAATAATTTATTAACACTTTGACTATCGTTTTAGTTTTTGTTTATTCAAAGAAACAATTTAATGCTTCTTTATTCACTTCTCATTTGCAAATGAAAATATAACATAAATAATATACATACATACATACATATATATATATATATATATATATATATATATTATACCTTTTGAAACTGTTTTATATGTAATAAATCATTTCAGTAATCAGAAGTATATACAGGTTTATAATTTATTAATTTTTATTATCCAACCGTGTAAGACACGAGATTTTTTTAAGGCTAGTAGATTATGTATATGTATAACCTAATATATGTTATATATAACATATCAATAAAATTTATATATAACAAACATATTTAAGTTATAAACAATAGTGTATATTATTAATAAATATATAAACATTTATATATATATATATATTAAATTTTAGTTAGTTTTAACAATGATTAGATACAAATTAAATTGTATTTAAACAAAATTAAGTCTCATTAAAGTATTTTTAATGAAACCTTATTTATTTCTGCAAATAAATTATGATAAATATAGTATTAAATTAGCATTTATTAAGAAAACTTTTTTGAAGACAATATTTTTTCCAAAAATTATAAATTTATTATGGTGAGTACATGTGGAAAATCTTAGGTGGAGATGATGCGGATGTGCTAAAAATTAGTCATATGTCTAATAGTTTTTTTCCTTTATTAGTATAGATGCGGTTAAACTTAATTTTTGTGTTGAACTGCAAGATTTAAATCTACTAATAAACATTATTAACTAATTTTTTTTTGAACGGCAAAAATTATATAGAAAATAGACTAGCAGGAAGCTAGCAAGCGGGAGTACATTATAAAAGGAAATATAAAAAATTAAAATCACAGTAATGACTTCAATCTATACAAGTGACTTTTCTCATATGTTCAATCCAAAGTATCTCCAAATACCGCATCCACACCACGATTGCCGTCTTTGAACATACGGTCATTCCTCCTATTCCAAACGTGCTACATTGTAGCATGAATAATCACCAAAAGAATATTTTTAAACAGTTTATCACTATTAATATTGATAGGGATTGGAGCAATTCTTGAACGCTTTCCAATCTAGTAAGGTTGCACCTACACCAAGATTGGAGTTTTACCGAAAGAAGTCTTTGCAATAGAGCATTGAATGAGAAGATGGTCTGTGGACTCCAATGGATCTCCACAAACTGAGCAAATCATACTCGCCACGAGAACATGTCTTTTTGCAATACATTTTAGAGACGGTATACAACATTGAACTTTAAAATTTTATACAGAAGAGTGAAATGAGATAAGACCATCCAAAAATCAAGGGATAAGATATCCTAAATTTTTTTAATAAATTGAAAAGTGAAGCCATCCTGGGCGGGGGTTTTTCACCACCACAACTCCTGCATAAAGAACGGAGAGATGAGAGAGTTTGCTTCAATTGCATCAAGTCTTTTAAAACGTCTAGCTTCCTATTTAACCTCATTTGGTTCCGATATCCACACTCCATTAACATTTACCCCATTTATTTTTCTTTTGGATGTGTTATTTTTAACAATCCCATGAAAAAATTGAGTTTTCGTCACCATCTACAGCCCAATTGAGCCTTGTTTTTTGTTTAAAATCTTTAGCTTTTTATTCTCCAAGGATAGTATTTCAAATTTTTGACTTCCTCCAATTCTCCAACTAATCTTTTGTTAGGGGACATACCTCCGCATTTAATTCAAAGTTTTATACCTTTTTCTTTAGAAGCCTCAGAGAAGCATCTTCTTTTTCTTGACGAATGAATTGTCAAATCATAGTGGCAATATCATCGACGAATTAGCAACTAAAACTTCACTGGCGAAACTCTCACCTACGGATATGTGATGAATTTTTCAAGGTTATGAATTAAAACAAGTATAAAATATTAACAATTTCAGAGTTTACTGGAATAAAACATTCTAATAAAAAAGTCAATAAATAAATAACTTTCATTTAATTAAAATATATAATACGAAATATTGTCTGTAAACAAAATACTAAATAGCTATATAGGGGAGAGGGAGAGACCCGGGGTGACATTTATTAGCCATGTGCTTTTAAAACTACTTATTTTGTGGGTTTTCCATAAGCTTTCGGTTAACCTTCAACCTTTGTTGTAACATGTTTTCAAAATTCATCTGCGTCTCCTCTGCATATCGAGCTATTTGCATCTCCGCCATTTGCTTCTCCTCCATTTGTTTTTGTAAGGTAATTATTTATAAACGTTAAACAATTGATTTGTCGACAATGATTACTACAATAAATTTACACTATTCGATCGTGAACCCATTACGCCTTACATAAATATTCCATGGTCACCACCCAATTGTTTTTACTCGGACCCTGTATTTTCTTTCAAAGACTTACAATTTTTTGCAGTATGTTTCCTCAAAGTCAAGTTCGACTCTTTTGCTAACAAAAGACAAAACTTGCAACGAGATTTTTGAAAATCATCATTCATCTCAACCAAATATCAATTGCACCAAACTTCCGGGTTCCTATTATTTGAAAGAACCCAATAATTGTAAGCTCGATTGTGAAACCTTGACCAATAGACCATTGCCATTGGGTCGTAAAGAAAGTAGAAATATAGAATAAAAGAGTGAAATAAGAGTAGTTTTCTTATGTTTTTTGTGTTTGTTTTGCATTTTCAAGTTGGGTACTCGACAATTCATCCAACACCTATTATATCAACTTTGAGAGGCAAAATGGTAACAAAATTGCTTAACAGTCATATAATGGCGAATTTCGAAAAAGAAAAGAAACAACTATAGCCATTAATTAGGGTACAACCGCCCCGGTTCGGGGCCCAAAATGGGTTGATATTTTAGGTAGGAACCAAATAGGAACAATTGGATATTTTTGGATGCAAACCAGATCTACCCTACACCAGTTAGGAACCGGTTCCGGGTACAGGTCGGTCCCCCAAGTTAGGGTATGAAACTGGTTTGCATCCTTAGCTTCACTTTCCTCCCACTTCATGCAAGGTGCGGTGAGAAGCGAATCAATTTACAATCTAAACCTAAACTACAAAACACAATTTTTTTGCATGTTCATATTTTGGAATGGTTCAAAGAAAATTTATGAACAATAAAAAGCACATGAACATGAAAATTTATTCATCATAACTTCCACTACAGTTTTCAGATTTGTAAAGGCTAAAAAAACAAAGTCACAAAGAGAGACCAAGCAAGTCAAACATCATACCATTCACTTTCCCACCAAACCAATCTACATAAATCATCAACATCCATTAATTACCATCATCTACTCCTAATATTTACATTCACTATACACCGATTTCTCACCTTTTCTTGGCGCTTTGTTAGGCTTCTACGTGCAGGTCAAAGTCAATTCTGGTCAAAGTTAATGGTCAGCATGCTTTGCAAAGGTTATTAGTTGTGACGTTAGAAGAACGCTGCTCTCGAATTGGACTTGTGGGTACACATAACCTGCTCCTTTTAGGTTCAGAAATCCTCACATTGGATATTGCAACAGCCAGTGCATCAACTAAACCTGAATCATCATGTTCTTCTGAGTTATCTTGGTTTAAACTTCTAGATGTTGATAGTGGAGGTGAGTGGTTGATTACTGAACCACCATTAACGGTCAATTTTCCAGTCAATTCCAGTATAGATGTCGTAGCTGCTGTTTGTGAAGATGATCCAGCTTGATGTTTTGACTTTGACTTGAATGATAGCGATTTTAAGTTGCGTTCTGTGTAGAATATGATCCATGGATGGCCTGAAACAAACCTTTCATGGTCAATAAACCAAAGTAGCAAAAGTATATAATGAATGACCAGTGCAGTGAAAACCCATGATGAGCTTTATTTAAATCAGATGGAACTACAAATCTTACATCAGGCAGATGCTAAATCCTACAGATGGCAAGACAGGTAAGTTGGGTAAAGAGGTCCGGTCAGATATTGACCGTCTCTATCTTTTAGCACGGGTCAAAACAGGGGGAGTTGGTTTGACGTACAAATACTTTCATATTGAACAAATATTTTATGATAATCTTAGTGCACTTTAAAATAGACTTGGAGTGACTGCCAACCCACACATCATTGTTTTAGCTAACTCTTTTTTATGTCACTCTCCCCAGATTTATTTGTTCATAAGTGAGTCGAATTTGCCACCTCTACTAGTTCTTTAACTGATGAGGAATGAGGATGACAATCTTGGGACAACAAAGAACTATTTTATTCAGTAGTTGGGTGGAAACTATTTATGGTGATAACATAGTCTATTTAAGTATTTTATTAATTATATAAGACATTCTTTTACTCGATTCTTGGTGAGTCTAAATGGAAAAAAATTGCATAAACTGTAAATCTAAGATTACAAACTAAAATCCAAAACAAAACCTAGAGTGAAACCTAAACCCCAAAACTATGAACCAGAAAGAGAAACGCAAATCAACGAATGTAACAATTTTGAACACGAACCGAAAAAAGAAAAATTTTAACCCAAAAGAATTGTTTATAAACCCAAACCCATTTTGAAGTGACCAGTTTTGATTTGAACCTGTTTTACCCACTGTCACCCCTACATGAAACAGTGGCAGCCAATTTACTTGGTACAAATGAGGAAACTAATTAGGATAAGCGTAGCTAAAAAAACAAGCTGACAATTAATTAGTACAAACGTGGCTAACAAAATAGAGACTGATAAAAGCCAATTGGTTTTTGTGTTTTTTAAAACTTACTCAGGTCCAGTTTGATCTATGGAATTCATTGGGATTGGGATTAAAATTGGGGTTGGAATATATTCTACAATGATTGTGTTTGGTTAGTAATTGAAGAAACTGGAATTGGAAAAACTGCACTTCAATCAACAGAGTTCACTTTCTTTCCTATATGTGATAAAACAGTAAACATTCCAAAAGATTACCAAAACAACCTCCATGTACCACCAACAAAACCCAGACCAGATTATCCAATCAACTGAAAACTAATGAACATGATATAAAGTTCCTGATTAGATCGAAACAAAATTCTAAATTAGAAACATAAACTGAGTTCAAGGAATCGAACAGCCCTTGAACATTAAGACCAATAAACAGTACCATCAATACCAAATCAATGAAAGACCGATGAACATGAAATCAAGTTCCAGATTAGATTGAAACAGAACTGAAATCAGAATCATATATCGATTTCCAAACAGCCGTTGAACATGAAAACCTATGAAGATCAATAAAGCTTTAAACAGATAGCAAGTTGAAATTAGATCGAACCTGGACATTCAATTAGTGAACACAAATCGAACTTGGACTTTCGATCAGAAAAGACAAGTGAAACCTGGACCTTCAATTGGAAAACACAAACCAAACTTGGACTTACAATAAGAAAAGACATGTGGAACCTGGACTCTCGAGTTTAACAAAACGGAAAAACACAATCGAACCTAGACTTTCAAAAATGTTCTTCTCTTCAAAACAAAAAACACAAGCAAACTTGGACTCTCCACTGTGGGTGTTTTCTGTGAGAATAATAACAACGAACACAACAATGAAAATGGATTTAGGTTAATAAGTGACGATGGAGGCATTATGATGGAGTTGAGCTGCAACTTTGGATTTTTAGGGCTAGAAAGGAGGAGGGCTGTTTAATTATAGGAAAGTTTGTCTTTTTAAATTTTTATAATTCCAGTTCCATTCAGCAATATATCAACCAAACACCTTATCAATGTTAAACAGGATTCCATTCATATCCAACTCCATTACAAAACATTCTACGAACCAAACACCCCCTTACAGAAACCAAAAAAATAAAAAATAGAAACCACAGCTCAAATCATTCTCCCCTAGTGTATACACTTGAGTGAGACAATAGGTGTGAGCTATAGATTGCAATTCTGGCCTATTCAGTTACGAACAGGTATAGTTTAGGTTATAATTTATCTCTAGCAGGTGCAATGACTTAATTATATATGTTAACAAAATCAAAAGGGTTGGTCAAATCAAAAGCAACCCAAAGTGTATTCAAATGCTTACAAACTCTAGTTAAGAAGTTGCATTAACATCTTAATAATATGGTTTCATAATTTTATCATTAACTATTCACAAAATTAAAAGGAAAAAGCACCAAAGAATATTTACAGGTCAACTGGATCCCCCAAACAATTTTGGTCCATTTGGAAAAAATACTCTTCCGACCTGAACTCGTTTCGATTCATTACCCAACCCACACGGCCTGCCCAATTTGCAAAGTCTACTGCGACTAATTCTCATGAGAAAGATGCTAGATACATTGCAGTTTAATTAGTACATGTTATTTAATTAAAATTTAAGTAACTTACTTAATACTTCATCAGCTGTTATTCTGGAATCAGCGTTCCTTGTAAGAATGCGTTCAAGCAAATCACGTGCAGGTTTGGACACAGATTCCCATACTCCAGTGTGAAAATTGAGTTCAACAGTTTTGATTGCCTCAAAAACATCTTCCAGTGAGTCTCCTTGAAATGGCAAAACACCAACCAAAAGAGCATGTAAAAGAATACCAGCACTCCAAACATCCACTTTCTCACAGTAGTTTCCAATTAAAACTTCTGGTGCCACATAAGCAGGACTTCCAGCCAATCCAGCTAAGCTCTGACCTGTAATTAGGTGATTTCACACACAAAATTCACACCATGATAATAAATATTTAGATCAGCACATGGATTATGTCTTTTAAAATGTGTGCTTCCCTATAAGCATAAAATAAAACAAGACCCCCACAAGGATTATGTCTTCCAAAAATTGCTTGCCAGAAGTTATTACTCTCCATAAAGAAACCCTCAATGGCTCAAGCACCGGATTAAGGGAATGTTCTTTTTTTCAATTAAGTGCTTCATAGAGCCTCTATAATTCAGTCACACATATAATCAATCAGTTTTTTCCCTTTCTTTTTTCTAATTCATGCGCCTTTCATTTGAGTACCGCATACCAAACTAGAGATGGAAAGACAGTTATAACTTTTAAATGAAACACACAAAAACAAACCCTGTCTTTTAATTGTTTTGAACACATGTTCATTCATGCATACATATCCTAAAGGGATTTATTAAACAAATAATTTCATGTTAGATCTATTACTCATGCATCTACCTCTTCTTAATTGTTGCTCATTATAGAAACAAACATTCTTAAATTGTTTGTTGGGGTATGTTGTAGTTGACATACTGCCTTTTGGTAGATGAAGATGGAAGTTACCAAGCAACAAATTATAATCTTACCACAGTTCAATTGTGCATTGCAATTTATATTTACCATTAAAGAATTCGAATATCAGCAGTATAAAAGAGGTGTTTAGAGAGCTTCTTTTATCCGATAAGCATTTTGCACCAGTGCAATCTCAAGAATGCGTAAGCAGATAATTTAAAATATTAATGTGCATACACATACAAGCTACATAATTGAGAATGTGAGGCTTACAGTTTCTCTAAGTTTGTATTTGTGTCAAATTAAAGTCAAGAAGGGGTTTATAAGATGCAAGATCTGCGAAAACACCTTATGTCTACCAACAGTTGACATACAGTCAGTCAACCAATTAATGGAACTTGTAAGGTACAAATTTGCTCAAGGTTGAGCAGATATATAATCAATGTCCTAGATGCACAAAGCATAATTACTTGTGTGAAATTCATGCAAGAAAATAAAGTAAAAAAGCCTTAATTTATGACCAACAGACAGGAAAAAAACTGTACCGTTTGTGATCCTCACTGCCAGGCCAAAATCTGCAAGCTTAATTTTCCCTGAAGTTGTTAAAAGAATGTTCTCAGGCTTTATATCCCGATGAACCACACCCATGTCATGACAATACTTAATCACCATCATTAATTCCTTGAATATATTAGCAGCTCGTTGTTCAGAATAACGACCTTCTTTTGTCATTTGATCAATCAACCTTCCTCCCGAACACAACTCCATTACTAAATGAAAGGACTCCGAATCCTCATAAACAGCCTTCAATGTCACAACCCCTGGATGCCCTGATAAGTGCTGCATTATTTCAACTTCCCTATGAACTGTTTCCTCCCCTTTCACCAACGTTTTACACGCGAACTCTACACCAGTAACCCTGCATCTACACAACCAAACAGAGCCAAATTTACCCTTACCAATGGTAGCACCCTTAATATAATCCTCTGCAATCTTGTTTTTCCTTCCCATTTGAGTCGCTACATCGATACACCCAATCTTCCTCTTAATCCCTCTCCCTGACAAAACCAACGACGACGTTGCACATGGCGGAGCAGTGGCAGCAATACCCGCAAGCCTATTCTTACACGATCCATCAAGATCCTCACCACCACAACCCACATCTTCCTTACAACACCTTTTTTTCAACCTAACATAATCCTCCAACGAGTAATGACACTTGAGATTCGATATCAACGCCTCCGAATCACCCGTCGATTCCACAATCTCCTTCCTATTGCTGTCAGTGGACAACAAGTCACTACCTTTTCTCTTCTTCCTCATCAAACCCTATTAACCCAAAAAATCACCTAAACCTAATTGCCACTCGCGCTCCTAACCACACCTAACTTGATCCTACAAGCAATCGTAAACAAAATCCACATGATTAATGAAAAACAACCGATGCAACGAGATCAATCGGATGTAAATAGACATGGGTATGCGATTAAATCTTATGAAATGAGTGATATTGATGTTAGGTTGTGGAATTAGGGCAAAGAAACGAACCTTTGAAGAAGCAGCGATCGTGAGGGTGAATGTAGGTTGAAAGTGTTATTATGCAGAGAAGTAGGGGGATTGAACAAGTGTTGGATAAAATCGAAGGGGGTGGGGGTGGTGAGTGATGTATGGAAAGATGAAGATCTGGTGGGTGCAGATTTGGAGGGGATTTTAGTAACGAAACGCCATTATCATTTTTATTATACGAGGATTTGACGTGTATCGATTAGCAGACGACCAGGATGCGTTTTCTTTTTTATTTGTTACAAGTTAAAGATACATATATGAGATTAAATCATTATTAATATATACATTTTTAACTAACTTTTAATGGCTAATTGAATTACCGAGCGACCATCGACTCCTGATTATTTTCACTCCTTGAGTACGAGAGCTTGGGGCATTAGGTCGGCAAGCCTCCGAAGAAAATATCGTACGTTAGTCTGTCCTCATTTTTCAGCTATTATTACAAGAAAATACACCATTAGATAAGAAACCGTTTGACACAATCAGAAATCATTTATTTATTTTTTTTCATATGTGGAACTTGAACCTGATATTTCTATTTATTTTTAAGTTACCTTTTAATTAAATTTTTAAACATTTTCTATAAATGCTTTATGTACATACAAACTAGGGTATTAAGGGCATACAAACTAGGGTATTAAGGGGAGAGAAAAAGAACTTATATTCGTAACTTTGAGAATATATTCTGTATTGGAATTAACCAATAATTGATTCTTATTGTTGTTGTGTTTTATTTACCTTGTATCACGTTTAATACGTGTTGAATAAATAAAATATTAAATAAGTTAGCAATGAAAATTCACTAATCATAAAAAATATATTGAGATAATATATGATTGAATTATCTATGAGTAATGACTATAAGTAATAGAACAATGATATTAATTTTTTAAACTTTTGTTTTTATTTTTATTTTTTCATTTTTTTCAAAATAAAAAATCTAAACATTTTATCCACAAAACAAACAGATTTAAATTTTTTTTTTTTTACATATTTATCATTCTTAAGAGTATTCACACTAGGTTCCTCAATTTTATGTAAGTATATGCCCTATATTTGAGGAAACACTGTCGTAAGTGATTGTGAGTAGAAGAAATAAAAAATGTTATTGTTCATTCCTGTATTTGGGGAAACACTATTGAGCCCCTATAAATGTTTTAATATTTTTGAAAGTGGTTGTGAGTAAAGGATAGATAAAAAATAATGATAAAGATATAAAAAATATATTTAATTAAAAATGATAGAGAAAAAATTATACTTTTTAATGTAATTTTAAGGATATAGATGGGAAAGCTGATGTAAATGCTTAAGACCATAAATTATATATTTTCACAAGTCATAAAATCAATTACATATTTCCTCTTTCTAATTCATAAATATTACATATTTTTCCATTTTTATAAAATTAATCTATCAAATTACTATTTTATCTTATTTGTACTAAGAAAATCTTACGTATTGATGTTTTGTTATTATAATTATTTAAAACTTTAAAAATTGTATTTTGTATATGATTATTATTTTTTTTTGAAATGAGATTTAAATTTTTTTTATTTGAAGTTGTAATTTTATTATTTTATTTTATATAGAAGACTCGAAGGGACAAATAACTTCTATATGTTTTCATAGCTCTTCTAAAAAAGAACCAAATCTATTACACATAAAACATTTGGTAATATGGTCTAAGTACCAATACCACGAGAACGTATTACAATGGGATCGTGTAAGGATTACACTTAGAGGTTAATGCAACCAAAGAGCTCTCAGCATGCACATATGAAGTACTAGAAAGGTACTTCAAAAGATTTGATATAACTCATTGAATTATGCGAAGTTTCAAATCTTTCGAAGCCAAAAGACCAATTTTTCCGAAGCCAAAGATGAAGTCTTCCGAAGCTTCAAAGACGAAGTCTTTCGAAGCCAAGACTGATTTCTTTCGAAGACAGAGAATGCATGTCTTCTCTGACATACTTTTGACAAAAGCTGAAACACCTTTCCGCTTCCATCTTTAAAGACTCACCAACTAGCATAAGTTGGTGAAAAGTCCATGCTTTTGTCAGCTGTAAATTAAGGTGTTGAGTCTGTAACTTTCCAACTATGTACTTTTAACCTTTTTGGATTGTGAGAAGGCACTGTCTAGCACAGTGCAGGGAAAGACAATTTTCATCACTCCAGATACCATAAACTCTCATTTGAGGTTGGATGATGAAAAAGACGAATTGTCTTTCCCCAAGTCTGCTGTTAACAACTCATTCCGTCAGATGGGATATGAAAGGGGACTACTCAGTAAGAACTTTCAAAAAGGGTAAGGCTTCCTCCCAATGGAAGTACCCATGTGGTCATCTATTCTCTGTCCAACAAACATGGAGGTTGGGACCAAATTCCTGAGGACCTATTCTACATAGTCCATGGGATGGTTCAAGGGCTCAAGTTCAGGTACTCTTAGTTTGTTTATACAAACTTGCTTGCTAACTTGGACTCCTTAGAGTATTACATGTCCCCTAGATATGTTCAACACATTCTTAACTGTGAACTGGGCTCACAGTTAAGGGGAACAGGTAACACTCTTAAATTGGGACAGATGAAGCCCGGTATCTTTAAGACAATGAGAAAGTCTACTATTGGCTTCTCAGGGGTAGAAACAGCCCTGGTCCTAAAAATGTTAGAGCACATTGCTTAAGGTGACAACTTGGCAACACAAGCCAATGTTGAACCCACACCTTCTGCATCTGCACCACCCACATAGCCACAAATCACCCTCACATACTCAAGAAGATCCAAACGAACCCCTGCACAAACTACTCAGGATGTGCAGACCTCCATACACTCACCCATGCAGGAAGAAGTGGACACTAGAGCTCCCACTTCTCCTGAGGAGCAGACCACTCCCATCATTTCTTTGATTAGTGCTGAGGTTTCTCATGTTCAGCTTGATGAGCTCACTACCCCAGCCTTAAGCCTTCACTCTGAGTCTCAAAACTCTAGTGATCAACCTTCAGGGGTAAGCTACCATCCCCAGCCTTTAGATCTCAACCAGCAAATCCCAAACCTTAAATTCTATGACGATGAAGATATTGGCTTTAGTGAGTACCATGAGTCTCTCTTCTCCACCCCTGATCAAGGAGAGATGAGTGCTCCTGAATCACCCATATCTAGCCCATATCATCCAAGCCCAACTAAGGTGGACCTCCCTGAATCTGTTCAGGAATTCCATATGAAAAAAGGCTCTCACTATAATTAAAACCTCAACCATGGCAACCCAGCCTATTGACACTTCTCTTGAAGTTGTCATGGTGCAGGGGAAATCTAGCAGCCAAGAACTTCATGCTGGTGATGAGGAAGAAGACCTTGGTCCTATTCTCTCATTTCCCCATGATTCTTCTGATGAAGATGATGGGAGTCTGCAACTAAAGGTGAAAAAACTATCAAAAATATGCACCTATTTAGTTTCAAAGATGAGTCACCTGGAATCTTAGGTGGCTACCTTACAAAGAAGGGTCAATAATTAGCAACTTGAGATCACTGATCTCAAGGGCAAGTTAGTTGAGAAACCTATCAGGAGAACTCAACCATGCCCACAAGAACCTGTTGATGTGATGGACTTAACCCTTAGCTCCCCTATGCAAGAGTGTGATGCTACCAAAAAGGATGAGAAAGTCTTACCTGCAATCACAGAACCTGGGAGTTCTTCCCAGAGGATGGACATGGAGGACTCATCACCCTCACTTGCAGTTGTCCATACTCAACAACCTCCTCAGGTCCATGTTGATATGGATTCACTCATTCAAAGTTGTCCTACAATCACAGAACCTGAGAGTTCTTCCCATAGTATGGACATAGAGGACTCACCACCCGTACTTGCAGTTGTCCATACTCAATAACCTTATCAGGTCCATATTGATGTGGATTCACTCATTCAAAGTTTGTTTGAGGAGGGTATTGTGACATATCGTGTATTTGTTAAATAGTCGTTATTGATTCCGTTATCTCTTGTAAGGGCTTGTTTTGTATTAATGCAATTACGGGGATTCATTTTATAAATTCTTGATGTAATTAAATACTTGGATAATTAATATTGTCAATAATAATAATAACCATAATAATAATAATAACAAAGAAATTGTTAAAATTAAAAATAATAATAAAAAAATAAATAAAATAATAATACTAATAATAGTAAATAATTATAATAAGTATTAATATTGTTAATAAATAAAAGTAATATAAGATTAATATCCTAAAAAACTTGTAAATAATAAGTTTTTACATAAAATAATAAAACTTTAAAACCTCAGGGGCTAAACTGTAAATCTGTTTAAACTAAAAATTAAACTTTGGTTTTAAAGTAATAAAACATAAAGTACAGGGACCAAATGTGTAACATTTTAAAAACCCAAACCCCCACCCTCGTTTTTCCGGCCAAAACTCCGGCCGCCGCTGGCCAGTCTCCGGCGACCCCTTTAAACCCCATAAAAACCCCTGTTAACCCCTAAAAATGTACCTAACCGGTTCCAGTACAAGATTCGAACCCTGAGACTTGATTTAATTCAAAGTTATCACCGATTACATTGATATCTAAACCGAAACCGATTACTACCGAAACCCAAAACCGATTATATCCTTAAAGCATCATAATCATCAAATTAATCACTCATAAATCATCGGTTAACCATTTGAAGCTTAATGGAATGATTAAACCACCTGAAACAACATTAACACCATTCAATTTGTCCTGAAACGGCCGAATTAATCATGTTAGCCGTTGGACAGTGCCCGAATCGAATTGAAACTATAAATTAAAGGGCTTCTACTTGAATTGGGATTCCTAAACTCTCTGAACTCTCAATTTCACCAAACACACACACATTCATCGAATTTGAACCAAGAACAGTCGCGAGCTTCGTTCGAACTTGAAATCGACAAGACCACTTCAAAACAGGAAATTAAGCATGTGAATCAACTCGATTTCATGGGTGGAACAAAAGCCCTATGGTAAATTTCCGTTTCAACATCGAATTGAAGTTCAATTGAATGGATTTCAGAATTTGGGTTCTTGATTGGAATTTGGGGTTTTTGCTGAAAAAAAGTTTTAAATTTTGTTTTCTAATCATATAACCAAACTGGGTTTAGCCCAGCCGGTTTAACACCCACAGTATGGGCAGGAGGTCCCGGGTTCGACCCCGGGCACCTACCTTTTAAAAGCATTTTGAGCAAATTAAAAATTCTGAAAAATACCTAAAAATTATAAATAGCCATTTAAAAAGTTATTTTAATCAAAAAATATATAATATCATCTTCTTTAATATTTTTCTTAGAAAATTTTATTTTCTTTTATTTTTTTACATTTTAAAAATTTGTTATAAATATCATTTATCATTAACTTAAAGATTTGTAATAAATCTTCTTTAATAAATTTGATCTAGTAAACTCTTTATTGACATAAAAATATAGTTATAAATTTACTTATATCTATGAAAATAAACATATGTACATAATTAAAATGTACACTTATTGTAATTAATATAATTTTAATCATTTTAAAATCTACAAATTTATTATCTTATCAAATAGTAGATAATAATCCTTTGAAAATGAAAGTTTAACTTTCATTAATAGTATCAATCACTAAAATCCTTATTTAAATTCTTTAATTTCCATAATAATAATAAATTGCATCTATGTAATAAACATGAAAATCATGAACAACTGGTTTATAAATGTAGTACCAAAATCACCATGATTAACTTAATACGACGTTTCGTTTAGGTGAACGTTAACGAATCCTCGGCATTATATACAAGACTTATTATTTGTGCATCCTTTATTATCATGTGAGTTTTTCCATACCCCTTTTAATATATTTTCACATTTTGGGGTGAAACATGTTAACCTTATGATAAATACACTTGTAAACTCGTTTGAATCTGGTATACACTTGGGCAATTCTTCTTATTTGTCGTGGTTAGTTGAACTCTTGTAATTACCATGTGATGACTATAATATGTACAATCATTAACTATTGCTAGCCTGGCGACGTGATAGATCTGTGGGCCTGACAAGCCTACTTGGTATTAAACCAAGTACACTTAGCTAATCGTTTAATCTTGTAATCTGTCAAGGTTTGATTGCTACATTTGTTCATCCATCCCTAGTTACTTTATTCAATAACCTATGACATGAATTGCCATCTTTTATATATATTTATGTATAAAAAACTATGGAAAACTCACCAACATTATGTTGACCTTTTATTTTAACATGATTCAGGAAATGATAATGCTTAGCTTGCTATGAAGACATTGTTACATCTAGGACTGGACCTAGATTGAAATAAATAGACATTTTGATATCATATGACATTGAAATTCCTATGTTTTGGAAGTTGTTTCTATTTCTTAAATGTATGTCATGAATATTGATCTTTAATAATATTGCCATTTTAAAATAGAGTTGTGTGGCATGAACAATCTTAACCCTCACATCTCAACGTTTCCGCCGTTAAGGTTGGGGTGTGACATGTATACCAAGGGCAATGCCTACTCCATCTCACCCTACTGGAAATGCAATAGTAAGATGGAGGTATGATGCTAAAAAGAGAGCCCTGATAATCTCTGGTTCTCAGGGACTACAAGAAATCTTAAACTTCTACAACCAGATATACTATGAAAGCACCTATTTAGTTGACCTCCCACTAGCCAATCCAAGTCAAAGCAGCAAACTGCAAGGTTAGCTGATAGGATTCAAGATAGTGTGCTTGAAGAGTTCAAAAGAAGAACCAAGCTATATAGACAGAGGCTAGCAGGCAAGATTGTTGGTCAACTGGATGCTAAGGTGGTCTGTAAGATTAGCTTCGAAGGGGAAACCTTGGCTGAAGGCCTAGTAGTTGAGCACCTGAACCTTGAGACTAGAACTGCTTCAACACCCATAACCCCTACTGAGGCACTAGCTGGTGAAGGTGTCTCACAGCCTCTCTCTGGCCTGAGCTCAAATGCAACACCAAGCAATGAAGGCCAAAGCTCTCTCCATCCTGAGTCACACGGGCCTGTGACTGACAAAGGGAAGAGGAAAATGACCTCTGAGGAGATTGAGAAGGAGGAAAGAGAGAGGAAGAGGAAGACAAGAGGAGAGAGTTCAGGTGAGACCCTTGGCTTCATGGAAGCTACAATCAGGGCTACCCATAGGCCAAGTAATCAAGATGGTAAGTTAAGGGTAGCCAGATTGAACTATCTGGGGTCTAGGAACTACAAAGTTGATGAACTCATCTCTCACCCCTTGAAGGAATTAAATGAACTGGCTGACATGAAAGTGTCAAAGGAGAGAAAGGAGGCTGGGGATGCAGAATTGCCCTCAAAATCAAAGAAGAAAGGAGAAGTAAAGACTTTACAAAGCTCCTACTTTCTCCCCAGTTTAGGAAAGTCCTGAGGCAGAGGCTATGGCTACTGAGCAACAAACTCAGGTAGGTAGAGAACAAGACAGGCAAAACATGATAACTTACCTGAGGGCCAAAGGTGTCTATCAGGTAGCAGACCTTCTTCTCTTATCATATGAATACATTAAGTTTAAATACCTCAAGCAGCTTGAGCAACAAGTGCTAAAAGAGCAAAAAGCTGCTAAGAGGAAGATGAAGGAAGAGACTGCAAAGTCAAGAGCCGCTATTAGGGCAAATCTAAAGACGTTTGCTGATAGACAACAGATGGTGAGCTTCTTGAAGCTGTATGGATTCTTCAGAAGGAGACTTAGTCCAATGTCTCTATCCACCATGGATGAGCATATTAGAGTGATCAAGTAGAAGATCAAAAGGGGTGAGCTGATTGACTTGCATTCTCCACCAAGTCAGGCTACACTTGAAGCTGAGGTCAAGGTTGAAACCCAAAAGACAACACAACCTAGACCTAGTGATGCATCACAGCCAGTTTCATCTTCTGATCCACAATAGGGTTCTGATCCTTCTCCTTCCGAACCTGTGAAGGACAAGGACCCAACCGAGAAGAACAAACAAAAACAATCTGGTACTGTAGGCCAGTCTTCTCAGTTAAAATATAGAAAGAGGAAAAGGATGTCCATTAGAAAGGATAAGAATAAGTCCAAGGCATCCACCTCTATACCTTAGGATGGGTCAGAACATCCTGAGGGTGCTCAAGAAGAGGCTGCTCAACACAGTCCACTCATAGTAGAGCCTCTTGCTGCTGAGAGACCCATCTTGTCTTGGGTGTTTGCTACTAACCCAGATAGATGGTATGTCACTAGAGATCAAGGAGGTCAAGACATGTACTTCTGGCAAAACATTCTTGATCTCCTTCTGCATGATCTTTATGACATGAGAAGATACTTTGAGAGTCTGAGGAATCCTGACCAACTGATGATGAAGGGAATAGTCTTGATAGAGGGTTTGTTTACACTAAAGACTCTCCAGAACCATATCTTGAAGATGGGTTCATGTCACACCCCAACCTTAACGGCGGAAACGTCGAGATGTGAGGGTTAAGATTGTTCACAGCCACATAACACTACCATAAATTGTAAATATAAAAATTCAATAGTTGAAATAAACATTACAACCAAATATCTCAACAAACAAAAATAAACAAAGTTCAACTTTCAAGTCTCAAGTTATTTTATTTATTTTTTTTTTAGGTCCAAATCCTAGGTGTAAGCATGCTTCAAAAGATAATCATCAACCTTGTGCATTTCCTGAAACATGTTAAAAATAAAAGGGTCAACTTTAAAAGTTGGTGAGTTTCCATGGGTTAAGCATACATATATATATATAAAAGTTTACAAGTAGCAATTCATGTCAATGGTTACGAATAAAGCAAGTTTATAGATAACATATAACTACAATCAAACCTTGACCAGGAATATCATTTACAAGTTTAACGATTAGCTAAGTGTACTTGGTTCCCATGATGAACAAGCATACGTCATCAGGAGCCGGCAATAACCTCGGCTTTAGCACCAAATAGGCTTGTCAGGCCCATAGATCTATGACGTCGCCAGGCTAGCAATAGTTAATGATTGTCAACATATAATGTTCATCATATAAGGCTCACAATATTACAAATAACCATGACAAAAAGTAAAGATGAATTGCATGTGCGTTTACAAGTATCAAGATGTTTACAAGTGCAAGTTTATAAAGTTAACATGTTTCACCCCAAAAGGTGTGAAATAAAGTAAAAGAGGGGCACAGAAACTCACCTTATATATATAAGATGATAACAAGAAATTAAACGGCGCTCCAACGATTTCTTTTACAAGATACCTAACGTATATATTTCAAGGTTAAGTTTAAAGGTAATATTAACGATTAAACGCGAACTAGGGTTTCAATAGGAATTTGGGGTTTTTATAAATAAATAAGGTTATCTATTGAAATCATTTATATATTTTAATCCAATGAAAGAAATATACCATTTAGGTAATTTAATATGGAGAAAAGAAATTAAATTCTTTATGATAACTTGTAAAGTTTAAATATAAGATGCAAATAAATTTTTATAATTATTTGAAATAAACATGATTAAACAATAATTAATGTATTGGCCAATAATAATTTATTAATTTAAACTATTATTTAAAGTCTATTTTATAAAAATAATCTAAGTATGACATTTGTAAAAAAAACGTTTTATACAAAATAATATATTAAAGTATTTAAATGAAGAAATTTACAGAAATTAATTATGTGACTTTAAAAATAATTAAAGTTTACAAGAATGATTTTTATAATTATTAAAAATTTTCTATAATTTTTTTAAAGGCTGAAAAGCTTAAAAAAATATGGTTGAGGGTGCCCGGGTTCGAACCCGGGTCCCCCGTGTATGAGTCCGACACTTTAACCGGCGGGCCAGCGCCCCAAATCTGATTAGGTTTAGGTTTGATTATTTAAAAGCAATTATTAACAGAACCCCCATTTTGCATGAACCCTAGAACGATTGGATCCAAAATTGATCCTCAATTCGATGTTATTAACCAAATTAACCATAGGGCTTTGATTCCCTATGATTAATTGAGTGTAATACAACTCTTAATTACCTGAATTCGATGCAGGATCGATTGAAACAGATTCAAACAATGTCGCGGCCGGGGTGACTTCGGTTCAAGAGGTTTGGGTTGATTATAATCAAATTCGCTACACCAGTAACTTCTAATGAGGCTTATGATTGAAAGCCCTATGCCAATTTCGATTTGAAGATGAACAAGAATTGGGTTTCGGTTGAGTTGTAGGGTCGATGTTTCTCAAGTGGTAATTCGTTGCATATGATGAACTCAGGTGAAATTGGTAGTGTATTTAGTTTAGAAACTTAACTAGAATGGTTAAACCTCATTTAATTGAGTATGATTGAATCCGTTTTGAGCCTGTTGATACCGACGCTTTGAATGTGCTACGGTTTCGATTGAGAGTGATGAATTCGAAGTTTAATGCTCAGATTAACTCGGTTGTGGGGTTCGAAACTGTTGTACAAGTGTAAAGGGTGATTTAATTGAGTTAAACGGTGAGTTTTCGAGGGTTTTTGGGGTTGGCCGGAGACTGCCGGAGCTCGGCCGGAAGGTCACCGGGAAAACGGGGGGGAAATCTGGTTTGGGTTTTTGAATGTTACACAACTGGTCCCTGTAGTTTTAATTCTTGTTATTTTAAATACAACTTTATTTTTTTCAAAGTTTCTAAATTGACAATAAAGCCCCCTGAACTTAATTAAACTTTAAGTTTTAACTATTTTATAACTTATTAATTATTTAACTTTTATAACTTATCATTTCTATTATTATTATTATTTTTATCTTATTTTAACTATTATTATTATGTTTATTATATTAAAACAAATTATTAACTCTTAAATTAATGAATTAATGCACAATAAAAGAAACATTCATAAACAACCCATATAGTTTCTTAAATGACATAAATGGTCCTTACAAGAACATAACAGGGTTAACTATTAATTAACGAAAACACGAAAGGTTACAGTTCAAACTGGATATACCTATTCTTTGATGTGTAAAGGATTACCACTTGAAGTTTTAACTAGACTTGATGGATATCAAACTGGATATACCATGTATAAAGCTTTGAAGATAATATGTGAAGGTGGTAAGGAGATTCATGATCTCAAGAAGCAGAAACTGGAAAGGTAGTTAGAGTTGTTTGAGCATTTATCTGGTGAAACTATAAATCAAATGATGAATAGATTTGTGTAACTTACAACTGAGATGTCAACTGCTGGCATCAAAAATGATCTCAAAGATCTAAACTTCAGGCTTCTCAATGCTCTTCCATCCTCATGGAAACAAACAGTGACATTGTTGAAGCACCCTGAGAAATTTCCTATGGATCTTGATCTATTGATTGCCAAAATTGAGTCAGTTGAGATCGATGAAAGCTCAAGAAACAATGATAGAGCAGCATCTATATCTCAGTACAAATATGTTGCATCTCCAGCTAACACAATGGAGAATGCTTTTATGGCAAAGAATGAGAATTCACCAGAAGAAGAGGGTGATCTGTTTGTTGGAGCAGGATTCTTTACAGATTCTTCATATATAAGTGCTCCTGCTTATGCAACTCAACCTCAACCTCAGTCTCCTCCTAAACCTCAAAGCTCTAAATCTCAAACTGAAACTCCATCTTCTAACTCTGCTAAAACTAGCGAAGTTAAAGATGTTATTAACATCCTATTACAGGATGAGGAGTCTAAAACTGCTTTTACTGCTTTTATGGCTAGTTTTCAAGCTTATCAAGGTAGTCATTTAACACAATTAGATCTTGTTTTGCAGGACTTATTCGAGATGGATCCAGACGATATAGAGATGGACTTAAACTGGCAATGATGATTGCATATAGAACCCAGAAACATTCTTATGTCAACAGGAACTACAAGCCAAGTGCTAACAAGACTGTTGGATTTGACAAATCTAAGTCAAGGTGTTTCAACTGCAATAGCTATGGCCACTTCTCACGAGAATGCAAAGCTCGCAGAAACAAAGGAGGCAATGGTCAAGCTAGTTCAAGCAATCAAAGATATCCACAACCGTCTCAAAAAACATTCCAAAAGCCATATCAAAGTCTACCAATGCCTGAGCTTAAAGATGTATCTAAGTCTTCTGAAGAGCCAAAGAAAGCTCTTGTCATGAACATCAAGGATGGATATGACTGAGTGCGTATGCAGAGCAGTTTACAGCTGACTTAACATCCAGTCTATCTCTTATTGTAGAAGTTCAAGTTGAAAATTGGTCAGAAGATAGTGATCCTAAAGCTGAAGGTAACTCTGAGAATGAAGAAGAAGAATATGACTGGAGTGATAAATCTGATCCTAATGAGGATTCAGAAGAAGTTGCATTAATGGCACATTCAGATCAACCAAAGGTTAAAAATTCATCTTTTAACTCTGAGACTTCTTCACCTAAATATCCTGAAATACCAGCTGAAGTAAGAGAAAAACTATGCACCAAATCTTGCTTTGAACATGTAGAATATTATCGAACTTACTCATACAAAATTTGTGAAAAGCTCAAGCAAGAGGAATTAATGCATAATAAACTTTAAAAGGATCACAAAATATCAGATGAAAAGATTATTTCTTTACAAACTTCATGGAAGAAAACCTTGAAAGAACTAGAAATTATTTCCAAACAACTTGAAGAAATTACTAAAAATTTAGAAGAGGAGAAAATAACACATGCTGCTACACAAGTTGATCTTGCTAAAGTAAAAAGTTCCAAAACAATTATGGAGCAACTGGTAAGTGAACGAAAGGACAAACAAAAAGCAGGTTTAGGTTTTACACACGAACCAATGCCTGAATCCATAACAAACACTTTACCAGAGAATTTTAACACGCATGATCATTCTCCTGAAAATAAAGCTAAACTTAAAGCTTTTCAAAACAAAAACAACAAGATTTCTGATAGTGAAGAAGAGAAAACCAATGTTGAAATCTTTGAAGAAAAAGATATTGAAAAGATCAAAAACGGTCATCCAGTAAAAGTAAAATCATATGAACCACGATCGAAAAGTAAGAAAATATTTGTTCCAAAAGAATCTGTGTTGGAAGAAGTGATCATTAAAAACAACAAACGAAACTCCAAAAACAAAGATAAAGCAAAACAAGAAGAAGAAACATCAGAAGATTTAAACTCTTATGGTCTAAATAATCCAGAGTTTAATAAATGGCAAAAAGATCAGAAAGAGAAAGAAAATGAAAAAGAATCTTCACTTGAAGATGTTCAATCTCAGATAAAATCAAGTTCTACAAAATCAAGGAACCAAAGAAGAAGAAGAAAATTGACTAAAGCTAAAACTGATCAAAATAAGAGTCAAGAAAATCAGACAAAAACGACAAAAACAACAAATCAAGCAAGTCAATTTAAACCAATAAAATTTGTGTCTGCTGGTAATTTGAACATGAACTTGATTCAAGAAGTTAAACAAACTCCTAAGAACCAATCAAACTCTGATCTGAAAACAGGTTCAGATTTGAAGTCTTCCGCTGTCGTTAAACGATTTATTTCTAAGGATTCTAAGAATGCAGTTCATATACAAAAGTCAAAACCAAATATACAAAAGAAAAAATTGCCAAATCAAAAACAAAATTTGTCAAATCAAAAACAAAAGATTAACTTTTCGACGCCTAAATCTAAACAATGATCAAACGTTGCGTCAACATCAAAAGTTAATAAACATTTGTTTAACACACCACAAAGGTACTGTGAAATCTGTGACATGTGTAATCATAAGACTGCTGAATGCTTTTTCAACAAGTATTGTCATATATGTGATATGAGAAATCACTCAACAGCAGATTGTTACTTTAGTAAGTACTGTACCTTCTGTGATGAAAGGACTCACAATATAGAAAACTATTACTTTAGAAAGAGTTCGCCAAGGAAAGGATTTGCTAATACACAATTGAGCAAAGGTTATGTTAATCCTCAGTTTAAAAGAAATCAAACTGTCAGTTTTCAAAGATTAACTAACCAACCTTCCTTAGGCTTGAGATCTTTCAAAAGAAATAACTTTGTGAGACCAAAACAATAAATTTAAGATCAATTCATTCCAAGGTCTGTGAGAATGAATGATAAAAATTTTGGAAATAAAAATTTTTCAAAAATTGGTCATTCAAATGGTATGAATTTTCTTAAAAATAATCAAAAATTTATGAATAATAGAATTGGTAAATTCATCAAAAACAAGCCTGATGTGAATAAATTCCATTTTAAACAATTTACTATCGTTGATAAGTTTGGCAAGCCCAAGACCATTTCGGCTTGGGTAGATAACTCAACTTAATTTCTTTGTCTTACAGGTACGCATGAGAAGACCAATCAACACATGGTATGTGGATAGCGCGTGTAGCCGGCACATGACGGGCAATCATGCCTTACTTCAACATTTTAAGTTAAAGGATGGTACACATGTCGCCTTTAGTGGTGATGCAGGAGGAAAACTCACAGGCGAGGGAACAGTATCCAACAGGATAATAAGCTTTGATAAAGTCAACTACTGCTCACAGTTGAACTTTAATTTGTTAAGCGTTTCCCAAATTTGTGATAAATCGTATTCTGTTCTTTTTTATGATTCTTTCTATTACATTTTGAAGCCAGGTTTTCAGATTAGTAAAGACTGGGTAGTTGTTAAAGCTGTTAGGGATCGAGATGTATACAAGCTGGATATGTCTCAAGTTGATCCATCTACAGAAACAACTTGCCTTATTGCTCAAGCATCAAATGACGAAAGTCAGCTTTGGCATAGACGTCTCGGGCATTCCAACTTCAAGAATATGAACAAGCTTGTAGCAGGAAATCATGTTATCGGCCTTCCATCAAAGAAGTTTGCCACTACTGATCTTTGCTCAACATGTTTAAAGGGGAAGCAACACAGAGCGTCTTATAAGCCACATGAAATAAACTCAAATTCCAAACCTCTCCAGATGTTGCATATGGACCTTTTCGGACCAACAAATGTGAAGAGTATTGGAAGAAAATCTTATTGTTTAGTTATCATTGATGACTTCACAAGATTTTTATGGGTTTTCTTTCTGAATGCTAAATCTGAAACGACTGAATTATTAAAAGAATTCATCACAAAGTTGAAAACTAATTAGAACAAAAAGTAAAAATAATAAGAAGTGATAATGGAACGGAATTTAAAAATGCTAATATTGACATGTTCTGTGCAGAAAAAGGAATTGCTCATCAGTTCAGTGCTCCCAGAACTCCACAACAAAATAGAGTTGCTGAAAGGAAGAATAAAACTTTGATTGAGGCTGCACGATCCATGTTAGCAGATGCGAAAATTCCTATCACTTTCTGGGATGAAGCCATATCTACTACGTGTTTTGTACATAATCGTAGTTTAATTGTGAAAGACAAACTAAAAACTCCTTATGAGTTGATGTTTGACAGGAAACCAAACATAGATTTTCTTAAATCTTTTGGTTGTCCAGTTTTGATTTTAAATTCAAGTGATCATCTAGGAAAATTTGATTCAAAATATGATGAAGGATTTTTCGTTGGATATTCATCTGGTTCAAAAGCCTATCGAGTTTATAACTCTAGGACAAATGTTATACTTGAAACATTCAACGTTAAATTCCTTGAAAATTCTTTTCCATCAGTTTCAAATGGTCCAGCTTGGTTATTTGATTTAGATTCATTGTCAAACTCTTTTCAATCTAACTTGTTTAATCAATCTAACTTGTTTGATTCTATAGGTGCGAAGAAACTTTAAGGAGATTTCGGCTCTTTCAGTGATGATTCAGATTCTGATGATATGGATGACTCAAGCCCAGATTATCCATTTTTTTCTTTTGTCAAAGATTCAATAATTCGGTTTAATAATAATGATCAATCTCATCAAGAGGAAGATCATTCAGTTTCAGAAGATCAAGATGTTTCATAACCTTTTCCTAATGATGGTATAGAAATTATACAACCTGAGTCTGGAACGTCATCTAATTCTGGTGATGCAGTTGATACCGGTAATCTTGATTATTTCATCAACTCACCGACTCAAGTTTCCAATTTCAATCCACATTCTTCGAACCTATTGCATCAGCTTTCTAACTTGAACCAAACCAATCTAGATGTTCATGTTCAAGGGAATGAGATTCCAACATCTCGTATTCACAATAACCATCCAACGTCTCAGATTATTGGTCAATTGAATGATAGAATAACGAGAAGTAAATTAGAACAAGCAAATCTTTGCTTATACTCATGTTTTCTTTCTCAAATTGTTCCTAAAAACGTTACCAAAGCGTTAAAGGACAATAGTTGGATTGAGGCTATGCAAGAAGAATTATTGCAATTCTGCAAACAAGAAATGTGGAATCTTATGGATTTACCTGGAGGAGAAAATGCCATAGGCACAAGATGGTTGTTCAGAAACAAAACAGATGATTGAGGAATTGTTATTAGAAATAAAGCGAGACTCGTTGCACAAGGATACACCCAAGAGGAAGGAAAAGATTATGATGAAGTATTTTCTCTAGTTGTAAGACTTGAATCAATTTATGTCTTCCTGGCTTATGCATCATTCATGAAATTCAAGGTGTTCCAAATGGATGTTAAAGGAGCTTTCTTGTATGGACCGATCACCGATGATGTGTATGTAAAGCAACCTCCGGGTTTTGAAGATTCGGAATTTCCACATCGTGTGTACAAGCTTAGCAAAGCTTTGTATGGTTTACATCAAGCCCCTAGAATCTGGTATGAAACATTGTCACAACACTTAATCCAACATGGATACACGCGAGGGAAAATTGATCCAACTTTGTTCATAAAGAAGGATGTTGATGATCTCCTATGTGTACAAGTGTATGTCGATGATATCATATTTGGTTCTACAAGTCCAAAATTGTGCAATGAATTTGAAGAAATCATGAAGTCTAGGTTTCAAATGAGTTCTATGGGAGAAATAAATTTCTTTCTTGGACTTCAAGTCAAGCAATCTGCAGATGGAATCTTCATTAATCAAGAGAAGTTCGTTGACAAACTCTTGAAGAAATTTAAACTGCAAGATTGTCAATTCATAAGAACTCCAGCTGACGTAAACACCAAGATTGAGCCTGATTTGAAAGGAAAATCTGTAGACCAAACTTTATACAGATCTATGATTGGTTCATTGATGTATCTTACTGCATCTAGACGTGACATAATGTATGTTGTTTGTGTCTGTGCCAGGTATCAATCAGACCCGAAGGAATCCCACTTAATTGCTATAAAACGAATATTCAGGTATCTCAAAGGTAAACCGGCTTTAAGGCTATGATATCCTTATAAAGGTAACTTTGAGCTACATGGATACATGGATAGTGATTATGGAGGATGTTGTCAAGATAGAAAATCAACTACGGGTGGTTGTTAGTTTTTAGGACCCAGATTAGTCTCATGGCAATGTAAGAAACAAACAAATGTCTCCGTTTCAACCGCAGAAGCTGAGTACATTGTTGCTTCAGCAGGATGTTCTCAAATCCTTTGGTTACAAAACCAACTGCTGGATTACGGGTTCAATTTTCTTAAAACTCCAATTTACATTGATAACACTACTGCTATGTTCATTACAGCTAATCTTGTCCAACATTCAAAAACAAAACATATCGAGATTCGATATCATTTTCTCAGAGATAACTCTGAAAAAGGTTTAATCATTTTAACCCAAATTGCAACTGAAAAACAGTTGGCGGACCTATTTACAAAAACCTTTTTACCAGGAAGGTTTGAGTATTTGGTAGAGTCAATTGGTCTTATTAACCATGTGTAAAAACTGGTTTTTGAGCATTTCAGTTCCTTGAGTCTTAAAATGACCAGAACCCTCCCTTAACTAAATAGGAAACAGCAAGAGAAACTATCAGAGTTAATTGCCTGATTGTATATTGTATGTGCATGTTTCATAGAAAAAGCAAAACCAAAATACAAAAATAGAAAATTGAAAACTCAAAAGATAAAAATATAAAACAAAAACTATAAAAATAGAGTTTTTCTTTCTTAATTCATTTTTTAGGAATGAATTTGTTGTTGCAATTGTGAGAAATGATAGATACATTAGTTTGATCAGTTTCATACTTCGCTTACGACTAAAGTCTGACGTGATCAGATATGATGTGCAGGTAAGCTCATGTAATTATACTAAAAAAGTAAACTCTTGTGATCAAACTAAATCACTCATGCATTTATCTTTGTCCATTTTAGTACCAATGAGTAGTATTGACTTCTCACATTGATTGCTTGTTAAGTCATAATCTCACACCTGATGGCGATATGAATAACCATTGAGCTCTAATTAATTTAAAGCATCTAATCACTTATTTGTTATGAGTCATCATATACCTGAAGTGATGAGATATCCTTTGTTGTAAGTAATTACAGAGCTGGATATTCCCATCTGATGCAAAAAGATGCCAATGTGCACAAACTAAACATGAGATCTGGTTATAAGTATATGTTAGGTTTTTAAGTTGAGAAAAGTGATTTCTTGCATATCTTGATGAGGTTTGAGCTCTCTAAGTCTAAGTGTGACTTACATAATGTCATATCTAATTGTACCTTTAGCAGTCCAAGAGTTGAAAAAGTAAGTGTGCTGAGTATCTTGCCAAAAGCACTCATTTTCTGTCCTTAGATCTCGTGTCTCCTTTGCTGCAGAAATGCTGACCTGGAACACACTTGATCAGGATTTATTCACTGTCTATGACTATCCATCAACTTATTTTATTTCAATGTGCTGATCTTAACTGATATGATCTCACTGCAAACATACGATTCAATTGTACATAATAGATTTTTATTCCGCTTTAATTTTGATTTTTACATGTTTTTCTGTGTGCAGGCATGTTAACAATGATTAGTGTGCTCTTTATATGACTTTCAAGAAACTTTTAAGTTTTGTTAAACTTAAAAGTTTAGGGGGAGTAAAAAATAAAAGTGTCAAAGAGAAAATTTTCAAATTTCAAGATATGAAAAATCAAAAATTAAATGCTGTGGATGGATAGGATGAAGCTAAAAAGTTCAAGCATGTGTGTGTTTGATATAATATAAAAATGAACCTGAAAAAAACATTTTAAAGTGGAAAAGCTTCTTGCAACATTTTAATATGAGACTCTTTTTGTTAAAATTAGAGACTAAAATGACGAGAATTTTTTTTTAAAAAATTAAAACAAAAATAAAATGATCAAAAAAAAAAAAAATAAAAATAAAAGTTTGAAATGTCAAAAGTTCAAAATTGAGGGTCAATTATGTAAATTTTGGGTGAAAGTCAAAATTTGACAAATTGTTTAAAAAATTAGTATATGAACAGTACTAATGCGTTTAAACAGTGTTCAGGTGGAAAATTTGAAAATTACAAGTGTTATGGAAGCAATATCATGCGCCTAAAAAGTGTTAAAAAGTCCAAAATTAGGAGCATGATGATTTTTCAGAATTTATACAAGTTGGGAGTTTCAGACATCCTCATGCGCCTAAACAGTTGTCATAAGTCTAAAATTTATGGTTAAGTGTTGGGCGTTTCATCCATAGTCATGCGCCTGCACAGTACCGGGCTTTCAAGAATTGAGCGTATCAAGTGAAAAATTACCAAGTGTTGGGCGTTTCAGCTAGACCCATGTGCCTGAACAGTGCAAAAGCGCCTAAACAGTGCTTATGCGTATGAACAATGCTTATGCGCCTAACCTCATGCTCATAAATAGTGCTCATGCGCCTAAATACTTAGTGTAAAAATCAACTCCATGCGCACAAACAGTGCTCATGCGCCTAAAAATTTCACTTAGTATAAATACAACACTTTGTCATTTCAGTCAATTCATTCACTCAAAAACCCCTGAACTTGCATTACCATTGATTCTCTGATTCTGATTACCATTGATTCTCTGATTCTGATTGATTTATGTTCTAAACTTGCATTCGATAGTGTTTATTCCTGATTCTAAACGTAAGTACTTGAACAAATTCATACAAATTTCAAGTTTAAAGTTTGATTTTGATTGGGCGTTTTAATGCTATACGGGCGTATGAACCCTAGTCGACTGGAATCTTTGAAATTTGTAAACAAAATGGAATTAAGAACTGAAATTGATGATTGATTGTTGATATAAACTTGATTTTGATCATATTGATACATTCAAATCAGATTTTCATCAAAATTGTTCCTGATGATGATTCTTCATCAGTTGAACTGTTGAAGATGAACAGTCAATGTTTGAATTTTTAATAAAAATGAAAAATTGATCATAAATTCATGTTATAATCTGTTTTTGAGAAGAATTTACTGAATTAATGTGTTTTATATCATCTACATACTAACTTGAATGTAGTTTGTTCTTGAACAGATCATTTAAACACTTACAAATTTTTTGTTAAGTGCAAGTTAGATTAAAAATCTTTAAAACATACTAATTCTTTAAATTTCAATAGATATTCATTGATTTTAAGTGTTAAAATTCAAAGTGTCTAAATTTCTTGTTTCATTTTTGCAGATGTCTGAGTTAAAGTTTGAGCCAAAGCATAATGTGGCAACATTATTAAATGAAGAAGTACAAGATGTTGTTAGCTATGAAGAGATGATAAGGTTTTTGTTGAGAACTAAGTATGTATATGCTATGTGCTATCAACCGGTCATATATGCACGATTGATAAAGAAATTTTGGAACACAGCCACAGTTGAAATCAATAATGATGGTAGAAAAGTTGTAAGGGGATTTATAACAAATGTTAGAATGATTGAAGTTTCTGAAGATTCAATTAGAGAAGCATTGAGATTGGGACATAATGACCCAGAAGACTTAGCTGAATTATCTTTTAATGAATGTAGAGAAACATTCATGGCTATGGGTCACCTAGACAATTTCCCCAAGAAACAATTTTTCAGAGCACGAGTTTACAACCATTGTAATCTATTATGTTATATATTCCAGCACTGCATGTCAAAAAGAAGTGCAGGATGGAATTCATTTCCAGTTGACATAGCATCTCCTATTGTAGCTCTTGCAACTAACAGAAGGTTTAACATGTCAAAATGGATTCTTAATGGTTTCATTTTTAATCTGGAGAAAGGAATCAGGAATAAGTACTTGATGTATCCTAGATTCTTACAAATGATAATCAATGAAGAGCATCCAGATATTCATGTTCATGGTGTTAGTGGAGAAATAATGATACTGGAACATATGTCAGAGATATCTTACAGAAGACTTGCTATGATCACAGGTGCACAAAATGTACCTATTTTTGAATACATGAGAAATATTGCAAATGATGAGGTGGATATTACTATAGATCACTTTCATTTGATTGAGGAAGAACCAATTGATCCACATGATCTTATTGAAGAAATACCTCAAGAACAATCTGATGATTATGAAGATGAAGGTGATTATGATGAGAATGATGATGATGATGAAAGTTCAAGTTCTTCTTCTGATGATGATGATAACAATGAAGGTGGTAATGATGATAATGACATGAAAGTAGTTCATAAAGAAGTACATGAAGCTGATCAAGAAACTAAAGAAGTTAATGAAGAAGTTATTGAAGAAAGTCATGAAGATGTTCATGAAGTAGATCAAGCTGAAGATGTTGTTGAAGAAAGTCAAAATGTTAAGGAGATTATGGAAATGATTGAAGAAATTGTTGAAACTGAAGAACAAGTTGAATTCAATGAGAATGTTCAAGATTTTGAAGTATTTGAAGCTGAGATACACAATGATTTTGTAAGCTTGCCTCAATAAGATACTCATGTGGCTGAAGAAACAAATTTTCAACAGATTATTGAAGAGTTGAAAGAAGAAAACTCTAAGCAATTGAAGCTTATAGAGGAATTAAACGAAGAAAATGAGAAGTTGAAAGAAGATCTACAAAAGAAAGATGAAGTAATTGCTGATCTTGAGAAAAATAAAAAAGATAATGTAAAAACTTTTGAAGTTATGATGAAAGATTATGATCTGATGGAAGAAAAATTCAATAAGTTGAAAGAAGAAAATAAAGCTTTAAAAGAAGAAATAGAAAGAATAAAAGAAAGTCAAAAGTCTTCGTCTCCAGAACTTATGATTATTTTTGAAATCACTCCAATAGATGTTGAAAAGATAGCTGAAATAGATAAAGGTAAAAGGAAAATTAATGATACAGATATTTTAGTTTTACCTGAATCATCAACAAAAGTGCAAAAGATTGTTGATGAACCTGCAAGTGAAGAAGAAGAAGAGTCAGATATTCAAGAAACCATAGGAGCTCTTGATGATCTAGAAGCTGAGTTTGGTGGTGACTGGTATGATGAGGTTTTAGAAGATGAAGATTTAGTTGAAGCTAATGATAATGAAAATTTTTCAACAATTGAGACAATACAAGAAGATGTACCTGTAGACATTAAAGACAGGTATAACTATTTGATCAAGATGAAGTATAATCGAGTATTTCTTGATGGATTAACAGTATCTCAAATTAATGAAGAGTTTGAGAAGTGTATTACTACTGAATCTGTTGCTCCTATTGATCCTGGCTAGATAATTGTAGAGAATGGAGAGTGGAATCCTCTTCAAGAGAGCATAAATATTGATGAACTTTCAACATCCGAGTTACATCATCCTAATCCTGATGACATGAATGTAACTGCTTTAAGAATGTGGCTACAATCAAGAAATTATCCAAGGAAGAAGCTTAATAGATTACAAGCAGACTCTTTAAGAAATTTGGTGAGAAGTTTTCAAGCAACGGAGAAGCAAACAAATAAAATGATTGTGCTTGACATGGATAATCCACAATATTTAGAGATAACAAAGAGAACGAGGATTTTAAAACCTCAAGAGATTAAATCCATGGCGATGAAGAGTAGTGTGTATGAAAGAAGGAAAGAGCTAATGAAAATGTTTCCTGAAACTAAGAGACAAGCATATCAAGTTTCAATTGAACATAAGCAATTATGGAATAAAGCTCGAACATCAGGTGATTTGGTTCGTAATATGTTACAAAAAGGACAATCAATTTCAGAGTTGCTTATTGCAATGATTGTTCCTGACACGACCAAGGAAGTAAAGATTGTGGCATGAAAATACGATGAGGTATTTGATGCATTTTTGATAAAAAGAGTTAATGCAATTTATGATGTATATCATTTTTTCTCGAGCATTATAAAGCTACCTATTCAAGATTTGAAGGAGTTGAATAAACTGCCTTTAATCAATCTGACTAGAGCAAGTCGAGGAGAAATTTTTGTACAGTTATTGAACAGAGGTATAAGCAGAATGAGTTCATTTTTGCAAACGAGATGTGACCAAGAAGATAAAGAATATTTTAAATCATTGAAAAAGAAAAGAAAGATGGTGATAAAGATGTTGGAGAAGAAAATTTTTTGGATGCTTTTAGCAATCAATACTTTGAGAAGGTAACTAATCCTGGTTTGAAAGTTATTGATGAAACTCAAAAGTCGAAACCAATTTTGAGATGGTTCTACAACGCTGATACGTTTGAGTTAAAGTTAGTTCGAGATCTAGACGATTGAGATCGTGACATGATTTCATTGTTTGGTGTATTCAAATTGAAACTCTTACATCCTAGCTACATCTCATTTTTGTCTATCCAGAAGTTTGAAAGAGTTGTACCAAAAGTTGCAGAAAATGATAAAAAGTATTTCTTGTCAATTGTCAAAGTTATGAATGCTGCTATGGAAAGAATATCTCTAAGAAAAGCCTTAGCTTATGCAAACATAGTTAAGAAGGATATCAAGGAAATAGAATTCATGAGGATCTCGAGTAAAGAAGTGTTAGAAATTCATTCCAAAGAGTATCCAAAGCCAATTGAATTTTATGCTAATATTGATATCGTAGGTTTATCTAAAGAAACTTTGGAGGTGATGAATCAAATGGAAATCAAGACGAATGAATCGAAACCGGAGCAAGGAATTTTAGTGAGCAAGTTCAATTCTGCCATTGCTAAAGCCATGAGAGAGCAAGAAATGTACAAAGAGAAGCTGATTTTCAAGATTAAAGAAGAACCAGAAGACTTCTTTGATGCATGAAGACAAAAGAGAGAAGACAAAAGACTGAAGATGAAAGAAGACTGAAGACTGAAGAATTTTGAAGACAGAAGATTGAAGATTGAAGAAGACTGAAGACAGAAGATTTTGAAGACGGAAGACAATGTAAATCTTAGGGGGAGTATTGTAGAAGCCTCTCGAAGATTAACATTTAGTCTTTATTGTCTTTATTAATAGTTTTATCATAGTTTAGGGACTTATTTGTAAATATATGTTCCTTTTTGTTTTTTTTGATAGTATAAATAGCATATATTATGTATTGTGTAGGTAAGCAAAAAGCACAAAAGAAAAGCACCTTAGAATCAGTGAACGAATTGTAACTGTTTTCTTACACTTGTATTTTTATGCTTTCTATCAATAAAAAACTATGAATTTTTCTGATATGTTTGCATTGATTTGATTACTTGTGTTTGTTTTGATTCAATTGCATCATAATATCATCACAGATCGATCCATTTTGATCATATCACATCATTCTTGAATACCATATTTGAATGTTTTTGTTATTGTTCTTTTTTACTTATGTTCATTGTTTCATCTTAGCCGGTTCCCTATTTGATCTGCCAAGTGTTATAGCTCTTCTAACCTTGTGAAACTGTTATATTGACCCCCTTCATCGAGCCCGCAGTCTGCTAATTACTCATAGTCATGAGATCGATTGGAGTAAGGTTTACAATATAATATTAAAAAAATCCCAAAAGAGATGAATGCGACTATTAAAAAGGTTACTTCATAAGAGATTATTTACATTCCATAAGATATAATAATAACCCTAGAAGATGATAATGAAGTTTCAAAAGAATCTCATGTAACAAACAAATATAAAAACCTAACAAATCATGTATAAAACAGTACAACAAGGAACCAAAGTGAAACCATGTTGATGAAATATTCCACATGCTACAACAACAAATGTAATTGATGAAAAGAGTTTTCAATATGAGACTTGGCTTGATACTCTATATAGTATTTCTAACACATTTTTGAAAACTTATAAATCCAGGAGGCTTATATAAACAAGAATAAGAAACAAAGTAAGGGTTGGGTGTTCATTCATCGACATTTGAGACAAACCATAATCGAGAGCTGACACATTTTGCACTGTGATATTCCAACTATATGAGTAAAGACTCTCAACAACTATGTAAAAAGTACATATACAGAGGTGACTGCCAAAATGGTTGGATGTTTTAAAGGTTTAATCTAGGTCAAAAAGCGATGCATATATGTAAATTAGATTTATAGAATTCGAACTCCTAGTCATAGCCTGACTATTGATAAGATTTTCTAGATTTAGTTATATTTATTGTTATGGATGTAGCTTTTGCTAAAACTTGGAGGACATATAGTTACAAGTGAAATAAGAGAATTCTATATCTATTCCTCGTGTAGAGATACGAATAGTGACAAAGAAATGAGAGGATAAACTATTTTTATAGTGACAAAGAAACTAGAGGATTAACTATTTTTATATGTTACCAATGAGATATTGTGGTTAGTAAGGCGTCCCATCTTTATTCAAGTAGTCAATAGTTTAAATCTTACAAAATACAGATATAATAATAATTAACAAAGAGTAGATTAAAAAATATCTTCGTAATCACTAGCACTATGTTCTCGAGTTTACTTAAATAGAGAAAAAAAATAAAACAATTTCTTTTCCTTTCTATCCCATTTTCATTCGCTTCATTTCTTTTCAATATGAAAGTATTGATTTTAGCATTCAACTTCCATTCCCTTTTCTTTTTTTCTTTCCTTTTTAGGTGAACTCGAATATAAATTTCTTACTATTCTTTCACTACCTTCAAAAGAAAAAACTACATTAGTGCAATCTTTTTTCTCTTATTGTGCAACCCCCACTCATTCTTAATTTCTTAAATACCTTTTGATAGCGTAGAAATCACAAATTCTTACTAATCGAGAGGAGATTCTGACGAAGAATGGCGTGTATCCCAGCCTTAAACCCTACCAAAACCCTAGGCATCTCATCATCATCATCATCATCATCATCGTATTCAATCCAAAACAATCTCCCCTTTTCATCATCATCATCAAGAATCCATTTCAAAACCCCACAAATTTCACAGAGATCGCCGAAGATCTCCATTGTAATGGCAACAAAGCAGCAAGAACATGAACTCAGTTTGAATGCCTTAACAAGCAGTGACCGTAGAGATGAAGTTATGATTGCTGCCAAAAGCTCACTCTCCAATTGCCTATCGGAGACGAATCTTCATCTTGCTATTCCTGCTCTCAAATCTAAAACAAGAGGCAAGGTAAAGTAAAACCTGTTTGTGTTTATACGAAGAATCAATGTGTGAGATTGGATTGGATAGGTTGGAAGTATGTTAAAAAGTTATAAAGCGGTGAAATTGGTTGATTATCTTAATTGTATTCGTGAGTTTAGTTTGTTGTTTGGTTATCTGAAACTGTTAATATGACAATTTGTAGGTGAGAGATATATATGATGGAGGAGATTATCTTGTACTAGTGACGACGGATCGACAGAGTGCTTTTGATAGAGTTCTTGCTTCAATTCCATTTAAAGGCCAGGTAATTCTTTACTTTTTCGCCACAATTTGAATTTGGATATTGGTGGCATAGTTGTCAATAGAAAATAGCGGTAGATAGCGACTAACCCACCTATGTGGTTTGATTAGTTGGGGTTTTTTTGCTGCCAGAAGATTAGTAAATTGTTAATATAATACAGGTTCTTAATGATACAAGTTTATGGTGGTTCAACCAAACCCAGCACATTGCTCCCAATGCGATAATAGCAGTCCCCGATCGAAATGTTACCATTGCAAAGAAGTGTTCTGTTTTCCCTGTAGAGTTTGTTGGTAAGTGCTGCCTCATTAACATGTAGGTTTTTATGTTTACAACTTCACATTCTGTTGCATGTGTGGCAATATCAGTGTATTCTTTTTTATTTTTTGAAAAAGGTGATAATAACCAGTTGAGAGTCACATAAACAATTGTTCAAATGTTTTTAATCTTTTATATTGATTTTTTTCCTAATAGTCGTGTTCTTATAATCATATTTGTTACATTAATCATATTTAAAATTTTAAATCTAAGGAAAAATGTTGGTGGGTCAACCCGAGCTGCCTGCAACATGTAATGATGACCTATTTAAATCCAGTCGATCTCAATCAGTTACCCAACTCGTCTGTGACATTTCATCATGTTTTTTGCAATTAGTAGTATAAGCAACTAATAATTGAAGAACAGAATTTTTTGATGATTCATAAATGAAAGTGTATAACCTCATATACATGTGCCAGAATTGATAGGAAAATTATATTGGATAAACACTAATTATTAGATAAGCTGACTTTCAAAAGTATAAATTCAGGGTTAGTATTAGATGTGGCAGTTTTGACCCATACTGTAGATGGGTAAATGTTTGTTATATTGTATCCTTAATGGGTCGGATGGGTAGAAGAAGGTTAGCTAAAAAGAAAAGGGATCAAATTGGTCGAAAGTCGTCCAACTGTATTTTTGTTGCATGCAACCTCCTAAATCTCTGTATTTAGAAAATTAGATTATTATCATAACTGTCTAGTTATTGTAACATATTTGGCACTAATTATTTTTAAACGTTCATAAGAACTTGGAGAAAACGTGTTAGGACTAACCCAACTCGACCCATTCATGTTGTGTTTTTTTTAGTCTGCTCATCTCATTGTTAGCAAACTTGGAATTTCAAGTCGTTCTTGATAGACCCTATGTAGATTGGAAGCGAGATCTCTAACTGACACTTAGTTTAAGAGGCATTTGGCTATTAAAATGTAATATATAATGAGAGACAAGGTAATCTTGTTATTTCTAATTGTGTACTATTCGCTCATTCTCTATATTCCTTCAGTGTCACTTTCAAAACTAGTAGGTTTTCAGTATCTGGGCTTTTAAGGTATACCAAAGTTATCTTATCATTGTTATAAAATAATGAGACAGATGCTAATCTACACCTGCTTATTTTTGTGTGCTAATCAGCCGAGTCTTGAATAATACCTATTTTGTTTAACCTTTTTCAGTCAGAGGATACGTAACTGGAAGTACTGATACATCATTATGGACTGTATACAAAAATGGTGTGCGAAATTACTGTGGCAATGTTCTTCCTGAAGGTTTGTAGTCAAAGCATTTACGCAGGATTTATACATCCTAATTTTGGACTCTAACGAATAATCTTTTCTATATTACACAACAGGTATGGTGAAAAATGAAAAGCTACCTGCAAATATAATCACACCAACTACTAAAGCTGCAGATCATGATGTTCCTATCACTCCAGATGAAGTTTGTATATAATTATTTATTATACGCTTCCTTTTTTGTACAATAGCACTGTTTTTAATGGTGATTTGAAGTATGAAGAATGTTGTGGCCTTTTGAAAATCAGTTTTGGTTTTTTGTGAAGAAGAAGGATACAAAATTAGAATGAGTGAATATAACCTGCTATGCTCTTGCTGTAGTGTTTGTAAAATCAAAGTGGCTCGTATACTGTATACACACATAATATTCCATTTGTTCTATAAAATTTGTAACATTTGACCCTACACATGGTTTTTTAAGTCGCTTGATTATTAGTCAACTGTCTAAACGTCTTTCTGTAGTTAAAAATTGACACCAAAGCTTGCAGTGATAATAATGGTAACTGATTAGTGATTGCATGTTACTCCATACCTATCTTGCAGATTGTCCAACAAGGGCTGATGAGTCAAGCTGATTATGATGAAGCAAGTAGCAAAGCATTGAGTTTATTTGAGTATGGCCAGGTAATGTATCTTAATTTTTTACTAGTCCACATCATATGTATATATTTTTAGTTACAAATGTGTAAAAATACGAAATGCATTTTCAACAGATATTGTTTTTGTGACTCGAACCCATGGCAGTTGAGTCACATGGGGGATTGTGTGACATAATATTGACAAAAGGCTTATCTGATGAAATTTGTGAGCATGAAATTTTGATGGAAAGTGTTTTGCTAATTACTGAATATCTAAAGTCTAAAACAACCCTTAAACCAAAGATAAGGGAATTTGTTGACTAAAGGCGACTCCATCAATTATATTTAATGGCGATGATGGCAAACACGTAATTATCACTTAACAAACTTCCAATAAAGGAAGTGTTGCTATGGTATTGCAACTTTTATTGGACAGAGTTGTGAAGGGTAGGGATGTGCATGCTTGGCCGAAAGAGAATAAATCGGCTAAACTGAAGCACTTTTATAAATTGAGTGGCCCAGTTGTTTTTCAAACACCGTATTTTGGATTTTCTTTGTGGCAGTCAAACCTTATTATATTTAGATCAAATTATTGTGTGGATTTATGTTTTATCATAGGTCTGTCATCTGTGTTAGAAGAGATCTGCACTTCTCCTGTTGTTTTTTTATACTTTTTGTTTCCATCTATAAAGAAACAAGTTTTCCATCCCATCATATATGTAACTATCAAATCCAATTGTGCATCATTCATACTTTATCCTTTGGTGTTAAAAAGTATGATCGTAATCAATATATCTTTTTTAATTTCTTTCCTTTGTAAACATGTTTTTCTGTCTTTCATTATGCTTTTGTTTTGTTTTTAAAACAGCAGAAGAAATATTTTATAAAAAAGGCACTCTAGCAGCAAGTAGCTAGAGGCATAAAGACGGTTACAATGTTATGAACCAAGCCACTCTTGGGTTACAATTTACAAATCTGCTCAGTCCAATTGAGTTCAAAATTTCTTACTTCTATTAGTAATCCACCAAAAAGAGAGCGCTCGAATGTCATCTCCTGAAATGTTGCCTCTTGCCTTTCCTTTATGGGATTAACCTCAATCTGATGCCTGTTTTTATGTAATTTATGGTGCTGGAAAGGAAGTGTCAAGGTTGAGATCCACCATTTTGCAATCAAGTTCCACATCTATTTTGCAAAATGGCATTTAACTAGGAGATGGGCTTCTGTTTCGACCTTCATATCACAAAACGGGCAATTAATAGAATGAAATGCCAATTTTGTTTTTTAAAAAATTGTTTGTAAGATTGGTTTTAACATTATAAATTAGATTTTATTCTTGATCATGGTTATTATATGTTTTTGTATGTCAAAAACAAACAAAATTCAGCCTAATTTGTCAAACTGGCCAAATGATACCCGTTTTTGTGAGATTGATTTGGACCAATTATTTGGCGTGTTTGGTTTGGAAAATATCAAACCAAGTTTACTTGTTTCGCCAATGTTTTAGGCCTTAACTGGCCAAACTATCAGACACATTTCTGGTGAAGGGAGCATGTACATCGTAAGTGAGGGGTGCAGAATTAATGTTTTGTTGGACTAAGAGTTACTTGGATTGAAAGTTTGCTCAAGAAATGTGTTATTTTTTAGTATTCGAAAAAGAAATTGTAGCTTTTATGTTAGTTACAGTTAATCATCTGTACAACAGAAAAACTTTCCTCAAAATATTTTCTTCTTAATGGCTCTTTTTGTGATATATATATATATTTTAATTTACAGCGTGTGGCTTTGGAAAATGGTGTGATATTAGTCGATACAAAATACGAATTTGGAAAGGGCCCTGATGGTGCGGTGCTGCTGATTGACGAAGTTTCTCTCTCTCTCTCTCTCTCTCTCTCTCTCTCTCACAAACACACACACACACACACACCTGTTGTATGTTAGTTCATATTGATAACATAAATCATGACCGGTTATGCAGGTCCATACACCTGACTCAAGCAGATACTGGTTAGCCCATTCATATGAATCCCGTTTTCAGAATGGTCTTGAACCAGAAAATGTCGATAAGGTCCAAATCTTTTCTTTGGATACTTGTTTATGATTCTCAAGTTTGCTTGATCTCAAAAGAGAACTATCTACTCTTTTTCAGTTTGTCCCATAATACTGTAGTTTTAATGTTGACTTAAAAATGGTTTGAGTGTGGTGTTTTATTGAGGCTAACAAAACTTGGTTTAGACTGACAAGGCAGTTGTGTTTGGTTCAAGATTTATTGGAACAGTTCTCTGTTCAGTTCGGTCTAGTTCAAAACTGGTACAAACCTAAGTATGTATTCGCTTCAACGTATTGTTTTGGACTGAACTGGTTCTAAACCCAAACCATACCGAGTTAATGTTTGCTTCTTTTGGGTTCCAAGTATTTATGATTTTTTAGATCCATTTCAGTTAGTCACAACCCTAATTTTGCTAGTGGTCAATTATTTATCATTTGACTTTTGAAATCTTGTTAGGAGTTTTTGAGGTTGTGGTTCAAAGATCACTGCAATCCCTACGAGGACAAGGTAAATCTTACCATACTCTAAACAGCATTTTGTGCTGATGTTTTTGCTTAAAGTTACTTATATATCTGAATCTTGGAACTTCTTTGATTTACAATATAGGTTCTCCCTGATGCTCCAGAAGACCTTGTTACTGAACTGGCTTGGCGGTACGCCTTTACTACCATTATAATTCATAATCAAACTTGACTTTTAGTCTCGGTTTAGCCATCATTTTGGTGAAAATGCAAAAAGAAGATCAAAGTTGCCGGAACATAAATGCAAGAAAAAAAAACCATCTTCGCCTAATGTGTAGATTTTTTTTTTTTAATTTTCTTCTTCTTTTACTCATATTTGCAAGAATGTGATTTGCTTCTAATGAAAGATTAGTGTGATGGTTTAAAAAAATGACTCCAGTCACCACCCTGAGTTCACTACATTTCATATTATTTTACCTTCACTCTCTAATGAGCAGCTGCGAATATTTTTCCTTTTGAGTTGCAGATACATTTTCTTGTTTGAGACGATAACAAGATCAAGATTTCAGATACCTGAGACTATGGTAAAACTTTTACATCTCCTTGTAGCTAAAGTATATTGTAAATGTAGCAAACAAGTGAGTCAGTAACGGGTCAAAGGGGTTTGGTAAAGGTTGGGGCAAGGTTGTGTCAGGTTGCCATGATACTTGTCCAATATTCTTTTATGCTATTTTATTGATAGCCTCAAGTGGAGAATGGTAGCCTAAGTTATGCTTGTGTGTGTGTGTGTGTGCAGGAGCCCATACATGATCGAATAACTCGCAATGTCTCAAAGGCATTGTCGTTGCTACAGAACTAATTCTCTTGTCGTGAAGATGATCGATGTTGTTCGAGTGGTTACTGTTTTTCTTTTCCTTGCTAAAAGATTTGAGGTATTATATTCTCAATTGGTTTTCATGGTTTAGAGTTTAATGCAAGAACTTTGAACCTTCTTTCAACCAATTATATAACGCATTTTCAATGTTTGGTTAATATATATTCTTCACAAATCATGAGCATCATCCTTATCAGCAGTATAGTCAAGAATTGGCACAGAAGCATCATCATTTGCCACGTCTATGAACATACATAATTTACATATTAACATGCAATAATTATTTATAAAGAGATTCCCATACATGGTTACTTTACAGTTAACCTTGTCTGGTTAAGTTTCTTTTGTTTCTACAATATCCAAACCTAATGCTTGCGGTAGGGATGGCAACGAGTTCGGGTTTGGGACGAGTATGGGTAATCTTATCCCCATACTTGATAAGAAAACTATGTCCCATATCTGGCCCAAACCCATCGGATATATATCGGGTAATTACCAGTTGGGTATCGGACATACTTGTGGGTAATCGGGTATGCTCGTTAGTGTTAGAGAAAATACCCGTTGGGTATACGGGTTAGGTGTATGTAGAAAGTACAACTTTATATCAAAATAGAAAACAAAATTTTAAAAATTTATGAAGTTAACTGGATTACAACCATGGCAAAAAAAATAAAAAATGAAATGGTATGTGCATTCAATATTCACAAAATCATTACCATGGTAGAAAAAAGATTATGTTCTGGATCTGGGCTTACAAGTATTGTTCACGTGGCTATGGTGCATTCATTCAACTTCAACATTCATAAAATAACAAAATGAAACAAGGTTCATTTTTCGCATAGTCTTAGGGTGAATTGGGAAAACAGAATGGTGGCGGCTTAATAGGGGCAATTAGGAAAACAAGAATGTGGGTTGGCAAAAATTACCTAGTCCACCCGCCTTGTGGTGTGAAAATCTCGTCACCTATTTAGTAGCTAATCTAGCCTTTCATCAGCGCACCAAACATCGAGAGTTTGATCTCTACTTTATATGAGACATGACACTTGCCCATACACTTTGAGTTTGCGATGTGCTAACTGCTCATCGGATGTCTATAGCAAGTTCTGATTCTTTTTGTCCAAGTTTCGCGTTAAAGATCTATTCAAAACCTTTGTAAAATTTTCATTGCAACTCACTGCAATGATTATTTGAGAGAGAGATCTCTAGACCATTGAGATCTCAAATCCTATACCTTCCTCATCAGTCATCATGTTCTCGAGTTCGTTTGAACAATTAAACCCTTGATCATATCCACCATCTGACCACCTATCCTAAACAAAAAACTCTTGTCATTCGAGTCGATATTCATCTTAAACTTCTTTTCTAGCAGTTTCTACTTCGTTGTGCATTGAAATATCACCCTTTGTTTTTTTTTGCAATTTAAAAAACTAATAATCGCTGAGTAATTGGAAATACGTGATCGTATCATCTTCAATAATCTTTGTGTAAAGGGGTCCCTCTCCTTTCTTGCATCATTTTCAAAATTCAAAATTCTTTCTTCTATGTTTGAAATATGATACGTGAAGACTAGGTGTTTTCACTCTCTGAGTCTATCAAAAGTTTATCCTCTACTTTCTCATGTGTGTTGTATCGTCACTCTTTCTGCACTACTCTATTTCATACTTGGATTACGTATTTGACATGTCCATTCATATTTCTAAAATCACGGATATGTCGACGAAGAAGTTGTGCACCAAATACAGCCAAGGGCGGACCTACATAGGTCTTATTGGGGTCACCTGCATCCCATGAAATTTTTGTTTCCATGTTCGAATCCCAATTGATCCCCAAGAAATTTGACATCGACCCCTATGAAATTTGACACCAAACCCATGAAACTTTGACACCATGGTAGTCAAAATTTATAGTTTGACCCTTAAAATGACATTGTTAGAGTGGGTATACTGAAATAAAAAAGAGAGCGGAAACAACAGGAACGATCGGCGATTGCTAAAACTGGTTCATGGTTGATTTGAAGACGGCATGGAGTAGATGATGAAAAAAGAAGTTTTGATGTTATAGGATTGATTTGATTTAGTCAAGATAATCTTTCTATAATCAAACGTAAAAAGGCTCAAATTTGATAGACAATTGGCCACAAGACAAATAAGAACCTTGCTATTTTAAAAGAACAATTCTAGTTATCACCTACTTCACTAATAAATGGATTATATAACTCTTAAAAAATTTATATTATAACATAACTTTAAAATTTTTAATTTTTTTGATATAATATGTTGTATTACTTTATCGTTTATCAGATACAAGATTTTTAATTTATTATAGTTGAAATATAATTGTGCTGTGTGTTTTTGTGGGGTCTAAATAATAAGCATGAACTACATTTAAGCTAATCAAAACCTTGAAGTGACAATCGGTTAACGAAATTTTGCTAAAGCCGCTGCCACCGATCGCCCATCTTCCCATGGTTATCTGCTATCGTCTCTCAATCTAATTCTAACTAGCCCAAAATTCTTAATTTAGGATCTTGTTTTTCAACTTCTTATTTAAATTTTACTTCATTATTGGGATATTTTCTATAGATTAAATATTAGATTATTAATTTATGGATTAATATGTTTGATAAATTACTTGATTAGTTGCTTGAATGCTTGCTTATTTGACGACTATTATGTGACCCAACCTGACCTATACGGAAAAAGTTAAATTATAGGGATAAATCCTTTATCTAAATGTAAAATTGTGCGAAGGTTTGATACTCCATTTTAGGTGGTTTTCAAGTATTGACTATGCCACATCGTGAGGAAAAGTTTTGTTCCCGCCCATACTCAATGTGTGTTGAAGGAGTATTTCGACATTCGATTTCCGCTACGGTGATTGGTTATTACTTTGTTGTATATATCACTAAATATGGTGTTCTTTTTCAAGTCCTTCCACTTTAAATTCATTTGATGGACAATATGATCAATAGCTCCACATTCTCTTTTAAATAATCAAGAACCCTTCCAAAAGGATTTTGATTATTATAGTAATCGGGTCTTTAGAGATGTGGATAAAGCCTTTGCTAATGAGACTTCTTTATTGGCAATTCATGATCTTGCTTTCTATCTATTAGAATCCGCTTCAGTTGAGCCACTAGTTAAGTGTGTGAAGAGTCATCAGAATCTTTACTATTTTGAAATAAAATGGTTATGTTTGATCACTATCTTCATTAAAGGGGTGCGGATGATGGTAAGCCAAATTAGGGTTTTGGGTTTTCGAAACAAATTGTTGAGATTGTAGAAAGAGGTGGGTTGATGGTAAGCGAAAGTAGGAGAGTGATTATGGTTATGTTTCATCACAATTTTCATTGAAGGGGTGTGGTTGATGGTAAATGAAATTAGAGTTTTGGGTTTTCGATACAAACTATTAAGATTGTTTGAAGGGTGGGGTTGATGATAGTTGAAAATCATTATATGATTATTAAATTAAAAAAAAAAACATTGTTATAAATCATGATTGAGATTGGTATTGAAATGCTGTAACAAAAACATTGGGTTAATTGGTGTTTAAAATGAATCTAACATGTGGTAATACTTGTAAATACGACTTCTTGTCGCAGCTTGAACTCTTCTTCTTTTTGTGTCTATATCATTGGATAAAGGAAACATTTTAAGATTGATTGATATGCGGTAAGAATTTGCATGAAAATGATTAGATTTAATAGGTATTTATAGGTGCAAATTATTCTTCTTTAGAAAATAAATTGAAAGTAGCCATCACATGGGACGGGTTGCCCATTACATGTAGTTGTTGGCCAATGACATGCTTGACATTATTATCCTAAGGCTTAGCACCTCAAATAGGGTAGGGGTGAGGTGTTGCTCCCATCATATGATATATCATCATATTCCTCCCGTGTTGCGTCAACACCCATCCTTTTTAAAAGTCTATAGAAAACTACAGGGATATGAATAGATTTTATTTAAATTTTCTTACATGTTTTTTTAAATCATGGAATAACACCGGGATATAAAGTGTTGTAAATAGTTTAAGAGAAGAGAAAACAATATTGATTTGTATATACCAAAGTTTTAAAGATACCAAAATTGTTTATATTTTGAGGATGACTACTTTTTAAGTTTTAGTGACACAAATTTTATGAGATGAGGATAATTATAACACCTATAATTTAGAGGGTATCATAGTCATAGTTATACCGGTATATCCCGTCCACATTAGGGCTACCGACAGGGTCCGGGGTAGGTAGAATGTAAGCAAGTCTTACCTCTATCTCGGAGGACAAAGAGACTACTTCCAGTGGGACACTCAGCTCTAGCACTCATAATAAGATCAAAAGACCCGTAGAACGTGAACACAATAATCAACTAGACAATCAAATATATAGGAGAAACAAGAAGCACTCATTGATAGTAATAGATTAGATAGCACATACTAGGCAATCATTGTATAATAAAAACACACACATACAATGATCAACAATATACAAGGCTCAATAATCAATTCATAACCAACTTGCACCAAAAAGCACCTAGACACTAAGTAAGAGACAATAACTAATCAGGGCCAACATGCAGGGTAACAACCCAATACGCATATAAATTAACCGTAAACCCTCTTCTAGATGTCTTTAACCTTAATCCTACACTTCCATGTACTCCTATCCTGGGCCATGTCCTTAGAGAAGTGCCATATAGCATAGCCAGACGAACTGCAACTTTATAGAATTTCCCTTTTAACATGGCTGGGAAGTTCTTGTCACACAAAACCCCTTGAGGCTACCCTCCACCTACACCAGTCTGCATGGATTCGTTGTGCAATGTCAACATCTATCTCTCCATCCCCCTGCACATACTGACCTAAATACTTGAACTTAGTTCTCTGTGGCACCACTTGTCCTTCAATGATGATCTTTAACACGTCATGGTCTCCGGCTCCACTAAAATTGCAATACATATACTCAGTCTTTGAGTGACTGATCTTCAACCCGTTGCCCACTAACAGTGCTCTCCATTCCTCTAACCAAACAGTCAATGCCCTTTTACTTTCATCAAGAAAACAAAATCATCCACAAAAAGCATACATCGTAAAACTATCCCTTGCATCGATCTTGACAACTCATCCAGGACTATCACAAACAAGAATGGGCTCAATTGGACCCTAGGTGGGGACCCACCTCGATAGAAAAGGCCTCCATGTCAACGCGGCACGAACCGTAGTTTGGGTCCTCTTATACATATCCTTTATTATATGTACATACTTTCTAGGTAGCCCTCTGGTTTGTACGGTACCCTAAATAGGTCTACACGACACACTAATATATGTCTGGTTTGACGACTATTATGTGACCCGACCTGACCTATACGGAAAAAGTTAATATATTGGGATAAATCCTTTATCTCAATGCAAAATTGTGCGAAGGTTTGGTACTCCATTTTAGGTGGTTTTTAAGTATCGTCTATGCGGCATCATGAGGAAAAGTTTTGTTGTTGCCCATACTCAATGTGTGTCGAATGAAGTATTTTGACATCCGATTTCCGCTATGGTGCTTGGTTACTATTTTGTTGTATGTATCAGTAAATTTAGTGTTCTTTTCAAGTCCTTCCACTTTAAATTCATTTGGTGGACAGTACGATCAATAGCTCCACCTTTTTTTAGATAATCAAGAACCCTTCCAAAATGGTTTTGATTATTGTTGATTTCTAGTAACCGGGTCTTTAGAGATGTGGATCAAGCCTTCACTAATGAGACTTCTTTATTGGCGATTCATGATCTTGCTTTCCTTCTATTAGAATCCGCTTTGGTTGTGCCACTAGTTAAGTGTGTGAAGAGTCATCAGAATCTTCATTATTTTAATAAAATGTTTATGTTTGATCACTATCTTCATTAAAGGGGTGCAGATGATGGTAAGCCAAATCAGGGTTTTGGGTTTTCGAAACAAATTGTTGAGATTGTAGGAAGAGGTGGGTTGATGGTAAGCGAAAGTAGGAGAGTGATTATGGTTATGTTTCATCACAATTTTCATTGGAGGGGTGTGGTTGATGGTAAATAAAATTAGAGTTTTGGGTTTTCAATACAAATTATTAAGATTGTTTGAACGGTGGGGTTGATGGTAGTTGAAAATCATTATATGATTATTAAATTAGAAAACATTGTTATAAATCATGATTGCGATTTGTATTGAAATACTGTAACGAAAACATTGGGTTAATTGGTGTTTAAAATGAATCTAACATGTGGTACTCGACTTCTTGTCGCAGCTCGTACTCTTCTTCTTTTTTTTGTGTCTACATCATTGGATAAAGGAAAGATTTTAAGATTGATTGATATGTGAAATGGTGTTTGAAAGATCATGACCGGTAAGAATTTGCGTGAAAATGATTAGATTTAATAGGTACTTATAGGTGTAAATTATTCTTCTTTAGAAAATAAATTGAAAGTAGCCATCACATGGGACGGGTTACCCATTACATGTGTTGTTGGCCAATGACATGCTTGACATTGTTATCCTAAGGCTTAGCACCTCAAATAGGGTAGGGGTGGGGTGTTGCTCCCATCACATGACACATCATCATATTCCTCTCGTGTTGCGTCAACACCCACCCTTTTTAAAGTCTGTAGAAAACTAAAAGGGATGTGAATATATTTTATTTAAATTTTCTTATGTGTCTTTTTGAATTATGGAATAACACCGGAATATAAAGTTTTGTAAATAGTTTAAGAGAAGAGAAAACAATATCGATTCACATATACCAAAGTTTTAAAGATACCAAAATTGTTTATATTTTAAGGATGACTACATTTTAAGGTTTAGCAACAAAACTTTTATGAGATGGGCATAATTATAACACCTATAACTTAGAGGGTTTATTATAGTCATAGTCATAGTCATACCCAGTATATCCCATTCATATCAGAGCTACCGACAGGGTCCGGGGCGGGTGGGATGTAAGCAAGTCTTATCTCTATCCCCGAGGATAAAGAGGCTACTTCTGGTGAGACACTCAGCTCTAACGCACATAATAAGATCAAAAGACCCGTAGAACGTGAACACAATAATCAACAAGACAATCAAATATATAGGAGAAACAAGAAGCACTTTTTTTTGAACGGCAAATATACGACCCTGCTTTGGAGGATAGGTGTTATCTTAATCAGGCCCACCTATCCGTTTCCCAGCCGAGACCGCACCCCCAACCCCCTCAGGAGGAAGCCTATTGCTGAGGAAACCTCCTGACTCAACTCTGAGTATTTTTTGCTTAGAATGAGACTTGAACCCATGACCTCCCCTTTATTTACATATCATGGATACCTCAACTTATTGACAGTAATAGATGAGATAGCACATACTAGACAATCATTGTATAATAAAAACATAACCAACTTGCACCAAAAAGCAAGTAGACACTAAGTAAGAGACAATAACTAATCAGGGCCAAGATGCAGGGTAACAACCCAATACACATATAAATTAAATCTAAACCCTCTTCTACACGTCTTTAACCTTAATCCTACGCCTTCACGTACTCCTATCCTGGACCATATCCTTAGAGAAGTGTCACTCTAACATATCCTTTCTAATCTTCTCTTCCCAAGTCAATTTAGGTATAACTCTACTCCTCCACCCCTCAATATTTAGGCTCTCTACATGTTTAAACCATCTTAATCTCCCATCCCTAATCTTATTTGCTATACTAGTTGTTTCTAATTTATGTCTATAAACCTCATTTCTTATTTGATCTAACCTTGTGATTCCACACATCAACCTTAGCATTTTTATCTCTGCTACTTCCATCTTGCGCAATTGGTTCTTCTGATTACCCAACACTCTGTTCCATATAGTATAGCCAGACGAACTACAACTTTATAGAATTTCCAGAAGTTCTTGTCACACAAAACCCCCTAAGGCTACCATCCACCTACACCAGTCTGCCTGGATCTGGTGTGCAATGTCAACATCTATCTCTCCATCCCCCTGCACATTCGGACCTAGACACTTAAACTTAGTTTTCTATGGCACCACTTGTCCTTCAATGATGATCTCTAACTCGTCATGATCTCTAGCTCCACTGAAGTTGCAATACATATACTCAGTCTTTGAATGATTGATCTTCAACCCATTGCCCACTAACAATGCTCTCCATTCCTCTAACCAAAGATTCAACGCCCTTTTCCTTTCATCAAGTAAAACAAAATCATCCACAAAAAGCATACACCGTAAAATCATCCCTTGCATCGATCTTAACAACTCATCCAAGAGTACCACAAACAAGAATGGGCTCAATTGGACCCTTGGTGGAGACCCACCTCGATAGAAAAGGCCTTCGTGTCACCAAGGCACGAACCGTAGTTTTGGTTCTCTTATACATATCCTTTATATATATCTATATACTTCCTAGGTAGCCCTTTGTTTTGTAAGGTACCCTGTATAGGTCTAAGCGACACACTAATATATGCCTTCTCTGAGTCAATGAACACCATATGCAAATCCTTTTTCTTCTCCTTACATTTTTCCATTGATCTCCTCAACATGTTATCGCTTCCATGTCAACCACCCTAGTATGAAGCCAAACTGGTTTGTCATCACATGAATCTCACTTATGATTCTAGTCTCTATAACTCTCTCACACAATTTCATAGTATGACCTAGTAGCTTTATCCCTCTATAGTTCCCGCAACATTGGACGTCTCCTTTGTTTATATAGATGGGCACTACTATACTTGTCCTCCATTGATCTGACATTCTCCTGTTTGGTCAACCACCATAATTCGTTATGCCCACTTTTGTTTCCCTTAGTGACCTGGAGAGTCTCCTTAGCCACGTGAAGTATACTGGTCCTCATATCTTCCCAACTATGGCTTGTATATCCATTAAACTGTGCTGATGTCGTCGAAATTACTTTATATAGGAACAATGCGATGTTTCCCTTCAAGTTCCCCCATCTAATCATGTATCCCCTCTTCTTCAAGTCTCCCTTAGCGACCTTTTTTCTCATGGCTATTTGCTACAAATAACTGGTGTTGCTTCACCACTATCTCACCAGGTTTAACCTCGCAGTCCCTCTAACATCGTTTATCTCATCGTCTCATCGGTAGATAGTCAATCTGCGTGTTGTGTCCCCCGCTGCTAAAAGTAACCAGATGTGAATTTCTCTTCGTAAAGAAAGAGTTTACGTTGCCTAAGTTACGTGCCGCTGTAAAGTCCAAAAGTTGCCTACTAGGTTCGTTCCAACCATCGTTATCTTTACCAATGTGGCCATTAAATTCTCATCCATGTCAACGACCACATAAGTTACGATTTAATAAACATTTGAGACCATATCTGTAATTTAACAAAGTTGAAGACCATAAGTACAATATAGATATACCACATGGACGATGAATGTTACTCTTAATGTTATGTAACTTTTTATGTTGTTTTTATTTTATAATATTATATGTGTTGTGTTTTTAATTATTTATGGATGTTAGTTTTTTTATAGTTAGTACTATTATTATTAAAAAGATAAAAGTTGTTAAAAGTAAAATAAAAAGAAATTTAAAAATCGTGTGGGATGATGTGTGGTGAAAAATCAAAGAGTTGAAAGGTAAATTGTAGCTTGTTAATGTGACGTTAAGTTAAAATGTAATGGACGGTGGTGTAGTGAAGTCGTAAACATGTTCTTAGAAAAGCAATATCATATTGAGAAAAAGCTAGAAAGCTATATCACATAAAGAAAAATCTAAAAAAAGCTATATGTTGTAAACGTCAATAGCATAGGGTGAAAGGTCACGCAAACTGTCTTCAATTATTTCGACTTCCAATTTAGTATTTCCTCAAGATTTCATCATTCCCCTTCATTGGGTACTTCGTATGTATTTTGTTTCTTTAACAATTGAGATTTAATATTTTGTTCCTATTTGCAATCACAGAAGAAAAAAGACATGCAATAATCGATCTTACTTTTATAGATCATGGTCTAAGACAAGGTTCAAACCACAACCAAATTAACCAAGACAAGGTCCTTGGACCATAACGCAATCGAAGTAGACGACTGTCTATCATGCCTAACCACTGCCGGTCTATGGGTAAAGTTAGGACAAACTCAAATGCTAGATTATGAGTGATATAAATTGTTCAAAAGGCTGATAACACCTTTTATCATGTCATAATAAGTTGAAATTGCCACATCTAGGTACGATAAGCCGTGCAATAAACATTAAACAACAAAACTGGTTCACATTCCACCACCAGACAAGCTCTACAAAGATCTTCATAGTATTTGACTATTTATTCAACACAAACAAAGTCAAAAGTACAAAGATACTAAAGTCTTCAAGTCATGAAACTTACACATTTGGCGACCATCAATGGAAGCTGCGCATGATACCATGAAGATACCCACTAGTCATAACAAGTGACACAACAGAGACGACACCAGCTGGGAAAACTTTGCCCGACTTCTTAAACCGTGAACCCATGACACCTAAAAGAGCAGCAGACAAGCCGAATCCAACACATGATGCAAACACAGGGTTCACAGGAAGCTGTGTGTAGACATAGTACAGTAATGCTGCTGATATACCACCAGAGAGTAGAGATTTCTGGCTTCCACTTTTCAAATAACCCATTAATCCGCCTAGCCCAACCAAGGCGGCATAGCCCAGCGTTAGCTTCTGAGACATTGACATCGCCATCTTTTTGGGTTCCTTCTCACTGTCGTCTGATGATCCTTCACCGTCTCCACCACCACCACTGCCGCCCCAATTGTTTCCTTCACCACCACCAACGTCACCACCACCACCACTGGTATTATCTGGCTCGATATCAGATCCTTCTACAAAATCAACAGAAAGAGCAGTTGGTACTTTTTCAGGGACTATACAGCCTCTAATCACACTTAAAAAACGGTTTCTTGGCTGCTGTTTGATATTAATTGGACGGAATAGTAGGAGATTTGATGCGGTTGACGATGAGAAGCTACGGCTACAACTAGTTGAAGCTGTGGTACAAACTTTATAGCATGGGCTACGATTTTGCCCTGGAGTAAACCCTTGTGCACGAAATTGGGGAAGCAAAACCGAAGATTGGGAAACTGTTAACAGCTCTCCTGTGCTGACCATAATGACGAAGCCTTGAGAACAAGAAAGATTAACAAAATAAACAGGGGATGAGAGTGTGAAAATTTCACATAGAATCTAAACTCATATCTGGTAGTGATTGCAGATGCAAAATTGTCCATATGAAATCTTCAGAAATGAGTTAAAGACCTGAACTTTAGCCCTATGCTTACATGTCATAATTCAACCCGATCCACTTAAAAAGTAATGATAAGATTTCTAAGTAAAAACTGCAAAACAAGGTAAGTAACTATGCTTGAATTTTTAAATCACAGTAGTTTTTTAACTGAGATAATACAATCAAGACAGTTTTAACTTTGAACAGTTTAACCGGCTAGTTGTAATTTTATTGTTTCAAACAAGTAATCAAGGCAATCAGATTAGTTATAATAAGCTATCCTGAATATATTTCTTAACAAGGCAATTAAATTTACTCCTAATAAAAACATGAAAGAGGTTCAAATACAAAGTGATTTTTTGCTACAAAATGTGAGAAGACACAATGAGTCAAAAAAAGTCACAAAAAAAAAATATCTCACAATCTAAATCGAATTTCAAAAAAGTAATTCTGAGCTTTTGTTCCCCTGGCCGTCCTCACTAAGAAAAAAAATAAACGAAAAATAAAAAAAATAAAAAAAATTAACGTTTTTTTATTGTGTCATTTATGAAAGACACAATGACCTCATTGTGTCATTATGAAATACACAATGATGTCATTGTGTCATTATGAAAGACACAATGATGTCATTGTGTCATAAAAGACACAATGAAATTTTATTTATTTATTTTTTATTTTTTTTCTGAAGGAGGACGACGAGAGGAACAGAGACTCCGAAATACTTTTTTGAAATTCGATTTAGATTGTGAGATAATTTTTTTGTGACTTTTTTAGCCTCATTGTGTCTTCTCACACTTTGTAACAAAAATACACTTTGTAGCAAAAATACACTTTGTAGAATAACCTCACCGTATAAACATAGTTGAAAACCCAACCCGATCAATACTTGGTTACTTCTCTTGCAAACGCCTCCTCATGTTCTTTCTTCAACAATGATACACACACACACACCCCCCAAACACATACAAATTTCACTTCTCTTTTATAGAGCTTTCATTTTAATTTTGGAGAATAAGGGCTTGATTTAAGGTTTGTTGATGGATCTTCACTTTCTGGTTGTAAACAGATTTAGATCTACCTTTTGTGTGTTTATGTGTTTGGATCGACATTCAAGAGTATGTTTATGTATATATGCTTGTTTATACATTTGTAGGTGTGTTATGAACCACCAATGGCCATCTACTTGAAAGAAGGAAAACGAATGGGAATATGAAACAAGAGTGAATAAGTTTAGGAGCTGGTTATCGATGGCATCAGCGATTGTTGAATCGCTTTAGAGTCTTCAATGGTTCAAAAGCATAGGACAGGTAGGTGTGGCTTTGTTTTGGCATTGGTGTGAATACCAGAGGTGGGGTGGCCATAGTACTATTGGTGGCAATGGTTGTCTATTGAGATTCATCTATAATGATAATAGTAGTATTAATAAATATATCAAAGCAACGATTGATTATAAAATGATATATTTTCCATATTATCTTGTATCGTCTAGTTCTTGAGTGTCATGTTTTCAAGTAAACAACACTCACAATCCATATGTTCAAGCATATCATTTTTATAATCTTTTCATGAACAACACTAAAAATGTCACACTTGAAAAGAAGAAGCACTTGCTTCTAACTTTACAACAAAATTGAAGTTTTTATCATACAAGTATGAAACTTCAAGGCTACATGACTACATCTGTTTAAACCAAAAATGATTAATACTACTACGGTCCTATAGTTCCAACTTCCATCTTCCAAAAAATCAAAGTTAAACTGTTGAATCTTATGTTCAAGTCAACCAAAACCCCCATCAAAATATCTGATTCAACTACAGATGAGTGTATTCTGTCAATTGCAACTCTAAAATCCAACACTACTAATGAATTTTACATTCGAACACTTCAAACTACCAAGGATTAATGATTAAAAGTGCGAAATCTATAATTCGACAGAGCAAAAAATCTTTCAAATGTCTAATTCGATGACAAATAACCTAATTTTGGCATATTTCGAATCTGTTTGAATAGAAAACTAAACAGAAATAAGACTAGTACAAATAATCGTAATCTAAATCGAACATAAGAAATTAAAGCAATAAATACCTTGATTTGGTGCTGAAAAACCCTAGTTTCTGTTCGTCGATGGATGGAAGCTGTAACTACTAACAAGCGAGAAGCATGGAGATTGTGGTGTTTCCAGAAACCAAATTATTAGACGAAAAGAAGCCCAGAATAATGGGCCCAAGAGCCCAAAATTTTATAATATTCTTCTAGAGGGTGATAAGTGATTGTATTTGAGATTGTGATTGTGAAAATCCAAAATGTTAATTTAATAATTAGGAAAATCTTTCATATTTATTGTATTTCTAAAAGTAATGGTAAGTTGAAAGTTGTGGGGACTTTTATTTTTTCTAGTATAAGAACCTAAATTAAAAAGATTCAAACATAAAATTGAAACTCTGGATTTTTTGATTATGTTAATAAATTCGTTTTAGCAGAACTCTTGCTGCTGATGAGTAACTAGTGACGGTTCCTACCATCGAGACTCGACAACAACAACTTAGTGTAAGATAGGTAGGGCTGATGGATCTTTACTACGGCATGTCAGAGCATACTCATTTCTAATTCAAATATTTAAATGAAGACCCAGTTTCTATTAATATAGTTGTCAGCAAAACTTTCTTTCCTAAAAAACACTTGCTACTGACCACTTAGTTACCACCAAGCTACACATGCTAGGCTATTTTGTCCTATTTACTGCCATGTGATCTAGCGATTAGCTCATGCTCTTATTGTTTTGTTTCCTTGCTAGTGAGAAGATTGTAAATGTTGTCACTCCCTTGATTATTGGAATGATACTAGTGAAGATAAACTTTTGATGGGCACCAAGTAGTGGATATATGTAAGATGGGTTAGAGCATTCACACTAGAATCTTTAAAAATATGAGTGTTTTTTAATTATATAAAATGGTTTTGAGTGGTTGTGAATGGATGAGAGAGAAAATATTACTGTCAATCTGTATATTTGGAGTAACACTGTTTAACCCCTATAAATTTTTTAATTTTTTTGAAAGTGGTTGTGAGTGAATAAGAGAATAAATTAATAATAAAAGTATAAAAAGTATTATTTAATTGAAAAGAAGAAAGAAAAAGTAACGATATTTATTGTAATTATATGGATGAGAATGAGTAATCCACTGTAAATACTCTTAAGAGTTAATTACATGAAAGGTTTCTGTGGTTAGACCTGTTTTCACTTTCGGTCCCCAGGTTTTAAAAAATACAATGTCGGTCCAAACGTTTGACAAAACGTATCACAAAAGGTCCCTATTATGGATGGTTGTTATCTTTTTTCGTTAATTTTTTTAAAATGACCAAAATACCCTTATTAAAAAACCCAAAAACAAAATTACCTAACAAAACAAAACAAAGTGGGCCCCACGTGCACATGAATCATTTCCCTCCCAAGCTTCCCACCGGACTCCCACCTCCGGTAGTCGAACCTCCGACACTCGCACTGCCGGCACTCGCACCTCCGACACTCACCCCGTCGGCCGCCTCCGGCACTCGCACCTCCAGCACTCGCCACGTCGGCCGCCACGTCGGCCGCCTCTGGCACTCGCCACGCCGGCCGCCTCCGACACTTGCACCGCCGGCCGCCTCCTCAACTCGCACCGCCCGCAACACCGGATTCTGTTATTGGTGTGGTGCGTAGGTCGACAGGTGGGTTCAGGTGATGGCGGTGGTTGGCGTTTGGTTTCAGGTGGTGGTGAAAGGTGGTTGTCGGTGGTAGTGTTGCTCGAGGTTGTCGTTGGTGTTGTTGCCGAAAGTTGCCGGTTGCATTGCCGGAGATGGGGGCTAGGAAGACGGCGGATGGGGGAGGGGAATGGGGAAGTGGGCCGGTGAGAGAGAAAGAGATTGATAGGGGGGATGGCGGTGTTGGACTTAGAAGCGATGGGGGAATGGCGTCGGACTGGTGGTCATCGGCGGCGGTGGGTGCCGGTGACGAAATTACAGTCAGCTGTAACTGAAATGGGTGAAGAATGAAGATTAAAGAAGACGAGTAAGAGTGGGGTAAAGCTATGAGTGGGACCATCATTTTTAATTATTCTCTTTAATTTTTAATAATACAAAAACAAACAAATAAGGGTATTTTGGTCATTTTAAAAAACTAATGGAATGTTTAACGTCTTGTCAGTTGCAGGGTCCTTTTGTGTTATGTTTTGATAAACCCTTGGACTGACCTTGTAGTTTTTCAAACCTGAGGACCGAAAGTGAAAACATACCTAACCACATGGACCTTTCATGTAATTAACTCTACTCTTAATGAACAAATACACAAACCATTATAAAACTTGTGTTTGTGTATTCATTTTTCCTTCAGGATTCAAACATGTTTAACTAGTTGCTGAGAACAAATACTTTATAAACAACCAAAGAGTTTATAAAGTGATTATTATATATAATAACAACCATACCGACTAAATCTTTATCCATATCAAATCTATTGGTAGGGTACTGGAGAGGGTGAGATATACAAACCAAACGATCATAGTGAATAAAGATGTTGTTTTGACGAAGACACTTCACTCTAGAAAGATCTGCACATTTTGTGCACTATAAAAATATAAAGTGCTAGTGTGGTAGTGATGGGTTAAAATTGAAGAATTACAAAGCTATCTTTAACAAAAGAAGATATGAATTAGTAAAAATAGAACGAATACAACATCACAAACAATATAAAAACAAAAATACTAAAAGACAACAACATGCAAAGTCCATCTAATGTGTAGGGTAAAAATCTAGGCCCTATAACAAAGCTAAGACATAAAAAGTTAGGGTATGAACACTGTGGGATCTAAATGCAAGAACTTGTGAAAATCCGGAGAGGAAGAATGATGATAAGGCTATTTAAATCATATCTTAATTCTCTAATTAGCTAATGAATCGTCTTACTGAAGAGATAACACAAAATGTCAACAATGAAAGTGTTAGCCTTTATGCGTGAATGAAAAGCTCTAAAATACTCAAACCCAAAACGACACCCAATGCTTCATTCTCTTGAGGTTGGCTGAAGAAGGTAAGGCCAAACACTACCAAAAAACTGCAGCTTTTGCTTCAAATATGTTCATGGGAAACTTGTAGCAAAACGAACAAAGGTAATGATAAATTTGCTGAAAAAATGGTTGTAAGAAAAAACCTTGTGACAAAAATATTTCCGACAAATTTACCACAAACCTTATTACAAAATTACTACAAAACTATTTCGTTGCTAAATATGCTACGAAATTCACACAAACAATTTTCTAAACTTTTTCTTACAAAATTGCAAAACTGATTTTAACTACTATCTTTATATTAATAAAAATAGAAATAACATTAAAATTAATAAAATTAAATCTATTTTTACTTTTAAATTTATCGACAAATTAACTACAAAACTTAATATGCGACAAATTAGTTTTAACATACGACTTTTATTTTTGTTTATTGCTACAATTTTATCACAACATATAATAAAACATTAAAAAAATCTTATAAAACATCCACACATTTGTTACAAAACTATATAAATATTTAAAAAAGCACAAAAATTTATAAGTCTAGAATTTATCTTGAAAACCCACTAGCAAATTATCATTTAGTCCTAACAACAATCAACCTAAATAACAATGTTTTAACGGTTACAATAATTATCAAATATAGATCACACGTGAAAATACAAAACAAACAAGAATCACTTATCGGCTAATTTCTTAAAACTTCTTCTATTTGTTTTTATAATTTCTCACGCTCGGCCCGCTCTCTTTCCGGCTCAACTCAAGCTAGTTCTCGCTCAATTTTCTCATTCGACCCGAGCTTGATCGCGCTTTTCATCCTAATCTTTTTCCAACTGTTCCAGGTGGGTTTTTTTACGATTTTTAGGGCCTTCCTTCCTTTCTTTTTTTTTTTTTCATTTTTTAATTCCGATTGAACACGTTGGACCTATAATTAGTTAAACAACATACATATATATATACACACACACATATATATACATATCTATATATAATACTAAAAGAGTAACTTAGGAGGACACTTGTCACATTTCTAGTCCCCTTAAGTTTATTTTTTTCGCTCTCTCTCCTCTTAAATATTTACTTAAATTAAAAAATATTAAATAATTTTAATTTTTTTAGATTAATTTTTTTAATAAATTAAGAAAGATGTCTCTTTATTAATGTTATTTCTAAAAATAAAATTTTATACAATTAATTTTTTTTAAAACATCTAACTTTTTATAAAATATAAATATTTTAAAATTGGTATTTTTATAAAGTAAATTTTTTATAAACTAAAAATAATTAAATTAGGAGTTACAATAAAAAATTTTAAAAAATAACATTTTTAATACGGTTTGTTTTGAAAAATATGTTTAACTTTTTTTGGAAAGAAAGTTTAAAACCAAAAGTTTAAAAATTGATATCGTTATTTATACTTATAGTTATTACTTATATGTAATTTAATCATATTTTATTTTAGATTATCATTTTATACTTCATAAAATTTTATTTATTTAATATTTATTTTTTTAACCCGTATAATACACGGGTTTACTAAAGTAATATTAAATAAATAATAATCAACAACTAATCAGAGATATTATAAACATTTATAGCCGATCCAACCCGATTCAATACTATATCTCTATATTTGATTACAGGATCAAAATAATTCGAAATTGATCTAATTATTGCACATAACTTTTCAGTGTATATTAATTTAATCTTAATTTATTCATACTAATATTCTCACACCTACTCAATATCTAGCTCACGATTTGACCCGTCAAAAGTATTCCTTTTAAGTCTAAAAGAAGACAGTTTTCTTTGACTGTATATTTCGCTATGACAATAAACAAAAGTTAAGGTCAATCTCTGTCAAGTGTCGGTTTATACTTGAAATAGCCTATTTTCACGTATGATTAGCTTTATGACATCTTGTCACAAGTTAAGAGTAAAGATGGATTGAAGCTTTTAGTTTTAGATAATGAGTATAAATCTACTAATGTTACTACAAATATAGTTTACAAAGATGTTTTTGCTTATTTATGACCTTATAATCAAAAGTTATTATGTCTTATTTAACAGATAACACACTTGATTTTATTTTTATATTTATTTTATTTAATAATTAACTCTTCATACTTCTGCGAAATACATGGGTAACTAAAGCTAGTATATACATATATACATAAATATACATATACATATATATATATATCTCTACTACTATATAATACAAAACTCATGGGTAGATTGATGATTTCTTATTTTCGTAAGACGTCTAGAATAACTATTTAAATATATGATACAAGTGTTTTATGAAAGTGTTCCTAAATTGCTTTTATTTAATAATCTTATTCTAATTAATACATGAGTTAATGCATATGATTTAATTCACTATATTAAGTATTACTTTATTTATAATAATTTAAATTAACATTATTTATATTTTTCATTTATATTTTTACTATTTAAATTAAATATTATATTAGTAACTAAATACTATTTACCAAATATTTATATAGTATAATAATAATAATAATAATAATAATAATAATAATAATAATAATAATAATAATAATAAAATAATAATAATAATAATAATAATATTGTAATAATAATAATAATAATAATTGTAATAATAATAATAATAATAATAATAATAATAATAATAATAATAATAATAATAATAATAATAATAATAATAATAATAATAATATAATCAGTATTTAAGGCTGATGGAAAATGAAACTCAGTAGCACCCGCGCATCACACGAGACAATTCATTATACATAGCATATAGAAAGCATAATGAATATCTATATTATCTATACTATTATAAAGCATTATAAGATGTCAAAATAATAAATTCATTTTGACCTTAAGACACCTATAAGGTTAATATGGTAATATTATGGTGGATTTTAATTTAATTCTTTTAATCCATATGAATTCATTAAATTTAATAACAATAATAATAATAATAATAATAATATAATAATAATAATAATAATAATAATAATAATAATAAATATAGTAGTAGTAGTAGTAATAATAATAATAATAATAATAATAATATAATAATAATAATAATAATAATAATAATATTTAAAGTACTTATAATGGCTATTTATGAAATAAATACAATTTTAGTAATAAGTAATAATGTGTAATAATATACAAGTCATTAAACTAAAAATATACAAGCTATCAAAACTGTTTCAAGGTTTTGAATCTTATATTGTTTTTCTCTTATAATCATAAAAATATGATATTTTATAAATCAAAATTTGTCATTATGATATGCTAAATTATATCAACATTTCGACGTGATTTTTTTTTTCAAAACAGAGTTGTCAATATAGCTTTTATTTATAACTATAGATTGAATACAAATGTACAAGTAATTGAAATCAAGTGTTATAAATTTTAACAACCCGCAGCAAAGCAAATCGCGGGTTCACACAATAGTATATATTTAATACAAATCTTTGTAAACTATGAAATTATAGGTAAGATATGACAATCTTCCATACAAGACAAGTAAAACTGATCATCATATCTATCTTGTGCGGGAAATGGCCAATATTTCCTAGTAGTTTCATTGAACAAATCCACAAATTTCTTACCTTCGATGCTTTTACTCTTAAGAACCTACTCATTATTTCTGGTCTCATAAAAAATCTATTGTCCATTACTCAGTTAATTATGGATTACCCTCTTGCTATTACTTTCTCATATTACAGATTGTCTATTCCGACTCTAACCGCTCAAACCCTTAACTGCATATTACCTCGTCCTCAACAGTTTTATTCACTTTTCATAGATACAACTATTTTGAATTAGTTGTGGCATTCTCGTCTTGGTAATCGATTCGATTTAGTTTTACATCATCTGCCGGTTATCCCTGCTTTTCATAAATTTCTTGATAAAAATTGCAGTGCTAGTAACACTTCTAAAATCCACTAGATTATCGCTTTCACCATCATTTTCTCGTAGCACGTTACATTTACATATCATTCATTGTGACATATAGGAGACCACATCCGCAGTGTTTCATTCTGATTATTTTAATTTTATCACATTTATTGACGACTTCAGTCGATTTACGTGGATATACTCATTGACTCGCAGGTTTAAAGCCCTTGATTCTTTTCAACACTTAATACCACCGAAAACCTATTGTCTCCACCGCTAAACACCTTCAGTATAACGGTGCTCTCGAGCTAACCCAAGGCCTACTGAGACAATTTCTTTCAGATTTTGGCATTACCTATCATTATCATGTCCTTACATACCCAACAGAATAAGGTTGCTATAAGAGAAAGAATCATCATCTTTCTAAGATTTGCTTGATTATGTCTTTACTCTCTGAGTTATAATTTTCTTCTTCTAATCCACCTACTCTATAGTGTGATAACATTGACGTCACATACCTCACAGTCAACCCTTGTTTCATCAGCGCATAAGACATCTTGAGATTGACTTGCATATAATTAATGGTATCAGCACGTACAAAATCTTAGAGTTCGCTATGTGTGTAAAATTAATAACTCAGATTGCAGATATTGTGACCGAAGGGTTGTCTTCCACCTGGTTTTACAGTCTAAAGCCCAAGCTACATGTTGTGAACGTTTAGCTTGGGGGTCCATATTACAACAATTATTGCCCCATTTACTTATATTTGAATGTCACATTTTGCATAGTTAATTTACTTTAAATAGCCATTCTTTCATCTTCCCATACAGAGGTTATATTCTCTATTTTGTACCCACTAAGTTGAACAATTCAATCATATTTTTCTCTCCTGTTTTTGTAATATCTTTACAAACGGTTTAAATCAGGTTTCATTGAGCAGGTTTAAGATTGCGCGATTCTTTGACCTCATTTTTATTAAAATGTGATACTTTAATTGGGAGTATTAGTTACACCGGTGAAGTAAAAATATAAAGAATCTATACATCAGAGAATTTCTGTTTGAGGAATTTTATTTATACATACAAACACACACTTGTGTGAGGTTTATTGTATGGCATGAATGTTAACAAAGATGAAATTCACAAATTGAGATCTAATATATTTTAACTTATCATTTGATGTCAACAATCGTTTAATCTTACCATGACATCAGTATTCTTATTACCTAATTGAAACAAACGGTTAAATGGGGACCTAACCGAAGTCAAAAATCGTTTTGAAGTCGACATGGAATCCTCCACATCCCTCGGGGACTACTACCACTACCACTACCACCACTGCTACGTGAGATAAAAGAACCCGTGATCCCAAGATTTTGTCCACCACATCGTCTTTCATGGCCAAACCTCTCATAGTCGAAATAACTCGACCCTCTAATGAAATTTGCACTTGCACTTTTAAGACTCAAACTATTTTCTTGTAACAGTGACACGTCAGTCTCAATGACTGTGTGTTTTAAAAAATCTTTTACCTCATCTGGTAACCTTAATGTGTATCTGTCAGTATTTTCTATGATTCGTTCCACCACTAGATGTCCCATCGAATAAGACCTAGACACTTTTCTAGGATGTGCAAAATCATGTTTCAAAGAGCTCAAATCAACTGAAACATGATCTTTTGTCTGCTTGTTCACGTCACAAGCATGCAACTCAGTTTCCTGACTGAGTTGACTTGGTTTGGAACAAGACTCGCTCGACAGACTGGACATGTCACGTGTAAAGCCAACCACCCATCTATACATTCTCGATGGAGCACGTGGTTGCACTCGGGTAACAACCGTAGAGTCTCCTGATCATGAAACTCATTTAAGCACACGGCGCATTCTAGCACTTGTCGCCCAATCTTGATATCTTTCACTGTGGAGTACGCAAAACATGTAAATGTAGCAATAACAGCAGGGTCAAGCCCGCAAGCTGCCTCGAGCTCCATGGAACTCCGTTCACCCCCATACCGTGTGGCGGCAGCGAGAGCGAGCTGACGTTCGGTGTAGCGACGAAAGTAGAGGATGAAGAAGCAAATTAATAAGAAGGCAAAAAGAAGGCTGACTAACAACATTACCATGGGTAGGTCCATCTTTGGTTTGTTCTTAGGTGGCGGTGACACCGCGGAAGGCGTTCCGATGGTGGTTTGTGCGACGGTGAAACTGTTTGGTGCTATTAACATGAGAAAGATGACAATTATTCGTTTGATATCATAGAGAAACTTGTTTTGATCCATGGATTTTAATTTGGTTGGAAGCTTGTGAAATGTGTCTTCTATGTTGTTTATACACACGCTATTTTATAGTGCACATACATGTTATATTTTAAAAAATTTAATCAAGGTCGTTTTAAACAATAGTAGTTCCACAAAGTTTTAATCTAGTGAATTATCCCCATTACTAATAACTACTAAAAATAAATAATTAAGAACGAATGGTAGAATTAGTTAGATTTTAATTCATTGAAATAGGAGAGGTTTTGGTTCAAGTTTCACATGTGACAAAAAAACGGGGATTTCAAGTTGGGTCTTATGGTTTTCTCATCTAATGTGAGTTTTCTTTTAAGGGTGGTAACAGGTTCGAAACTGATATGGACGGATTGATATATGAGTTTTTCTTCGGGGACGTGCCAACCTAGGGCCTAAAAGTTTTGTACTCGAGTAAAAGAGATGATCATATATATGAGCCAGTGATCCATCAGTGATCCAATTAGAAGTTAGAAAAAAAAGTTAAATTCTAATCAACTAAATCAAAAATTAATAAAATATCGTCATTTTAATACATTTACGTGAAAAAGAAAAACTTATGCCTGAATCAATATTTATCAAACATATGTGCCTAATCTAGCTCTTTTAGGAATGTCTAAATAGCTTATGATTTGAATCTCGTTAGTATAAATTATGTCGTCAAAAACCATATTTTTTTTTTGTCTCGAGCTCATTGGCTCAAATAATTAGTTTGTTATCTAAATTAGAATTTTTTTCATTGTAGTTTTTATATTATTTTTTTTATTCGAGACGTTGAGATTATTGTTGATTTTTTTAGAAGAATACACACAAAATCACCAAAATTGTAAAAAGTTATATATACAACCCGACTCACTAAACGATGAGATCACTCGGCTTGTTTCATTATTGGCTCGAGCCCGAGTTGATAACTTGGCTCAATCTTGATCTTTGAACAACCTCATTCCTATTTAGTTTAAATTTCAACCACAGATACATTATGTATTAGTTAAAAGGGGTTGACTAGCCAGGTACAACACAAAGAATCAAACGAATCATATATAAAAATATCAGTTATAAATTTAAGTTCGATTACATCAAGAAAGAAATAGATTATCGATTATAATCTAAAGTAATATTTTGTATTGTGTGGTATAGTTTTTATCAGTTTAATTAGTTATATAGATTATCGAATATCTCTAATGCCAAATAATGAAACAAATTTCTCAAAATTTGTTTCTCTAATTCATTTTATTGTCTTAGACGATATTTGAGATTGATTTCCGACTTGAATATTCTTGTTTTTAGATTAGATCTGGCAATAAACAAATATTTTTATCCGCTTACTAGATTCTTGGAATGCGACTTTTATGGTTTTAAAGAATAAGAATAATAATAAAATAATCTACAATTAAGAAACAAATACTTCATTTTATTAACAGTTGGCTAATGTGGAATAACATTATTACAAGAAAAAAACTATCTACTACCGATAAAATAAGTGTAATCTAGTCACAGGTATCTCATTGTGACGGATTTACAATGTAATATGTCGCATCCAAATAGTGTTACAAAAATGATTGTTATTGGACTCGGAAATGGGTCTGTGACATTCTCACTTTAAAAATACTCAGTAGGCAATGTGACTCACGAGGTCACCCAAACGGAAGGCATGAGGATATGACTACTGTTTTTGTCACAACATCACTTTATGCTCGTACTTTGGACTGACGCTCCCAATCTCGCAGTGGGCTATATAACTGAATAGGTTATCATTGAATATTTTCACAATGGCTATGAGCATAAGTATTATTGTTGCTAACATGGAACGGATTAGAGAAAGGTTTTCTGATGATTTGGGTTGTAAACGAATCAAACAAAAATGAAAAAGGGATTGTTCGTGTTTATTCACTAAGAAATGAATTTGTTTAAAAACTACTCACGAACACATAACAAAATAAATTTATTATTCGTGTTCGTTCATTAAGCAAATAATCCATTCGTGAACTGTTCACTAACACTAACCGAACATAAATGAACATTAACAAAAACAAACAAACACAAACAAATATTCCTGAATATAAATGGAATGAACGGAAGTTTGTCAAACTTTAATAAAAACTTAGCAAAATTATCCAAAAATACTTTGACATAATTATCATAAAAATTAAGAAGTTTATCAAAATGTATCATAAGTTAAAGTTGAAAATGATCAAATAGGAGGATGTTGACGGAGAACTATAGCATAACTAGGGTTGCATATTCCTAAACATTAAAAACAGTCAAATAAAAATAAAAATAAGAAATCTTTAAATTAACAAATGCAAACGAACATAAAACAACACGTTATCGAACTTTCACGAACATACATGAATAGACGTGCTTCTATTCATATTCATTCGTTTAACTTATCAAACGTAATTTTCTCGTTCGTGTTTGTTCATTTATTTAATGAATGAACATAAATGAAATCCAAGCCGAACATTTCACGAACTGTTAGCTAAACGTTCATTTCGTTTACAACCTTACTGATGATTGATTTGTGCTGGATTATTTTTGGCATGAGCGCCCCTATGTAATTAAATTGTAGGTTTGATCTAGAGGTGCACAAAATATCCGAACCCGCATGCCTGACTTGGAATCGGTTTCGGTTACTACCTACCTAACATCGAGTTGTTCGAAAGTCTCAAGACTCGTGGCTAGCTCGAAACCCGCTAAAAATAGTTCGCTCAAACTCAGCTCATGTGTAAATGAACGAGCTTGAGCAGAGGCTAGCTCATCTCATGCCTCGCTCATTAGCTCGCTTGTGGGCTTGCTAGCTGGCTTTTTCAAATTATAAGTTGTATAGGTTTTAAACCAAAAATATATAACAATATTTAAATAAACCACATAAATATGATCATTTTGATATTTGTTATTGAAAAACGAAGTAAAAAACATAAAAATAATCCTAGTTCTTGAAATACCAATATTTTATTATTGTATCAATGAGAAGTTCCTACATGGATGCAAGGTTCATGTGCGGGTAGATAATTATGCGTAGATAGAAAGTTCATGCACAGATCATCATCTCTTGCGTAAATGGAGTGTCCATGTGTAGATAGAGTTCCAACATGCAAAAATTCAATGGCGATAGTTACCCATGCGTAGATGTTTGCTTATAGGTAAAAGATAGTTTCCCATGCGTAGATGTTTACTTATGCGTAGAAAGTTTCCCATGCATAGATAATGCGTAGATGATTACTCATGTTTAGATATAATTACTTTTACATTATATAAAACTATTAGAAGTTAAGGATAAACAATTAAAATATGAAATAAATAAAGTAAGCTAAAGTAATAAAACATGATATTTACTTTTACGATAAAGAGTTTAAAAAGATAAAACCAATAATAGTATTAGCTAAAGAATATAATAAGGCCCAAAATACTCAAGTTCACATGTGAGAGATAGAGTTTAAAGTTTTAAAAGCCAAACAGAAGTTTAAATTTGGTGCATTCTCACCAGCGAAGCGAACTTTGCCTTGTGCAAGTTTACCTGCTAAAGGAGATATATTGTGTGTATTCTCACCGACTAAAGGAGTGTTACATAGTGTAAACTCATTTGAAAAAGACTTAGCTATCTATTGCTAGCTCACCAGCTAAAGGGCTCTATACCATGCAAGCTCAAAGATAAAAGTAAGATAAAGTAAAAAAAATGAAAAGCTAAAGTATAATATGTTAGGTCTAGATGTCTTGTATAGGTATAGATGATTAATCAACTCTTGTAATCATATTTTGTAATTATTATTTTTATGATATAATATACTACATTGATTCATAATGTAACTCATATTATATGTGTGTTAATATATGAATGATTGCAGAAAACATTAGACTTGGTCAATTTGGAAAATTGACTAAGTGTTAGAATAAACTGCCGATGAATAAGTGTTATTCCGTAGATGTTCTCAGGAGCATATCTGAAGTTTGTACATCCGTAGATCTCCTACGGAAGAACAACATCAGCTGTACAAGTCAAAAGAACAAAGTGAAGCTACTGAAGGAGAAATTGCCACTGAAGAACAAGTACAAGAACTCCAGCGGAAGCACAATTACTGAAGAACAAGCAATTAAGATCAAGTGTTGACGCGGAAGACTAAGTTCCTGCGGAAGAAGAAATTTCTACGGAAGACTCAAGTAGTCAATAGAAAGTCAACAAGTCAACGTGGCAGAACAACATCATTAATGGCGGTGGAAGACATTTAATTCAAGCAAATATTTCACGACACATCAACAACATTAGTTTTCAAATATAATTCATTGTAAATCGCGAACTCCTATGCCGATAAATAAGGCAAGGATACGCATAGCTATAGGAAGTTAGCTTAAGTATAACAACTAGATAGCGAAAGATAAGCAATGAATTAGGAATAGAATAGGAACATGATCTCTATATATTGATAGAAACGAGATCATCAGAGAACAAATATAAAAAAAACAAAGAACAACAATAGCAACTTATCAATAACAACAGAGCATCACAATTGATTGATTGTGATTGTTGAACATTTCTTGGTTTGTGCGTTTTTATATTTATGTTTGATTGTTCTATTCGCTATTGATCAATTTGATATTAATCATCCATTAAACATCAAGTGTTGATAATTCAGCGATCAGCACTTGTTAAAATCAATCTGATAATTCCTGTTTTGATCCTTGGATTCACAGGTGGTATCAAAGCTTGGTGCTCATTGATCTAGATCAATTGATCTATCAGTTTGATTTGTTTAATTGACTATTTTCAAACATAATTGTTGCTTTTTGATATTTAACAAAATTAATTAACATGAGCAATTCAGTGGTTGGTGCGTATCAACCTCCGAAGTTGGAAAACAAATCTGATTTCAAAACTTGGAAAATCAGGTTCAGGAATCATGTTAATTATACATATTCTGATCTATGGGTTTCGATTACAGAAGGTCCATATATTCCTCCTGCCTTAGGACCAGATTATAATGATAATAATCAACCCATAAGTCTGAAAAATCTGTCACCTGATGTCGCAAAGAAAGTCAAAATCGATATCAAAGCCTATAACATGCTTACTATGGCTTTGCCTGAAGATCTATTGATCAGGTGTGAATCATATAAAACAACACACTCGTTATGGAAAATCCTGCACACTCTGTGTGAAGGAAGTGATGAGATTAGAAGCATAAAGAAGGATACACTTCGCTCACAGTATGAAACCTTTCATCATATTGCGGGTGAGTCAGTTCCTCAACAACTTCACTGATTTATGCAACTGGTTACAGAGATGAATATCTTTGAACTGAAGTACAACAACAAGGAGTTAAACAAAAAATGCTTTATGCACTACCAGAAAGCTGGACACAGACTATGTCTATGTTCAAAAACATACTGGATTTGAAGTTGATAGGACTAGACACTTTGTTTGCAAAGGTAGAAGCTTTGGAGTTAGACGAGAAGACAAAGAACAAGAGTATCAAAGCACCTATAGCACCGTACCAATTCAAGGAATTAAAGGGTGTTGGAACGTTCATCTCCAATGAAGATGAAGACAACTCATGTGTTGAGAGTGACAATGAAGAGGTAACAAGCTTCTATGCTGCCAAGTCTTCCAAATTGAACTCTCAAAACAATCAAAACAAAAAGTCTAAAGGAAAGGCTGATGACTCCAAGATCAAAAAGAACAACAATCAAACAGAACCAATCACTATGGTTCTGGAATCTGAAGACCAGAAGGCAGCTTTTGCAGCATTCAGTTCAAGCTTCCAGGCTTACTTGGGTAGCACTTTGACTCCTGTCCACTTCTGTCAACAGGACCTTGAAGAACTTCATCCTGATGAAGTAGAAGAGATGGATCTGCAATTGCAGATGGCAATGATAGCTTACAGAGCTAAAATGTACATGAAAAGGAACAAGGGACTGTCAGTGGGAGGAAGATTAACTAAGATAGGTGTTGACAAGTCCAAAGTGAGATGCTTCAAGTGCAATCTCTATGGGAACTTCTCAAGGGAATGCAATAGCAATCAACAACAAACAAATGACTCTAGACAATCAAGTCAAAGGAGTTTCACACAACCTCAGCTGACCAACTCATCCCCACCATCAACAAACAACTCATCAGGTACCAATAATTCTAAAGAAACTGGTTTGATTATTTTACAGGATGGTACCTGTGATTGGAGCATGTATGAAAAGGATGCAATGGAAGAAAATCAAGCACTGATGGCCAACATGGAAAACAAGATTCCACTAATGGCCAGAGAGGTAAGAGAAAGGTTATGTTCTTCCACCTGTGTTGATGAAGTTGAAAGATATAGAACTCATGCTCAACAATTGGCTGATAAAGTAAAAGAAACTTTGCTTTTAAATGAATCACATGTAAGAGAACACAAACTTTATCAAGTAAAAATCAATTCATTACAAAAAGATTTAGATAAACTTGTGTCTGAAAATTACAATCTGAAAGCATAAGTTGAGCATTTGACTATTTTATTAACAAAGTCTATGATAGATCATGCATCTACTGAAGTGAAACTTCAGAGATTCCAATTGTCATCACAGTAGTATGAGAAACTGTTAAACTCTTATATCGAGTCAAAGAATAAATCTGGATTGGGATTTCATGCTGTTGCACCACCGGTAAATGACAACTACACCACCTTACCTGAGTCCATGACTACCAGTTTATCAAAACATTTCATGTCTAGCACAAAAACTGAGTCAAAAGATGAAAATAATGAAGTGGTAAATAATGACTCAGAGTCAAGTGAAACTGATTCATCTCAATCAGAATTTTCAAATCAAAATGAATCAGAATTTGATTATGATAACTGTGATGATCTGGATGAGGGTGATGAGCCTATAATTACTGGTTTGGGTAAGGGAAAAACTGTGATGAAAGAACATCTAATTCCCAAAGTGTTGGATGAAATAAAACTTCCTTATCCACCAAAACAAAGAAATTTGTTAAAGACCATTTACATAAGAATTGGTCAACTGAATGAAGGCATTCATGAACTCAACCAACACAACAGTAAATCAACAAAAAGAATCACGAAAGAAGAAAGTCCCACCTCCGCAGATCAGCTGCGGAAGAAGAAATCAGATAAATCCGTAGAAAAGTATAGGAAGAAACATGTTCCAAAACAGTCATCCGTAGAAGAAATATGGAAGATGAAAACATCCGCGGAAGCATCCAATGAACCAAGAATTAAGAGAGAACAAAAACTGGATGCTCATAAACAAGAACCATTTGACATCATGTCAGGTAAGGGTAAAGAATCATCAGCTGCAAAATTTGAAAAGGAGTTAAAGAAGCAAAAGAAGGCAATGATGAAGAAAAAGACAAAGGTAAAAGCTGATTCTGACAGTGAAGCTGAAGAGAAGTATTGTAAATGGTGTGATATGCGCAATCACATCACAGAAGAATGCTACTTCAGCAGCTATTGCTCAATATGCAATATGAACAATCACATGACTTCTGATTGTTACTTTAACAAACACTGTACAATATGCAACAAACATAATCATTCCACTCAAGAATATTTCTTCAACAAAAAGAACAAAACAAAGGTATTCAAGAAGCAACAAACAGAAAATACTGAATCACACTCACAATCTTCTGAGAATGATGATTCAAAGGTTTCAAAACAAAAGAAGCAGCAACAAAAGCAGAAGAATTTAAAGATAAAGAAAACATCTGTTGAGAGTTCAAATCAAGACATCTCACAAAAAGGTAGAATTACAGGAAGATGATGATTTCTTTGATCACTTTAGAAAAGGTGACCATGTGCCTCAGTCTAAATCAAAGGATGCAGAAGCATTTTTAGGGCAAGCCTCAACCTCAAGTCTAATAAAAAAGGCACTGAAAGAAGAAGTGATTGAGCAAGTCAGTATGAACCAAGATGAAAGCACCTCATCATCATCATCAAAAGAATCATCCTCACCCAAAACAAAACATAATGAATCAATTGAAACTAAAAATAATTTAGAAACATTAAGGCTCATCCATGAAAAAATAACTATATTAGATAACGATGGCAAGCCCAAGACCATCAAGGCTTAGGCTCCACGTTCTAATTAATTTCATTATGTTTTGCAGGAACATCCAGGGAGGGCTGACAACAAGTGGTATGTTGACAATGGCTGTTCCAGGCACATGACAAGAAACTGTTCTCTCCTCCATGATTTCAAACATAAACATGCTTCATATGTAGCATTTGGTGGGGATAAAAAGGGAGGTAAAATCATTGGTGAAGGAATGGTAACAAATGGTGTACATAAATTTGAGAAAGTTAATTTTTGTGAAAATTTATAATTCAATTTGTTAAGTGTCTTTCAAATTTGTGATCAAAACTATACCACATTCTTTGATAACACTGACTGTTATATTCTTAAGCCAGGTTTCAAAATCCCTGAAGACTGGATCCTTCTTAAAGCACCAAAAAAGGCAACACTTATGTGTTGGACATGAACAACACATCAATAACAAGCAAAGAAACATGCCTGATTTCTAAGTCATCGGAAGATGAATCTCAACAGTGGCATAGAAGGATGGCTCACTCCAACATGAAAAACATGAATAAATTGGTGAAAAATGACTTAGTCATTAGTGTTCCAAAGAAAGAATTTTACTGTTCTAATCACTGCTCATCATGTTCTAAAGGAAAACAACACAAAGTATCGCATAAATCCAAAACAATTAACACTAACACAACACCACTAAAGTTATTGCACATGGATCTCTTTGGTCCAACCAATGTGTTAGGCATTGGAAAAAGGCAATACTGCTTGGTGATTGTTGATGATTTTACTAGATTTACTTGGGTATTTTTCTTAAAACATAAAAGTGAAACATCAGAAATTTTAATGGAGTTTATCACCAAGATAGAAAATCAACTTGATCTAAAAGTCAAAGTTTTAAGAAATGATAATAGAACTGAATTTGTTAATTATATTTTAGACTCTTTTTGGAGGGACAAAGGCATAATTAGGCAATTCAGTGCTCAAAGAACTCCACAACAGAATGGAATTGCTGAAAGAAGAAACAAAACTCTAATTGAGGTAGCAAGAACAATGTTGGCTGATTCAAAGCTACCAATAATATTTTGGGCTGAAGCAGTGAATACAGCATGCACTGTTCAAAACAGAACCTTAATAGTCAAAGAACACAACAAAACACCCTATGAACTTTTGTTTAAATGAAAACCTTTCATAGGATATCTTAGAGCTTTTGGGTGTCATGTGTCTGTCTTAAACACTAAAGAACAATTAGGAAAGTTTGCTTAAAAAGCTTATGATGGTTTCTTTGTTGGGTATTCATTAACATCTAAATCATACAGAGTATATATTCCACATGACAACATTGTGGAAGAAACTCCTAATGTGTCGTTTGATGAATCCATGTTTACACAATCTGTAAAAGAATCATTTTGGTTGTTTGATATAGATGCATTAACAAACTCATTTAACATTGGTTACTTGAATGTGACAGGTTCTGCGGATACATGTTATCCTTATGTTCCTCCAAGCATGGGTGAAGTGCCATTGACAGTTGATCCACCAAGAGCAATACAGACATTCAATCAAAGTGTTGTTGATGCTGAACAAACAACTCAAATTGGCTATGATCATCCTGATGGAAATGAGAATTCAACATCAATAGAAGTACCAGTTACATCAGTAAAAGTTCCCTCTTCAACAGAAGTTCCTTCTTCAACAGAAGTGCATCCTACTTCCGTAGATATTGCAACTTCCGAAGTTGATCCACTTTCATCACCTGAGGATCCAAACACAACAGAGATCATGCCAACTACTTCTACACATGCAGATAAACCAATTACAACATCAACAACTGATCCTTCAACTGCTGCGAAAGGTATAAACACATCTGCAGAAACACAGATGCATGAAGATGGACATCATTCAGCTTCACAAGATCAACATACAGAGGAGTTTGACTACTTTGTTGATTCCCCATCCCAGCTGACTCTATCTCCATCAACTAACATCACCAACCTGGATTCATCTATCCATGTTCACAATGTTCCAACAGTTAGAACTCCCAAGTATCATCCAATTGACAACATGATTGGTGAACTTAATAGCATAACTACAAGAAGACAAGGGGGAGCAGCCAACATTTGTCTGTTCTCTTGTTTTTTATCATAAGTTGTTCCTCCCAACATAACTAAAGCATTAAAAGACAACAGCTGGATTGAAGCAATGCAAGAAGAGCTTCAACAATTTAGAAAGCAGAAGGTCTGGAATCTAGTTGATCTCCCTAAAGGACAACATCCAATTGGCACTAGGTGGTTATTCAAGAACAAGCTAGATGACAGAGGAATAATTGTTAGAAACAAAGCAAGACTAATTGCACAAGGATATACACAAGAAGAAGGAATAGACTATGATGAAGTTTTTGCACCAGTTGCAAGGATTAAAGCCATGAGAGTATTTCTAGCCTATGCTTCCTATAAGAAGTTCACAGTTTACCAAATGGATGTAAAGTGTGCCTTCTTATATGGTAAAATTGATGAAGAAGTCTATGTTTCCCAACCCCCAGGCTTTGAAGACACTGACTACCCTCACAGGGTGTACAAGCTTGACAAAGCATTGTATGGTCTTCATCAAGCACCAAGAAAATGGTACGAAACATTATCTTCATTCCTACTGAAGCATGGCTATAGAAGGGGAACAATTGATCAGACTTTGTTCCTCAAACATAAACATCAAGCTCTCTTCGTTGTTCAAATATATGTTGATGACATCATATTTGGATCATCAAACAAGAGATTATGTGAAGACTTTGAAGCCTTGATGCAATTTGAGTTTCAAATGAGTTAAATGGGAGAATTAACTTTCTTCCTGGGTCTACAAGTTCATCAAAAACCAGATGGTATTTTCATCAATCAAGAGAAATATGTGCTCCAAATCCTGAAGAAATACAACCTTCCAGAGTCTTCATCATGCAAAACACCAGCATCTACCATAGATAAAATAGTACCAGATCCAACAGGGAAGTCCATTGAACAAAGATTATATAGATCTATGATAGGATCCTTAATGTACTTGACTGCCAGTAGACCTGACATAATGTTTTCTGTGTGTGTTTGTGCTAGGTACCAAGCAGACCCAAAGGAGTCACACTTAAATGCAGTGAAGAGAATTTTCAGATATCTTAAAGGGAAACCAGCACTTGGACTTTGGTATCCTAAAGGAGACTTCAAACTGTACTCATACTCAGACAATGACTTTGGAGGATTCAACAACAACAGAAAATCAACAAATGGAGGTTGTCAATTCATCGGACCAAGACTTGTTTCTTGGCTGTGCAAAAAGCAGACTAATGTTTCAGTATCCATAGCTGAGGCTGAGTATATAGCTGCTTCAGCTGGTTGCTCACAAGTTCTATGGCTGCAAAACCAATTACTTGATTATGGTTATAATTTTCTTCAAACACCAATACACATAGATAACTCAGCTGCTATGTTTATCACTGCTAATCCAGTGCAACATAGTAAAACTAAACATATAGAAATCAGATACCATTTTCTGAGAGACTGTTCAGAAAAGGGTCTAATCAAGTTGATCAAAGTGGACACAACAAATCAGCTTGCAGATTTATTCACTAAGGCCTTTGATTCAGTTAGATTTAACTTCTTACTTGAATCCTTAGGCATGATCAACTTAGATTAGACCACAACACCATGAACAACACTACTTGTCCATTACTTGTAATCATCTAAGAAAGAAACAAACATTCCCAAAACAAACATCTTCATAAGGCAGTTAATGTACCGGGGATATGATAGTACACTATTACTTGACATATATTCCTGCTTTCAACTAAACAACTAACTACTGACCTGATGTGTTGGATATATGAATAGGTTCATCTCGGGTGGAAACCAAACTATGTCATGCTTAACATAAAGTCAAGATGATTAAGTGTGGACAAGTCATTGTGAGGAGCAACCAAGTAAGTCTTATCCTGATGTGATCCATTACTCACACATGCACACTTACTATGTTGTAACACCTTATAACCTCTATCTTTGCACATCCTGGCCCTCTGTTTTGCGTAAGAAAAGACCTGGGTCAATGGCCACCTCTGTTTTACGTTAGTAAAGACCTGGTGACCTGATGCTAATCATCAAAGTTCCAAAAGGAACTGCTCTAAAAGAATCCAATGGGATCAATTGTATATTAGTTCACAGAGCATATAAACAATCTCAGCATTAATAAGATTTCAAAGAAATCTTAAGATAAAGCTTATAATCTACGGAACATGGTTTAAGTGTGATAAAGTGATGAATTGATTAAGTTCAGGGGGACTAACTTGCACGCACCTTGCTTGATGAATCCATCTTTGTTTCTATTTAATTTTTATCAAAACATGATAACAAGCATGACATGTTAACTATACACTCTTGATTGACTTTACACGGATCATAATATTTGCAATTTGCGCTAGATCAAGTACACCATAACATTAAAAAAATAATAGGCAGGAAAGTGGCTGGTTCATAGTATGATCTCTGGTATATGATACATTTGCCTGTAACAAATTTTAATAAGGATTTTGTTCTTGTCTCTATGATTATCAGCCGGACAGATTAATTGTTTTTCATGCTATTTTCTTATAAATTTTTGATAAATGCATAAGTTTATGATTAATCACAAATTTAGGGGGAGTAGTCACAAGCATGAAACCGATTTTAACATAAACTGATTTTAATTGATTTTAACATAGTGATATGAAGAAAATTGGAACTTGAGCACTAACTTGGCTGCAGGATATCCGAAGCGATCAATTGTTTTCTGCATATTTGCCATGTAGCAAAGTCAAAAGGTCCAACAAAAAACAACAGGTTCATACAAACTTAATTTAAATTAACCTTCGGAAGAAAATTAACTTCGGAAGTTTTCAAGAAAATTTACTTCGGAAGTTTTTCAGCAAAATTAACTTCGGAAGAAAGTTTTTAACATAACTAACTTCAGAAGAAAAATTTTATCAAACATCTAACCTCACTTTTGGAAAATGTCTTTAACAAAATGAAGGATAAATCAAGATATCTGTCTTCCGTAGTTGTTCTGTGGAAGACAGAATAAAACAAAGGAACTTTGACTTCCGTATATATTCTACGGATGAAATATTAATTGCGTAGATATTAATTATCCAGATAACCTTGGAAGGGTAAAAAGGGTAAATGGGTCCCATGTCATTAAGATAAGGTTAAACAACCTGGAAAAGTATGAAAAAGGGAATCTCGACCGTTGGCCTTTCTATTCACTTGCAAACCACTTTTAGACCTAGAAATCCTTTCATCCAAAACCACCTCTTCATCTTTTACATCGAACACTACTCAAACATCACAGTCACCATGACTAATCGGTTCGTAAAAAACCACAATGTCTGTGCATTTCTGAATCTAGATGTGGAGGACGAATGCAGAGACATTATAAGATACTTGAGAAGAACAAGACTCTACTATGCACTAACTGCAGATCCTGTTATCTATCAAACACACATGATAGATTTCTGGGACTCGGCGGGGGTGGAGGAAGTAAACGAGGAACAAGTCATCTATGCATCAATAAGATTTAAGGAGAGTGCTGGAGTTTAGAGAAAGTGAAGAAGGTCACCTGGATGTATTCGAGCATGAATACATTCAAAAGGTGTTTCAGCTGATGGGATATGATGGAGATTACCAAAATGGTGAGATCAAGAAGGGAAGGTTGAGTAAACCTTATAGATTCCTATGCCACATTTACCTGAAGTGTATATCCAACCAGAAGTCAGGGTTGGATAGATTCTCAAGGCACATCTCGTCTGGGATCATCTGCATACTTGAGGGGAGAAAGTACAACTACGCTAAGTACATCCTTGGTTGTCTTTATGACTACATAAGGGTGCAGAAGGACAACAAGATGTACATGTTCCCGAGATTCCTTCAACTCATCATCAATGAATAACTGCCAAATGTTGAAAGAGTTGGTGATGTTTGTGTACAAACACACCTAGGAAGATCACTCCTCAACAAACTAACTGGGCAGGACCAAGGAGGAGATGTAGAGATGTTTGTCCATGTCCTAGATAAGACAGAGGACATACCCCAAGAATTGCTGTGGGTTGAAGAACCTCAATAGCAGAGTTCACCAGCTGAATCCCCTAAACAACCTCAGTGTCCACCACCAACACCAGTCATTGACCTAACACAATCACCACCCGCTCAACTGGATTCACCTTCTAGTGAGCATACTCAACCATTTACCCCAGCCCAATCTCAGTCATCAGTGCACACTGGTGCTACAGAGCCCATCTCTCCCTCTGTCACTCAAACTCCTACACATCCGAGTACAACTAAACCAACCCTCTTACCCACACCAACTGAACCAACCAGCTCACCAACACTCACTGAACCAATCACCTCACCAACACCTGTAGAACCAATTGTCTCACCAACACCTACTAAACTTATATCATCACCACTGAGCCCTGCTGAGACTAAGATACTAAACCTTGATGAGGCTGATGATATTGAGATACAAGATGCTACTACTGAGGAGATATGTTTGGAGGATGAAGGAGAGAAAGATGAGAATGTTGAACAAGAGGAGAGGAGAGGAGATATGTTGACATAATTGCTTACAATGAGGATGATCTGAATGATGAAGAGATTGATGTGAGCAAGAGCTATTTAGTTGCTAAATATAATAATCTGATCCTCAAGAGCAACAAGAAATTAGAAAAACTAAGGAGAATGAAAAAGGAGTTGATTGAAAAAGAGGAGTTGGTGTTTGTGAAGGAAGCCATGATCACTAGTTTGGAAGGAAGGTTGAAAAGGCTGAGAGAAGATATGGAGATAGATAATGAAGTGATAGATGCTTTGAATGACTTAATTGATGAACAATTAGATCAGTTGAAAGCAAAAGATGTTGAGATTGAATTATTAATGAAAAGGTTGGCTGAAGGTGAAATGAGCAAAATAGAAGAAAGTGAAGTGAGAAAAACTGTTGAACCCATAATCACTTACAGTAGAAAAAGGAAGTACCTGGTGAAAACCCAAGAGGCTGCTGGTGAACCTGAAGACACAACAAAAAGATCAAAAACATTGTCACCAGAGCACATAGCATCAACAGAACCAATTAAAGAAGACAGTGATGAAGAATGGGAATAGTTAACCACTAAAGACATCCTAGAGGAGAGAGCCTAAAGCTCAATGTTCATGGATCTTATCAATAATGGATTCCCATATGACCTGGTAGAGAAGATGAACATAGGAGAGATAATTCAAGATTTAAAAGAATTCGATACTGCAAGACTGATGCTCCCAGTCTGCACATATGAAACGTTCTCCAAGTATAAAGCGATAGAGAAAATCAAGAAAGACTTGGGTCACTGTGACACCAAGAAGCTCACCAAGTATAACATGATTTGTTGGCTGTAAAGTCATAATTATGAGCAACATGAATTGAAGATAAGAACAGTGGGTGAGCTAAGAAACATGATGGAGTATGTGATGAAGGTTGAATTAGAGACTGGAGTCAAATTCAGAACAGGGGCACCTAATCCAACTTATCAATAAACAACAAAACCATCCCCTTCTGAGATAATTGTGGTGGAAAGCAGAGATATGTACAAGGGGAAGGAGACACTGATAAGGAAGCCAAGGAAGGTGATCCCCAATAAAATCTAGCCTCTGGGAACTGCAGTTAGAGAGATAACAGAGAAAAAGACCACAATGATTCCATTGTTTGACAACAAGACAACTCCAAGATCAGTAGAAGAACAGAGAATCATTGCTTGGAAATATGACTCAGAGTGGGATTGTGCTGTAATAAAGAGAACATCTGGAATGGTTCAATACTTTCCAAGGGTGGAAACACTCCTTACACTTCCAGATGCAGACCTCACCACTCTGCTAAACATCCCGATCACAAACTACCCAATCAGTCCAAGAGGAAGAGACTTCTCTGGACTTGTGGCTAAGCTGAGTCACAGTTTCTCAAAGAAGCAAAGAGAAATGATGAAGAGCACAAGAAAAGAAAGTTAAAGCATAAAAGATATCATTCCAGTTCTTCACAACATGTTGATGCTAAATTTTTACAAAGACTTGGATATGAGGACAAGTCTGAAGCTACAATTAAAGTTATTAAGGGAAATCAGTATACTTGTCCTATTATAGAATGGGGTTATGTGGAAATGACGAAAGAGCTGGTGTTGCAGAGAAATGATCCAGTGAAGAAAGGTCCAAGCATAAGGCTATTTGAGCCAATGGAGATCAAATTGCTTCATCCGAGCTATACTTCATATCTACATGACAAGTACTTTCCCATGCTCAATGATCAAACTGCATAGAATGATCTATGTTTATATGTTCATCTGATTCAAGTCATTAACAAGCTGCATGTAAAGCTCACAAGAGGAGAAAATTTGAAGCAGGGCAGCTGATCGGAATAGAGATAAAGCCCATCACTAAATTAAGGATTTTAGAATAGGATGAATTGGAGGTGGTGTCTAACAATAGTGTTGTTGCAACACTCACCACTGAAGAGGATATCCTGGGCTTGAAATACAAGACCTTGAAGAGAATGAGTAGACGACAGATCAAGTATAAGTATGAAGATCAGAAGATTGCCGTGAGCTACTTCAATACCAAGATTTTGGCAAGAGTTCAAGAGCTAAAGGACCTAAACCCATGATTACTAGAGTCTAAACCTAAGGGAGAGTATTGTTAGGTCTAGATGTCTTGTATAGGTTTAGATGATTAATCAACTCTTGTAATCACATTTTGTAATTATTATTTTTATGATATAATATACTACATTGATTCATAATGTAACTCATATTATATGTGTGTTAATATATGAATGATTGCAGGAAACATTAAACTTGGTCAATTTGGAAAATTGACTAAGTGTTAGAACAAACTGCGGATGAATAAGTGTTCTTCCGTAGATGTTCTCAGGAGCATATTTGAAGTTTCCACATCCATAGATCTCCTACGGAAGAACAACATCAGCTGTACAAGTCAAAAGAACAAAGTAAAGCTATAGAAGGAGAAATTGCCATGGAAGAACAAGTACAAGAACTCTAGCGGAAGCACAATTACTGAAGAACAAGCAATTAAGATCAAGTGTTGCTGCGGAAGACTAAGTTCCTGCGGAAGGAGAAATTCCTACGGAAGACTCAAGTAGTCAATAGAAAGTCAACAAGTCAACGTGCCAGAACAACATCATTAATGGCGGTGGAAGACATTTAATTCAAGCAAATATTTCACGTCACATCAACAACATTAGTTTTCAAATTTAATTCATTGTAAATCGTGAACTCCTATGCCGATAAATAAGGCAAGGATACACATTGCTATAGGACGTTAGCTTAAGTATAGAAACTAGATAGCAAAAGATCAGCAATGAATTAGGAACAGAATAGGAACATGATCTCTATATATTGATAGAAACAAGATCATCAGAGAACAGATATAAAAAAAACAGAGAACAACAATAGCAACTTATCAATAACACCAGAGCATTACAATCGATTGATTGTGATTGTTGAACATTTCTTGGTTTGTGCGTTTTTATATTTATGTTTGATTGTTCTATTCGCTGTTGATCAATTTGATATTAATCATCCATTAAACATCAAGTGTTGATAATTTCGCGATCAGCACTTGTTAAAATCAATCTGATAATTTATGTTTCGATCCTTGGATTCACATAATACTTGTTAAAATATTGTTAAAGAATGACAAGTAAAACTAAAGTAACAGATAAAGATTAAAGTGATAGCTAAAGATAAAGATATTTATAAAGTTAAAACCAAATAAAGACCGGTATGCTAAAGTATTTTATAAAATTAATTCTAGAACTCACTCTACTATTGACTTTTATATATATAAGTTTTGGTAGGTATATATAATGAATGAATAAAAAAATCTAGCTTGGTATTGAGTGACGGTTATCCGGCTATGTTAAAGACTAACATTCTAGTTAATCTCATGTTTTCGTTAAATTTACTTGTAATGTCTTAAGATAATGAATTATGTAATGAAGTTTAACATCTGTTGAAATGAATGAATTGTTGTTTAATATTTAAGAAATATATTTTTTGATGTTTAAATTCAATTGTGAGGCCTTCTGGAAATAGAGTTTTATAAGTTGCTATAAAAATCATAGTTTGAAAGCTTTAGGCACTTTGATGCCTAAACCTATAATGAGAACGAGACCAAATTAAGAATGCTCTTATGGTAGCTTCATAATAAGAGTCAAAATTAAATTTAAAGTTACATTTATGGTTAAAGTTAAATATAAAGATTGTTATATTAAAAATAAAGACAATAAATATGAACACGTGTGCATAGTAGATCATAGTATGACATAATAGGTTTTTGAATTAGTATGCCAAGGAATGTTTATGACATGTAAAGTGAGATGATAAATTAATTATAACCGGATATTATCATTTAAAACTTATATTACCTATCATGATCTGAACTACTATCTTAAATGACAACATTGGTGTTTTGAACCTTATAGGTAGAAAGTACGGTTGGAAAAAAGGGTACTCAAGGTGGAGCTCGTGGTGGGGCTCATGGTGGTGCATGTGATGGTCGCATTGGAGGGGCACTAGTCACTTGAAGCAAGGCAAAGGAACATGAAATTATGCATAAAGAGCTAGAAGTCAACAACAATAAAAGAACAATATGATTGAAGCCAAACAACAATTAGGATCTATAATTTGTTATGCTTATCTCTTGACTAAGGTCTTAAAGGAACTTGGTAAAGGAAACAAAACTGAAGAGAATGAGATAATCAATAAGAGGAGATCAAATTTTAATGCTAGTACTAAGGAAGATAAGGAAAAGGAAGATACTGATAATGAATATATTGTTATCCCTGCCAAAGGCCATGACTACAAAGCCTTCAAAGGATGTAACCCCTTTCCTTTGGATAAAAAGAACGATGCTATTACTACTTTTCAATGTGTCTCGGGAATGGAAGCAATAATTAAGATAAATGAATGTTGAGAAGATTAAACAGTCAAGTTTATTGCACACTCCTATGTGTCTAAAGCCTTCCACTGGTGGGCTACAGTCAATCAAACTAAGGGTAGTTATGAAATTAAGAAGATGAAGCGGTTAGAATTAAAGAAGATTGTGGTCAGGAATTTATGCCCATATAAAGAAATTGATAGAACGAGAATTCTTGATTTTGAAAGCAAAGGGATAACTCATCGGGAGTATACCTCCAAATTTAATTAAATAACAAGATTAGTTTCGCTTAGTGTTAGCAGTGAAGAAAGAAGAACAAAGTGCTACACTCAACTGTTGCCATAAAGAGTTTGTACTTATATTAAAGCTAGAAACATGAAGAAGTTTGAATTACTATTGGAATTGAGTGGTATTGCGTACAATGACATGATGAAAAAGTCTGATGCAGAAAAGCCAAAGATGAAATGGTTCTGTGGTACAAAAATATCACAAGAGGACAAGTATAGGGTAAAAGCTAAGAAGATGAAGGTGGTAAATTTTGGTGAATGTAGAAACTATGAGAGGAAGCAGGATAGTGAATATAAGGTTGGCATAAATTTATGTTGTTAGTCTGGAAAGACATGTCATTTTGCCAAAGATTTCCCAAGACTGAATAAGTTGTACAACTATGATTGCACAAGGCATATCATTTGTGACCTTAGATGGATAAGATATGGTATTGGGATATAAACCGGTTAGCTGCCTATGGGGCTAATATAGTATGTCGAGGAAAGATGATTCATCTAACAATGCTTGATGATAGTCTAGTTACGCTTTATGGTGATAAATTCTGCATTGTCTTAAGCTAAATTTTATGATAAAGGTAGGAAAGTTTATGAGGCGAGGGTGCAAAGCTAATTTAGTTTATGTTAAATGTGCCAAAGTTGAATGTTAAAATTGGCACATATACCTATGGTGTGTGCTTTCCTTAAGGACCTTCCTAGATTACAACCTAATTAGGAGATAGAGTTTCAGATCAACTTATTGCTAGGAGCTCGACTTGTTGCCAAAGTGTCGTGTATCTAGCTCCATCAAAAAAATGAAAGAGTTAATGAGTCAACTACATGAGCTTTTTGATAAATGCTTCATTAGACCGATCTTTTCACCTTGGGGTGTTCCCGTGCTATTTATAAAGAAAAATGATGGAAGCATGCATATGTGCAACAACTACGAAGCAATGAAAAAGATGATAGTGAAAAACAAGTACCCATTACCTAGGATTCATGATTTGTTAGACCAGTTGCAAGACACATGTTGGTTCTCCAGGATCAACTTTGGGTCAGGTTATTATCATTTAAGAGTGAAAAAGTAGGATATTCCAAAGACAACATTCCGCACATGGTAACTAAAGCCTTTATGAAAACCGCAACAATAGACAAATCATATGAAGACAAGTGGTGAAGGTCAATAGAAGTCTATGTTGGAGACAAAGTAATTTTAAAGGTCTCATTGTGGTAAAAGATTATTTATAGAAGAAGAGGCAAGCTAAGTCCTAGGTTTATTGGACCGTTCATGATTATGGCTTTTATGGAGAAGTAGCATTCATATTAGAGTTATTAGGTGAGCTATTTAGAATTATCACATCTTCATAAGTATTTAGCCAGGGCAGTTTCGGATCATTTAAAGTACTTGGCTCTACAAAGAAAGGGCTTGGGTTGGGAGGATTTTCAAAATGATTCTTTTCCTGTATTCATTCGATGAGAAATATGAGTTTGTTTTGCCCACTTTCTCCATGCTAGAAAAATGAAAAAAAATTAATAAATAAATAAAGCTAATGGAATTACTTCTTATTCCTATCTTTGATCTCTTTCATCATGGTCTCACTGCTTGTCACTTATGTTGAAGAAAAGTTTGGTATGATAAAGAGTTAAAGAATGATAAAGTAAATTACAGTAATAGCTAAAGAATATAAAGATGTTCCAATATGCTAAATTCATACTTGAAAGCTAAAGTTTAAAGTCTGGCAAGCCAAAAAAGAGTTTGCGTTTGTTGCATTCTCAACCACTAAACAAGCTTTACCTTGTTTAAGCTCACCCTCTAAAGGAGTTATGGCTTGTGAATTCTCACTTGTTAAAGGAATGTTACCTAGTGTGAACTCACCCAATAGGAGCTTGGCAATCTATTGCCAGTTTATTAGCTAAATGAGCTCAATACTTATACTAGCTCAAAGATAAAGTAAAGATAATAAAAGGCTAGGGTATAATACTTGTTGAAGTATTGATAAAGATGTCAATTAAAGTTAAAGTCATAGATAAAGATAAAATTGCTATCTAAAGATAAAGAAATTGATAAAGCAAAACTATGTTAATGACCGATACACTAAGGTGTTTGGTAAAGTTAAACTAGAACTCACTCAGCACCTGATTATTATCTACATATAGCTTGGCATAGAGTGAGGAGTTACTTATCTATATTAAAGACCGACATTCTAGTTACAGTCATGTTTTGGTTAAAGTTTACCTGTAATATTATATGATAATGAATTATGTAATGAAGTTTAAATACCTCTACAAAGAATGAATGGATGTTTAAAGTCTAAGAATTATGTTTTTTGATGTTCAAATCCCACTTTGAGGGCTCCTAGAAACAAGGCTTTACATTAAGCATGTCTTTCAAAAGATGTCGTTGCTCATCAAGTACAACAATTATATTAGCGAATGAATTTTAACATACTTTCGGTTTAAAACAGGCTTGGTATTGTAATTTAAGTATATAGAATATTTTATGTAATTAGCATCATCTTGTACTTAGTCTTTAGGATAGATTATGGTTTATCTTTTTGAGGTACCTAAATTGATGTTAATTGTGTTCTTGATTTATCATATATCAAAATATACTAGTATAAGGGCCTGTTCTCAGGAAATCTCACTGTACATTTCATACACATAACCATAATTCTTGAATTGAAAATTTCATTCAAAGAAGCAACAGAAACATAATGTCAACAAATAAACAAGTCTTATACATCAGGTCTATTACATAACATAGAATCATTGCCTAAACATGCATGACGCAAATCAATTTTGAAACAAGATGCAAGTCTTTAGATCCGAGAGCTTCTTCATGCCCAAACAATACAATTCATCTTCGTCTTAAATTACCTCACATGCGGACAAAAAAGTTAGCGTTGCTGATTGAATTTTAGCATTTAATTCTAGAACAATAAATCATATGTCCAATGAAAACTTTGAAGAATAATCATAATGAGAAAACTTTATTCAATAACATGACTTATTATAGATCATTCAAACTTTGAAAACACAACGTCCATATACAGTGAAAACCATCATGAGCAGCATACGGTGATCATGCCATGCAATTAAGCAAGACTACAAAATGCTAGCACAAAGCAAGCCAATGATTGTTAGCACAAAGCAAACCAATGAATGCTAGCACAAAGCAAGCCAATGATTGTTAGCACAAAGCAAACCAGTGAACACAAGCATGAAGCAAGCCAATGATTGTTAGCACAAAGCAGACCATAACCATGTAATGCATTAGTCAAGACAATCAAATACTAGCACAAAGAAGACAACCATAACCATGCAATGCACTAATGATGCATGTGAAAGGTATATATATTTTGATAAAGGTTTTCGCACAAATTCAGGTTTAACTGGTTATTATTGATACTAAACTACAGACACTTTTGGCAAGTGTACCAGTAGTGTGGTAATATAGTAATGGTAAGAACCAAGTATCAATCCATGGACACCCCGAGCCTACTCAACAATCTTTATGATTGACTACCAGATTGGGTTTTGTTTTGAGAAAGTGATAATTTGCATTGATGTAACAAAATTTTTTAGAGTTTAAAGATAATAATTAAAATGAAAAGAAATGTAAAATTGAAACTTTTGGGTTTTAAAACAGGGAATTAATGCTATCATGCTAATTAGATTACACTTATGTAACTGTGATGAATATCATGGTATGGTTAAAGATATAAGTTTAAGTAGTTGTGTTAATTTTTATAAACATGAACCAACACGGATTTCTAGTCTGCCAGCTCCGTAGTGACGAGAACAACAATATCGAGTAACTTACAATGTTGATCAATCCAAGCCACTAGTAATGTAGTTAGATCTCGTGTAACCTTTCAACATACGATTTCTGAAAACATAACTTAATGTTAAAATAAGAGTTGATCAAGTTTCTTCCTAACATCCCCTTAATTTTAGAAAACCATAACATTTACTATAGATTTCTCAGACTAATAAAATGGAACCCGCAAATGATCAGAGACCTAAAGTTATATTATTTCTAATAACTATTTCTAGTTCATTAGCCATGGATTTATGATGAAGACCGGTTTCATGAATAAAAGTTAGTTCATATGTTTTTCAACCTTGTATGACATTCAGAATTACAAATCATAAGTTTATAACTTCACGTTCAAGTGTAAATACTACCCATCAAAAGGTTACCCAAGATTACCTTAACATTAACATAACATAAGTCACACCATTAGTTCATCACAAATAACACAAGTTTCCATCCAATTAGTATAATAACATAGAAGATAGATATGAAATCATTGGTAAAATGGAACAATCAAACCAGTGATCCACAATGGATGATGTTTAGACAATCCTGAACTTCTTTCAAGTGTTGTATGTACCTCCTGAGCCTCCCAAGGGTCTTTAAGACTTGATTCCCAACAGAATTCAGTAGGGTAACCCTTCCACCAAAAGTTTTTCCAAATGATGGACTTAGACCTCTATTTATAGGCTTTCTGGAGTGTTTAAGCATGGCCCCGTGCCTAAAAAGCATGACCCCGTGTTAGTAAAATGCTTACTAAAGTTGGTCGGTTCATACATGTAAAAGGTGTCGGGCACGACTTGTAACAACCAGAAAATTTTAGCAAAAAAAAGGAAAGAAAAGGAAGAAAAATGGAATTAATTCAAGCAAAGGGGTTAAAGGTGTGCAAAGGTCAAACTTACCCATATGTGTTTCTTTAAGAAGGTAAGATTTTCTAGTGTTTTGTTCTCGGTTTTCAGTTGGGTTGAACTTAAGGACCGATCTTTGTGTGTTTCTTTATGTTTGGCTGCTTGTTTTCGTGTGTTTAGGTGCTAGAACTCCAGGTTGCTCTTGAGTTTGAGGAGTTTTCACTCGAAAGCTGTTAGAGGTGAGTTCTAGATCCCTTTTTTATATGTTTTTGCTTGTTTGGGGCTGGTATGCATATTAAACTATTGTGTTCTGCACCAAATTATGATTTCCATGATGTAGGACTGAATATGAAAAATGTTTGTTTTAAATGACTTCTATGATGTTGTGTAGATGTTTATTATGTTTTAAGTATGTAATATGATAGATCTATGCTAAGTATATGTTAGAATGATGTTTGGGGACTGGAAAGTACGTATGATGCATTGCAGGTGTTAGTTAGAGTGTCCGCTGTGGACACTTAGGATAGTTGTAATATCCGCTGTGGACACTTAGGATAATTAAGAACTATCTGCTGTGGACTTTTCACGTCCGCTTTGGACACTTCGAAAACTTATGCATGCTGTCTGCTGTGGACTTTGTACATTCGCTCTGGACACTTAGGAAACTTTATGTTGTCCGCTGTATACTTGTTCATGCGCTGTAGACACTTAGACTTATTTTGAAATTTTGGAAAATAGAATTTAGTGTTAAGTCCTGATGTTTTATAGTGGTTTATGCCTATTGATGTTATGTATGCTTGAGGGCTGTTGTTGATGTTCCATGTTATGTATTATGATGTGACTTTACGTGGTGTGATATGTGCTTATGTACGTAAAGTATTATTGTAATGAAAGTGAAAGATATAGATAAAGAAAAGTGAAACGTAATGAATGAATGAAAGTCTTGCAAGCATATTAAAAGGGGTTCACAACTCATTATGGGTTGTCAACTCGATAGTGTGCTGTGTGCACACAAAAAGGTCAGTCTTCGTGATTGATAGAAACGTACGAAATGGGATCCTTGCCGCTTGACCCCAAGACTGTAGTTGCGTCATGCACAAATGGTGGGGCATAGCATATGGTAGGATCTAGATAAAAGTGAAAGATAATAATGAAAGAACGAATGATTATGAACGATGATGAAAGATAATAAATGATTATTATCAAGATGTACATATGATGTGTGATCACGAACGAAAGTAAAGGAAAGGTTTTTATCAAAAGTAAAGTATTTTATTGTATAAACTAGAACTCACTCAGCGTCATTGACTTTTTATATGCATCAGTTGGCAGGTAATCGATGATGCTGAGGAGGTGAAAGCATGGTTGCATAAGCTACTGGGGATGATTTGAGTCTGGCATCCATAATTTGAAAATGTTAATGTATTAATAAAATTTTTGGGTTGTAAACAAAATGATATGATAATTTGACATGTTTTTATTTATTAATTAAAAGTTATATTTCCGTTGCAAAATGAGCTGTTTTATATTATTTATGCGATGATTGACCAACTGTAAGCGTCTCGAGAACGGTGTCTTACAAGTTGGTATCATAGCTAAAGTTTAAGAGAATTGGGTAAAATATTTTGAAAAACCTAAACTTAAAGTGAGAATGGGACAAGAAAGGGAAAAAGGATGCCAGTCCTAGTAGCTACATGCCTGTAGGTAAATGTTTTATGAAAACGTTTTATGTAAATTAATGGAAAAAGGAAATATGTGCGTGTACTATGTGAATTATATGCTCTTAGTAGATTTGGATACTGATGTAGTCAGGATAGAAAATACTTGGGGAATGAAGAGTAAAGTAAGTGGCTAATCATAACTGGCTACTATAATTAGAGACTTACTATACTTGACGTAATCTAAGCTATTACCTTGAATGATCGTGTTAGTGTTTGAATCTTATAGTGTTTGGAGATGGCTGGTGGTAGATCTTCGAAGGCTTCTCGAGGTGGAGGTCGTGGTGGACGTGGTGCTATGCAGCATGTCACAAGGAACAGGGCTAGGACCGCTGAAACGGGTTTTAAAGAGATCGAGCTTCATCACTATGAAGGCGGTGACGAGAGTGCTAACATGAGGGCCATAGTGAAAGAGGCAGTTGTGGAGGAAGTTCATCAAGTCATGCAGACGATTCTGCTGTCTGTGGTGACTAAGTTTATTATAGCCATGAGAAAGGATGAAAAATAAGAGAAAGAGGAGATGGGGAAAACCGTAGGGAGAGAGGGTGAGGAGAGAGGTTCAGGTGATGGGGAGCAACCAGAGACTGAGATGGTTGTCTCCAGTGATGACGAGGAAGAGGAAGCAATGCAGGAAACTACAAAGGGGTGCAGTTATGGGGCATTCCAGAGATGCAAGCCCCCGACTTTCAATGGAAATGGGAACGCTGCTGCTGCTCACCGATGGGTGAGAGAAATGGAAGCTGTGTTGGATATCAGCGAATGTAAGGAGGATTTAAAAGGTGAAGTTTGCTACCCACTCATTTGTTGACTTGGCCTTATGCTGGTAGGACAATATTGTCCAGGCTGAGGGTAGCATGGCAATTAGGAGAATGAGGTGGAGTGAACTTAAGAAGTTGGTAATCGAGGAGTTTTGTCCTCACAGGGAAATCGACAAGATTGAAAGAGAGTTCCTACAGTTGGAGGCGGGAACCATGACACAACAACAGTACATGACCAAGTTCAACGAGATGGCAAGGTTGGTGCCAGATTAGGTGACGCCTGTGTCACGAAAGATCAAAAGATACATCCAGGGTCTGCCTGCAGATACCCGTAGATATCTGATTGTCGCCCGGCCAGGTACGTTCAGGTCGGTGGTTGATCTGGCGGGGAGGCTGTATGATGAGAGGGAGGAGGTGGTAGCAGTGGAGGTGAGTAAGAAAGGTGGTGGTGACAGAAACTGGAACGGGAAATGATTTTCCTGTTGAGAGCAAAAAGACTGATGAGCCCTTCGATGTAGAAACTGCCATTGGTAAGTCTACCAGGATTTCTGATATGGTAGAAGATTGTGACATAGAGTTAGAAGGTCATAGGTTCTCTGCTAGGTTGTTTGTGATGCCCTTAGGCGGATTCGATGTAGTCCTAGGGATGGATTGGTTGGCAGCCTATGAGGAAAACATCATGTGCCATAAGAAGATGATTCGGTTAAGTGCGCCCGATGGGAGTCTGGTGACGATCTACGGTGATAGAGTTAGTACGATCCCGAAAGTAATTTCAATGGTTGTGGCAAACAATGTATGAGGCGTGGATGTAGTGCCTATTTGGCTTATGTGAAGGATGTGGATGCGACAGTACTACGAATGTCAGATGTACTGGCTGTGTGTGAATTCCCAGACGTATTCCCGAAAGATTTATCAGGTGTGCCACCAGACCGCGAGATTGAGTTTCAAATTGATCTGATACCTGGTGCCCAACCTGTTGTAAATGCCTGTATCATCTCACTCCCTCCGAGATGAAGGAATTGATGACTCAGCTGCAAGAGTTGTTAGATAAGGGGTTCATTTGACCAAGTATCTCTCTGTGGGGTGCTTCGGTCTTGTTTGTGAAGAAGAAGGATGATAGCATGAGGATGTGCATCGATTATCGTGAGCTGGATAAATTGACAGTGAAGAATTGGTATCCGTTATCGAGGATTGATTACTTGTTTGATCAGCTCCATGGTGCTAGTTGGTTCTCGAGGATAGACCTCTGATCTGGTTACCACCAACTGAAGGTGTGGGAGCAGGATATTCCTAAGACAGCTTTTCGTACACGTTATGGACATTATGAGTTTCTTGTGATGTCTTTTGGTTTAACCAACACGCCAGCTGCTTTTATGGATCTGATGAATCTGGAGTGTCAGCCTATGCTAGATAAATTAGTGATTGTGCTTATCTATGACATCCTGATTTATTTGAAGAGCGAAGAAAAGCATGCCGGTCACCTTCGGGAAGTGCTGGATACGCTTAGAAGGGAGAAGTTGTATGCTAAGTTCTCCAAGTGTGTGTTCTGGTTACGCAAAGTATAGTTTCTGGGTCATGTGATTAATCCTGAAGGGATCATGGTGGACCAAGAAAAAGTGGAGGCGGTGATGCAATGGAAGTCTCCAAAGACGCCATCTGAGATTCGTAGTTTCTTGGGCTTGGCGGACTACTACAGAAGTTTCGTTCAAGACTTCTCCAAGATAGCTTCACCATTAAGTAAGTTGACCCGTAAAGAGGTGAAGTTTGAATGAGGTCAAGAGCAGGAGAATGATTTTGAAGAGTTATAGACAAGATTGACTCAAGCTCCTATCTTGACGTTACCCGAAGGGAACGAAGACTTGGTGGTCTATTTGGATGCTTCTTATTCGGGATTGGGTTGCATGTTGATGCAACGGGGGAGGGTTATGCATCCTGATAGTTGAAGATCCATGAGGCTAACTACCCTACTCATGACTTGGAGTTGGCGGCTGTGGTCTTTGCATTGAAGATTTGGAGGCACTACTTGTACAGGACGAAGTGCACTATCTTCACTGACCACAAGAGCTTGAAGTACTTCTTCGAGCAAAAGGATCTCAATATTAGGCAAAGAAGATGGTTAGAGCTTATCAAGGACTATGATTATGAGATCCATTACCATCCGGGCAAGGCCAATGTGGTGGCGGATGCCCTTAGCCGAAAGGAGAGACCCGAGCCAATTCGGGTAAAGGCTTATCAGATGATCATGACCTCTGATGTGATGAAGCAGGTCAAAGAATTTCAAGATGAAGCGTTGAAAAAAGATCAAATTAACTTTGGAAGGATAAAAGGTCTAGTCGTCGAGTTGGGGGAGAACACTCTTGGTGTCAGGACCCGATCCGGGCGAATGTGGATTCTTCATTATGGGGATCTACGTAGGAAGATCATGGATGAGGCTCACAAGACTCGATACTTAATTCATCTCTGTGCTACAAAGATGTATCACGATATAAAGAAAGATTACTGGTGGCCGGGAATGAAGCGCGATGTGGCGGAGTATGTGAGTAAGTGCCTTACTTGTTTACAAGTAAAGGCGGAGCATCAGAAGCGATACTGGAAGATCCAACCCTTGGATATACCCGAGTGGAAATGGGAGCACATCACCATGGACTTCATTACGAAGTTGCCACGTACGGAAAGGGGATGCGATGCCATATGGGTGATAGTTGATCGCCTGACAAAGAGTGCTCACTTTCTACTGATCCACGAGACGTATTCATCTGACAGGTTGGCGGATCTATTCATTAAATAATTGTGACTCATCGTGGTATGCCAGTGTCTATCATTTCTGACCGTGACACTCAGTTTACATTACAGTTTTGGAAGATATTCCATGATGCGATGGGGACGATGTTGCACATCAGTACGACTTACCATCGTCAGACAGATGGTTAGTCGGAGAGGACGATTCAGATGCTGGAGGATATGCTATGAGCATGCGCCATCGATTTCGTAGGAAGTTGGGATGAACACTTACCGTTAGCTAAATTCTCATATAATAATAGTTATCATGCCAGCATTGGTATGCCTCCATATGAGATGTTATACGGTAGGAAGTGTAGAATGCCTGTATGTTGGGGTGACATCGGGTAGAAGGAGTTAGGGAGCATTAAGGTGATCGAGGCTATGACCGAAAAGTTGGAAAAGATCAAGGCATTTATGAAGGCGGCAAAGGATGGACAGAAGTTGTATGCCGATAAGAGATGTAGACCGATCGAATTCAAGGTGGGTGATAGAGTTATGTTGAAGGTCTCACCTTGGAAAGGGATCATCTGGTTCAGGAAGCAGGGAAAGTTAAGTTCGAGGTACATAGGGCCTTTCCGAATCATTGCTCGAGTAGGAGAGGTGGCCTATCGATTGGAGCTACCCGATGAGTTAAGTGGAATTCATCCAACGTTCTATGTATCTCATTTGAGGAAGTGCTTAGCCGATGAGGATATGATTGTGCCACTTAAGGACATCGAGGTAGAAGAACGGCTTAATTATGTGGAGCAGCTATTGGCCATCATTGATAGAAAAGAGAAGAGGCTAAGGAATAAAGTGGTTCCACTTGTGCGAGTACAGTGGAGACACAGGAAGGGATCCGAGTCAACATGGGAGACTGAGAAAGAAATGAGACAGTATTACCCATAACTATTCGAGGAGTGACAGGTTTCGAGGATGAAACCTATATAAGGGGGGTGGACTTGTAACAACCGAAGAATTTCAGCAAAAAAAGGAAAAAAAAGGGATAAAAATGGAATTAATTCAAGTAAAGGGGTTAAAAGTGTGCAAAGGTCAAACTTACCCATAATGGGATTCAAAAAGGGGTATGGCTGCCCACACCTCTTTTTCTCATGCACACTTTTGGCTGAAGGATTAGAAAGAAAGAACTCCCAACTGGTTTTTAGGGAGAGAAAGTAGAAGTTCTTCAAGAAGGTAAGATTTTCTAGTGTTTTGTTCTCGGTTTCAGTTGGGTTGAACTTCTAGACTGATCTTTATGTGTTTCTTTGTGTTTGGCTGCTTGTTTTTGTGTGTTTAGGTGCTAGAACTCCAGGTTGCTCTCGGGTTTGAGGAGTTTTCACTTGAAAGCTGTTAGAGGTGAGTTCTAGATACCCTCTTTCATATGTTTCTGCTTGTTTGGGGCTAGTATGCATATTAAACTGTTGTTTTCTGCACCAAACTATGATTTTCCATGATGTACGACTGAATATGAAGAATGTTTGTTTTAAATGACTTCTATGATGTTGTGTAGATATTTATTATGTTTTAAGTGTATAATATGATAGATCTATACTAAGTATATATTAGAATGATGTTTGGGGACTGGAAAGTACGTATGATGCATTGCAGGTGTTGGTTAAAGTGTCCGCTGTGGACACTTAGGATAGTTGTAGTGTCCGTTGTGGACACTTAGGATAATTAAGAACTGTCTGCTATGGACTTTGCATGTCCGCTCTGGACACTTAGAAAAATTATGCATGCTGTCCGCTGTGGACTTTGTACGTCCGATCTGGACACTTAGAAAAATTATGTATGTTGTCCGTTGTGGACATAAACTGTCTGTTGTGGACTTTGTATGTCCGCTGTGGACTTTGCATGTCCGCTGTGGACACTTAGAAAATTTTAAGTTGTCCGCTGTACACTTGTTCATGCGCTGTAGACACTTAGACTTATTCTGAAATTTTGGGAAACAGAATTTAGTGTTAAGTCCTGATGTTTTATGGTGGTTATGCCTGTTGATGTTATGTATGCTTGAGGGCTGTTGTTGATGTTCCATGTTATGTATTATGATGTGCCTTTACGTGGTGTGATATGTACGTAAAGTATTATTGTAATGAAAGTGAAAGATAAAGATAATGAAAAGTGGAACGTAATGAATGAATGAAAGTCTTGCAAGCATAATTAAAGGGGTTCACAACTCATTACGGGTTGTCAACTTGACAGTTTGCTGTGTGCACACAAAAAGGTCAGTCTTCGTGATTGATAGAAACGTACTAAACGAGATCCTTGCCGCTTGACCCCAAGATTGTAGTTGCCTCGTGCACAAATGATAGGGCATAGCATATGGCAGGATCTAGATAAAAGTGAAAGATAATAATGAAAGAAAGTTCGAAACGAATGATTATGAACGATGATGAAAGATAATAAGTGATTATTATCAAGATGTACGTATGATGTTTGATCACGAACGAAAGTAAAGGAAAGGTTTTTATCAAAAAGTAAAGTATTTTATTATATAAACTAGAACTCACTCAGCATCGCTGACTTTTTATATGCATATCAGTTGGCAAGTAGTCGATAATGCTGAGGAGGTGCAGGCATGGATGCATAAGCTTCTGGGGATTATTCAAGGCTGGCATCCATATTTTGAAAATGTTAATGTATTAATAAAATTTTTGGGTTGTAAACGAAATGATATGATAATTTGACATGTTTTTATTTATTAATGAAAAGTTATATTTCCGCTGCAAAATGTGCGTCTCAGGAACGAGGCCTTACAACGGCCCCATGACTTATGGGGCACGTCCCTGTGATTGGTGTGGGGCACGACCTCGTGATCACTTTTGGGGAAGAGTACTTTTTGTCCTGTCAGATATCCAATCATGGGGGTGTGCCAATTTAAGCACGGGGTGTGTTTCAGGCTAGTCTTGGGGGGCGTGCTTAATGAGGCACGACCCTATGCTTGGACTTCAAAGCTCGATTTTCTTGAAATTCTTGCTAAGTATGCTTCTTTTGTACATCTTGCCCTTTTGAACACCCGAAAACATAATTTAACACTTTTAAGTTCATTTTCATCATTTTTAAGAAGATTTTAAGGAAATATTAATGTGCTTTTGATAGGTTTTATATGTTTAATTTAGAGCACATCAAGCATTCCCGCACTTGAATCTTGCTTGTCCTCTAGCAAAATCACTTAAAATGACAATACCACCAAAAACCAAATAAATCAAATGATAAATATGTCTTTCTGGAAATACGCAAGTAAACTTATTTTACCCAAATATAAACATTTTAAGCATATGTACAATAATATCCTAGCAAGCAATTGATTAGTCGGTAAGAATTTTAACATGTAAAATCCCATACTTTTTACAAGGTGCACTCACACTGGGCTAAATATATGGAGTCATTATCAAGGTTAAGTATGACTAATATGTTCAATTGCCTAGTATGAATACATGTGAAATCATAGGCTTGTTAAGGGATCAAATCTCCACCTATTTAGATATTTACTTGCATAAATCATTAGGTCTTTGATGGGTTGTAACTTGGCTCGCGATTGGGTATGGATTATTTGGAAAAAGTGGCTAAATGCTAAAGACGAAGGTCTTGGCTTATTTTTCTAATATAAACTACAAGGAAAGCACTAAAAGGTTTCCTATACAATACTTCAAGCTAGAAGGGATATGCTAAATCAAGGACTCGCCTAAGGCCAGATTTTCAAGACCATACTTTGCTTTCAAAAACCTTACTTCGTCTTTCACTCGAAGATACACGAAACTCTCCTCTCGTAAGGATCGTTCGGCTTGAAGCCTAATAGCACCCAATCGGATAGTTTCCACATTCGTGTTGGGACTCGGTTTGGTTCCTTTTGCATTTTCCATCATGGGACCAGTTTCCACAGTTCGGGCATCTTTCATATCTTTTTGCTCGCCTATTTATAGCGTTTTTTGTTCGTGGATTTCCGTGGGAAGTCCTACCTTTGCGTGGTGAAGGAAACAAAGTAAATTAAAATCAAAAGAATGTATTCCAGTTGTTTTAGGTCTGCCGCTAAATGACCAAAATTTTCTTCTCAACGGGGCTAACTAGGGTTAACGTTCGGGTAAGGAAAATTAAAAGGTTGAGGCTTGAATGGTTAAGGTTTCCTAATGTCAAAATTATTTTTATGCAAGAAATACTAATTAAGGTCTTGAAATGTATGCCTAAAGCAAGTTCTAATCACACGTATCATAAGGTACCCTCAATTAAATCCAGAATGAAAGTAAAATTGCATAATTGCAAAAGCTGTTTAAGGCTTAAAAATAAACTCACATACGGATTGAATTGGGTAAAAGTGTTTTATTTTACATGTTTAAATATTTTTACTAAATCATTGCTTTTAAGGATATCACAAAAAACATTGTTCAAGTTTATTTGGATTTCACTTATTTACTTATTTATTTCCCGAAAACATATATTTATAATTTAGTTTATCAAAAATTGTTTTAATTTTTTGGTGTTTTGTCACAAAAATTAACGGTTAAGTGATTTTTATAAAAATTTCAATTTGGACCATTAGTAGCAAAGTGTCTCGTGTGTGAAATATCCCGTATTTCCCATCCCCACACTTAAAATTCATATTGTCCTCAATGTGATTAATAATTTAAAACAGAAGACGGTAAAAAGATAACTCCCCTAAAAATAATGAATTGGACACTTGTGCTCGGTACCCATAGTCGCCTTTAATTGTAAGAATCCTCGGGATTACCTGAAATATCATCCATTTATTGAAAACATTAAAATCCTAAGCACACAAAATAAAATAAAATGACATAAATTAAAAGGATAGAGTGCCATGAAACAGCCGTGCCCCGGCCCTTGAAAGTGATATGGTTTTCAAAGGCTTTGTGGCGGGATATCCCCCCACTCGTGATATATCCGGTTTCTGATGTATGTGACATTGTCGCTCAAATCATCGACTCGGGAATGCAGATTTTAGACTCGATTGAATGCTTGTTATGCGTATTCAAAGGATCACCTTGCATGGTTGTTGGTGGTTTGGATTGCCTCATAAAGGTCTAATATATTCAGGAATTCACCAGTGTGCGAACTGGAAGCCCCGGCTTCTTCATGTCATGCTAGCATATCGAGGTCCATGATGATTTCCCTTTTTGTCCCTTTTTGTTCATAAACCTTGGTTGTCCATTAGGTAGGTTTGTGATCATGTACATGCTTGTGCAAATGCTTAAGTCTAATAATCCTGGCATCACTCCTTCAGTTCCCTCTATGTTACATCCATAGCACTTGTACAAGTTCAGAGTCTAGCTTTCTCCAAACATAGGTGTTAGAGCACTTGCAATTGCATTCATGGAAAACAAATTATAGAACAAATATCCAACATTGCATGTCAGATGATTCACCATACAATACAAACTAAACAAGTCTCTTAAACTAACAACTCCCTCGCTTTGACCATGTGCAGTTATCGAATGACTAAGGAGACGATGTATGTAACGTAGCAGCGGGTCCCGTATCTGACTGCTTTTGGTTTTATTCAAGTTAAACACCCCTGTTCCAAATTTCTCCCATAATTCCTTTCGCATAGCACCACTTTCTGTGTCTTTACTTTCCTCATCCGGAAAGGTGTAGTATGCTGGCATTCCTGATACTGCTTCCTCTTCCATCTCTTGTTCCGTATAAATTCCTAGATAGACACCGAACAAGGCAATGGATGTTTTTTGCCAACGTCTACCAAGTCTAAATGAAACTGCTTGATCATCCCATGGATCAGATTCTTTCATGCTGAATCTAAAAGATGCCAAAAATTCAAGAGTTAGTTCCTAAACAGATGGTTTGTTTTGTGAAAACAGATGTTTTTACTGAGTACTCAATAAATTGTTATATCTTTTTCTAATTTTCCAACAGCCGCCAAGGTGTATTCATCAGCTTGTAGATGTGATTTTTCAGCTCTTTGTAATAGTCTTTGTAAACTGTCACGACACCACCTTTCACGGCTCCCCTCAAATTGTAGATAAATGATTCATGTTCCTGAAATTATAAACAAATAAGTTAAACTATACAAATGAATTTCTGAAACAGTTTCATTATGTCAGTAAACAGGCATGAGTTTGATGAGATATTACTCCACATTTGTTAGATTCATGTTAAAAACAGTTAAAATTTTGATATTCAAGAAAAAGCTTTTAAACATGGGGGTGTGCCTCGTGGAATATGGGGGTGCGGTCAACATTTTGAGGTGTGAAATTTTGACTCGAGCGCGCGTGGTTTTGTTTGTAAACCTTTGATTAGTTATGTGTTTAACATTTTCTTGCTTGAAAATTAAAAAATTATACATGTAACATTTTAATCACTTGTTAATAATTCATGGTACTCAAAATATATAGTGTTAACATCAACTGTTTGAAAAAGTAAACCCTTATAACTTGAATGTAATTAACAATGATTCAACTACGGTTTTATGAAGATAGTCATGTTAATAACCTAAGGAAAAACATAAACAAAACAAACTAACTAAACAATATCATTAACATAATAATTAGCAACTAATATAAACATGAGCAAGAAGGTTTATAGTATTAATCATTTCATATAACATTGATTACAAGGATTCATATATAATGGCTAGGATTTCGGTTATTTAGAGACCTAATCACCTAACTACATGTGAATAACCATCACTATATCATGGAATTAACTACACTAACCTCTTGGATAATCAAGCTTGAAAGAAAATGAAAGAAGACTTGAGAATACTTGAAAAAAATGAAAGGAAAATGAAAAAAAGTGGTGAAAATGGAAGTGAATGCGGAAGATAACTTGCATGCATTTGGTTTTTAATAGACAGAATTGATGGGGAACAAGAAAAAAGGCTGAAAGAAGTCAGAATGTGTCAAAATTTGTCGGTCACAGGGGCGTGCCTCCCCTTTGTTACTGGTTTTCAGTTTTTGTTGTTCCGTATTTCTGCGTTGCGCGTTACGTAATTTTCCCGGTTAAGTTTTATCACTTCCAAATCACCAGAAAAGGTACGAAAATAGTTCTAGAGTTAATTAGAAACAATCCAAATGACAATTACATTTTCTAATGACATACAGTTACACGATACGTTAAAGCCGAGAGTCTAAGATTGCAAATTTAGACTATTTAATGTGCGCCAACGCACATAAAACATCACGAAATGTTTCTAGAAGAAGCCTCCACACATTTCATGTGGAATGCTTAGGATAGGGTAGTGTGAAGTGCGGTTGCTTAATTCCACAAGATGACGGTTGACAGAAACGAGTTCTTCACCCATCTCTTGAACTTTTTGCATGAGTTTAGCTAGGCGTTGGGTTGCCACTAGGTTTATTTCAGTAATTGCTTGATTAGTTCATGTAAATTAAAGAAATATTCTTGCATTGTCTGTTCCCGCATTTCAAAACATGGTTTCTTCACAAGGTTCTAGCTTGAACTTCCGTGACTTGATTCTTTCATCTTTTTGATGTTTTTGAGCAAGATTTAGTGTGATGAAAGCCTTAAAAAAGTGTTGTATTTGTATACAGGTTAGAAAAGGTGATCACGGGGGCGTGCTTGGCTAGGCACGACCCTGTGTTTGTCAAATTTTGTCATAAATTCGACCTGCAACGTTCCAGAGTCGTCAACGGAGATTGTGGAAAAAAAATGTCAGAGGCACGGGGGCGTTCTTCATGGGGCACAACCTCATGATTAGCCTGTGAGGTCCTACAAAAAGTTAAAATCTATAAAGAAAAACCTATGTACAAGTGCCGAGTTTCAGTTTTGGGTCTTCAGCGCGACCCTTCCCTACACTTAGTCTTCGTTGGGGCGGAGGTGCAGTTCCTCCAAGAAGATCTTGGTTTGTCCATCGGTACAGAGTTTTAAACTTTGATCATTTACTTTGATCATTTAGTGTTCTTTAATAAGGAATCATGGAATTTCCTTGTTTTTTCTTTGTAAACCCTAGAGTTCTCGTACGCTTGTTCTCTCAGGTGCTCGAGTTCGTGGATTTGTAGAAATCGATTTTACCCGTAACGTTTTGATCTAGGTTTGCTGCATTGAGTGCCTAATAGGCTTTGTGTTTGAGTTCCACAAGTAGATGACATGACTTCCCCTAAACCAGTTTGAACGGTGTTGTGTCGATGGGAGTCTTATAGGCTGTTCGAAAAGGCCATAATACATCATTTAGCTTGGTAGACCAATCCATGTGATTTTGACCTACGATTTTCTTTAGGATTCGTTTGATGCCTTGGTTAGTGACTTTAGCTTGCCCATTTGATTACGGATGGTAAGCAGTTGCAAAACGATGGTGAACACCCTAACGGGCCATCGCTCTTTCGAGCTGGTTGTTACCAAAATGCGTTTTGTGGTCACTAATTAAATCTTTGGGAGCACCAAAACGAGAGAATAGTTTCTTGAGGGATTTGACAACGTTTCTTGTATTGTTGGAGGGTAAGGCTTGAGCTTCAGCCCATTTTGAGACATAATCAACTGCTACCAAGATGTAACAATTGCCAAAAGACACCAGGAATGGCCCCATGAAATCAATACCCCATATATCAAATACCTCGCATACTTGAATGGGTTATTGAGGCATCTCATCACGTGTTGAGATATTGGTTGCTCTTTCATATGCGTCATAAGTGTGTACCATGTTGTGAGCATCTTTAAAGATCGTGGGCCAATAGAATCTAGAGTCAAAGACTTTCTTAGCCGTTAGGATTGCTCCATGGTGTCCTTCTATGGGTCCTTCATGATAGTGCCTTAGAATTTTTTGTGCTTCATTTTCGTATACACATCTTCCGTTAAGCTGGTCTGTATCGATTTTGAATAGATATGGATCTTCCTAGTATTACTGCTTTATATTAGCAAAGAATTTCTTCTTTTGCTGATAGGTCATTCCTTTGAGGTGGATTTCGCTCACCAAGTAATTCGTGAAATCGGCAAACCAAAGGTGTTCATCGATGGAGGATTGGATGTGCATAAGGAATTCATGAGGAAAATTGTCATTTATCTTGGATTCCTCAGATTGTGAAGGATTTGAATTTTTAAGACGCGAGAGATGATCGACCGCTAGATTTTTTGCTCCTTTCTTATCATGAATTTCAGTATCAAATTCTTGGAGTAAATGATTTTTTTTGAACAGATAACAAAGGGCTGCATGATCGGTGTAAATGATTGTTTTTGAAAGGACTAGATATGAGCGAAATTTGTCAAACGCGAAAACTACCACAAGAAGTTCTTTTTCGGTGGTGGTGTAGTTTTCTTATGTATCGTTTAGGGTTTTGCTCATATAATAAATTGGGTGGAATTGCTTGTCTTTCCGTTGGCCTATCATGGATCCTACCGTGAAGTTGCTTGCATCACACATGAGTTCAAATGGAAATGTCCAATAAGGGGAAACCATGATTGGAGCTATTACTAGTCTCTCCTTCCACAAATTGAATACATTAAAGCATTCGTCAGAAAATACGAATTGTGTATATTTCTCAATGAGTTGAGTCATTTGTCATGCGATCTTGGAGAAGTCTTTGAGGGAACGTCGATAGAATCCTGCGTGACCTTGGAAGCTTCTGATTGCTTTCACGGTTGTGGGATGCAAAGTTTGGAAATAGCGTCGACTTTAGCTTAATCGACCTCAAGTTCTGCTCAAGAGATATTGTGTCCTAACACTATTCCTTCGGTAACCATGAAGTGGCACTTTTCCCAATTTAAGACAAGGTTAGAATCTTCACATCTAACCAAACATCTTTTCTAGATTTTCAAGACATTGTTCAAATGAGTTCCTAAAGATGGAAAAGTCATCCATGAAAACTTCCGTAGAATTTTCGATCATGTCATGAAAGATTGCTATCATGCATCTTTGAAATGTAGCAGGGACATTACATAATCCAAAAGGCATTCGCCGATAAGCAAATGTGCCATATGGACATATGAATGTCATTTTCTCTTGATCTTCGGGAGCAATTAGAATTTGGAAATAACCTAAGAAACCATTGAGGAAACAATAGAATATTATTCCAGATAATATTTCAAGAATTTGATCGATGAAGGGAAGAGGGAAAAGTGATCTTTTCTTTTGGCATCATTGAGTTTGCGATAGTCGATTCAAACTCTCCATCCTGTAACCGTACGAGTTGGAATAAGCTTATTTTTCTTGTTAGCTACAATAGTCATTCCTCCTTTATTTGGAACAACTTGGGCGGGACTGGCCCAATGTGAATAAGAAATAGGGTAAATCAAATCGGCATCTCGCAGTTTGATTACTTTTTTCTTCACAATCTCTTGCATGCTTGGATTTAAACATCTTTGAGGTTGAATGAAGGATTTAAAGTTCTCCTCTATTAGTATTTTGTGAGTGCAAAAGGATGGATTGATTCCCTTGATGTCCATGATTTTCCAAGCAATTGCTTGTTTATGTACCTTAAGCACATTAAGCAACTTGTTCTTCTCATCATTCGATAAGGTGGATGAGTTGATGACAGGAAGTTGAGATGTATTTTCAAGAAAGGCGTATTCGAGATGAGATGGAAGTTACTTGAGTTCTAGAACCGGAGGATCTTCGATAGATGGTTTAGCTTTAGGTTCCAGTTCTTGTTTAATGATCCTGAATGCTTCTAGCTAAGATGATGTTTCATCAACTTCTGCTTCTAGAATGATTTGATTTTCACAGGTTTGGTTTGGATGTTCAGACTTTTATTATTTGAGGGTTGCAAGCTTCACTTTCAAGGGCTTCCTTTAAATAACAGCTTATGATTGAATCGCACACATCAATGTAATATAGTGAGTCATCATGATATTGAGGATGTTTCATAGATCGTCCTATGTCAAATGTTACTTCCTCCTCATCCACTCGTGGCATAAGTCTGCCGGTGCAAACGTTAATAGGAGCTCGAGTGGTTACTAAGAAAGGTCGACCTAGGATAAGAGGGAGATTCTTGTCCCCATGTCAAGGATCACAAAATCAACGGGAAATATGAATTTTTTGGAACGATCAGCTAACTAGATGCTTATACGGGTTGGTCCAGGATCACCTAAGTTTAACTTTTCGAAAACTGCATAAGGCATAAGGTTAATGCTAGCACCTAAGTCAGCTAAAGCGTTACTAATAGATAGATTTCCTATTAGGCAAGGTATGGCAAAGCTCCCTGTATCAGTCATCTTTTGAGGTAGTTTGTTTTGAAGAATTGCAAAGCATTCCTCATTCAAAACTACGTGTGATCACTCTTCTAGTTGTTTTTTGTTTGACAACACACCCTTCAAGAACTTAGCATAATTTGGCATTTGGGCTAAGGCGTCCACTAATGGCAGATTGATGTGGAGTTGCTTGAATAACCCTAGGAATTTTCCATGTGGTGCCTCCATTCGTTGTTGTCTCAAACGACCAAAATATGGAGGTGGTGGAACATAGGGTGTTGGTGGTACGATTTCTTGGTTGGTTCTTTAGTAGCAACATGTTGCTTTTGCTTATCACTTGTATTACTTGGATTTTTGGTTTCTATTTCTTCCAGGATTAGTTGTAATGCAGGTGCATCACCTTGAGTGGTTTTGCCACTCCTTATGGTGATGGCTTTCACTTGTGCATTAGGGTTTGTTATAGTGTTGCTAGGTAAAGCACCTTGGGGTCTTTTAGATAGTTGTTATGCTATCTGGCCTACTTGGTGTTCAATGGTTTGCAATGATGCTTTGTTTCTTTTGATGTGAGCTTCATTTCTTTGGAACAACTCATCGTTTCTTCAATCAGATTTTCAGATGTATTCATATATGGCTTGGGTGGTTATCAAAAATTATTGCAGTAAGTCTTCCATTGATGATGCCCTACGGTCTTGATTACTACTACTTGGACCCTGATATGGTGGTTTCTGTTGTTGGTAGGGTGGCCTTCGGTTGAATCCAGATGATGATTGGTTGTTGCTAGATTCTCTGTAATTAGGGTTGCTTCTTCAATTTGAGTTGTTATATGAATTGCTTGGGCCTCCTATGTAATCGACATTTTCGACCATCATCATGCTTTGTGGGCATTCGTTGGTCTTGTGTGAATCTCAGCATGTGTTGCATCGTGTTGGAGTTTTCCTCAGTTCGACTTGCAATTATTTGAATCATTTGGTTAGGGCTTCTAATTGGGCTGCAACTAGGGTTTTAGAGTGTACTTGATGAATGCCTTTAGAATTGGGTTTGTTTCTTAAGGGATTATATGGTTCGGTTGGTATGGTTCGGTTGGTGTCACACTTCCAAAATCTCCTCCCGTATTTTGATTGACAACTTGCTTGTGTACTCTGCTGATTGCTTCGTAAAAGATTTGACACTGAAGCCACAAATCAAGTCCGTGATGTGGGCATCTCCGAATGACACCTTTGTATCTCTCCCATGCTACATGTAATAATTCATCATCGTCTTGGCAAAAGCTTGTGATGCTTCTTCTCAGTTTGGTAGTGCGATCAGGTGGAAAATATTACAAAAGAAATTGTTCAACCATTTTCGCCCATGTGGTGATGGAACCTGGCAGAAGCGAATCAATCCAATCAATGGATTGGCCTCGAAGTGAAGACGGAAAAAGTCTTAGTCTAATTGCATCGTTTGAACAGTTGCTGATTTTGAAAGTTGAACAGATTTGAAGGAATCGTGAGATATGAGCATTAGGATCTTTGTCTTGCAATCCATGGAACTGAGTAGAGTTTTCTACAAGTTGTATAATACTAGACTTAATCTTGAAATTGTTGGCTACTTTTGCTGGTTGGACAACGCTAGACTCATAACCATCAATTGAAGGTGTGGCATATTGTGTCATCTTCATTTCCTCGTCTTGGTTAGCCATGTCTTGTACCTTCCAAAACATCTTCGTCGATGATTGTTGCTGTTTGTCATGATCTTTTACGTAACCTATGATGCAAAAGTAGTTCGGTTTCCGAAAGAGGCGAAACAAGTTCAGGACTAGACGTGTCGGACATACACTAACTTAAGGAAGCATATACTAACTAAGGCTTAGAATGAATCAGGCAAATGTAACTAAATTAACTAAGGCAAACTAACTAATCTAACTAACAAAATAAAACAAGTTTGAACAAAAAAATATTAATAGAATATAAACAAGATAGTCAAAAATTCAGATTGTCTTTCAAAACTGTTGTGTGTCCCCGGCAACGGCGCCAAAAACTTGATGCATGTGAAAGGTATATATATTTTTATAAAGGTTTTCGCACAGATTCAGTTTTAAAGTGGTTATTACTGATACTAAACTACACAAACAAAAGACAAGTGTACTTGTGATATGATAATATAGTGATGGTAAGAACAGAGTATCAATCCGTGGACACATCGAGTCTTTTCACAATCTTTATGATTGACTACCAGATTGGGTTTTGTTTTGGGAAAATGATAAGTTGCATTGATGTAACCAAATTTCTTAAAGTTTAAAGACAATAATTAAAATGAAAGCAAAAGTAAAATTGAAACTTTTGGGTTTTAAAACAGGGAATTAAGGCTATCTTCCTAATTAGACTACACTTATATAACTGTGATGAATATCAAGGTGTGGTTAAAGATATAAGTTTAAGTAGTTATGTTAATGTTTATAAATTTGAGACAATGTGGCTTTCTCGTCTGCCAGCTCCATAGTGACAAGAACACCAACATCGAGTAACTTACAATGTTGATCAATCCAAGCCACTAGTAATGTAGGTCAATCTCGTGTAACCTTTCAACATAAAATTTTTTAAAATATAACTTAATGTGAAAAAGAGAGCTGATCAAGTTTGTAGGACCGGGGTAAGGGTACTTAACACTTAGTTTCACATTAAGGAGAGATCTTAGATCACTTAAGAATTCAAATAGGTAACTAGTAACTAGAGACAGATGATACTAAGAACACAAGTAAATTAAAGAGACAGAACTAAGAACAACACAAGAACACAAGATTGGTTTTCAAGGATGTTGTATATTGATCTCAAGTTCTTTTACAAGTGTTACAAAGCATGAAGAAATTACAAGGACCTGAGACACTTTTATACTACAACCTACAACCGTCACTTACATGTAAAGACAGTTAGGATTTGACTAATCTAGACAACAAGATCAATCTAAAGTCAAAAGGCAGATTGCCTTTTAACTAGTGACTATGACATGCCATAACTCACTGACTTTTCCTAATACAGAAAGTCTACAGGAACAAGTAAGGTAAGTTATAGAGAAAGACCATTCCTACTTTTTGATAAAGCATGGAAGTTTCACCAATTTGTGTAAAGTAGGTGAACCACCAGAGCAGGCAGCGGAAAGTGTGTCAGCTTTATCAAAAGTTGATTCAGAGAAAGCATATTTTCTCTGTCCTCTGAAGAAATCAGTCTTCACAGCTTCGGAAGACATTGTCTCTGAAGCTTCGGAAGATTTCATTTTTGGCTTCAGAAGATGCTGGTCTTTGGCTTCGGAAGATTTCACACATAGAATATTTTTCTGTTTGAGTGTGAAACTTCCGAAGTAACTCCTTCTAAACTGTTAGCTTCGAAAGATCTTACACTTAGACACATTTGAGAGTGTAAGACTTCTAAAGCTAGTTCATCTTTGTTCCTTAGTGCATGCATGGAAGACTTGGTTGTTCTGGATAAGAAACAAGAATGTAGACAAACATGGCTGTCATGAGTTTGTCCTCTTGTTCTTACCCCTGAGTCAACATTTCCAATGATGTTTGTGGTGGGGTGTGACTTGTGGATCCTAAGTTGAGGGATCACAATAAGTTGATTTGAGAGATCTAAGTTAGAGAAATTTAGATCTGGCAAAGAAGTGCTACCCACGACATCAACACACTTATCAAGAGAAGCTGATCCAATGAGTGTGTTACATCATTAATGTTGTCTTCTATGGAGTGGTTATCAGCATCAAGAAATTCCTGATCGCTATCACCACCTCCATCTTCTTCTGCATTTGAAGTTCCTTTACCTGGATTTGGAGCCTCTGAGCTGGAATTTGAAGGCATCTCAGATGAATCAGTAGTATTTGTCATGCTTGTGCTGACAGGAGCTTCACTTGTAGGGTTAGTTACCATTGGAGCTGAAGTAGTATTCTTGTTTGGTCTTCTCAGCTCAAATCTTAGGTCAGGATCACCTGTTGATATATTATCTGTAGATCCTGAAACATTCTTATAAGATTTGTTAAAATAGTTGGTAACTAAATCAAGATCAAACAGCCAATCTGGACCAGAACCTTTATCACTAGGAGTGTTTTCATTGAAGGTCACATTGGCTGACTCCTCAATTATTCTAGTTCTAAGGTTGTATACTCTATAAGCCTTAGCTTGAGAGAAGTATCCAACAAAGTGTCCATCATCTGATTTCTCAGCAAACTTGGCTATTTGATCTTTGGTATTCAAGATGGTGTAAGGACATCCAAATATTCTGAGAAAACCAATAAATGGTCCCCTTTTGTGCCACAGTTCATAAGGAGTCCTACCATGTGTCTTAACCACTAAAACTCTGTTTTACACATAGCAGGCTGTGTTGACAGCCTCTGCCCAGAAGGTGATAGGTAGTTTAGAGTCAGATAACATGGTTCTAGTAGCTTCAATAAGTGTCTTGTTTCTCCTCTCAACAACACCATTTTGCTGAGGAGTCCTGGGAGCACTATATTGTCTTGAAATACCCTTTTCATCACAAAATATATCAAGGATTTGGTTTTTAAATTCTGTTCTCTGATCACATCTTATGGTTTTGACCTTGTGATCATATTGATTCTCCATTTTCAGAATGAAGTTCTTCAAGATCTCAGGAGTCTTATCCTTAGTTCTAAGGAAGAATACCCAAGTGAATCTTGTGAAGTCATCTGTGATCTCTAAATAGTAAGAGGTCCTTCCTAGACTCATTACACTAGTGGGGCCAAACAGATCCATATGTAACAAGTGTAGGGGAGTAGTGATAGAGTTCATTTCCTTTTGCTTGTGAGACACTTTGTGTTGCTTCCCTTTAAGGCATGCAACACAGTGGTCATCACTTGTAAACTCTTTCTTTGGCATTCCAGTTGCCAAATCATTCTTAGTCAATTTATTCATGTTTTTAAAGTTTACATGGCGCATTATTTTATGCCAAAGGAAAGATTCATCACTATTTGCTTTAGACAGAAAGCAAGAAACTTCTCCAGAGGGAGATGTTTCCTGCAGATCCATCTTGTACATGTTCCCTCTCCTGGGGGCTCTGAGCAGAATATGCTCTTGAGGAATGTCAACCTCGGGCTTGAGAACAATGCACTCATGCTCAGTAAAGAGCATGTGATGTTTTTGATCACAAAATTGGGACACACTCAAAAGATTATATCCAAGCTCCTTGACAAATTTTACCTTCTCAATGCTGAGCTTACCATTTATAACCTTGCCCATGCCAGTAATGTAACCTCCTGCATCTTCTCCAAAATCAACTGGTCCTCCATCAAATCTGTCAAAGTTTTGAAGTAAGGACTTATTGCCTATCATGTGCCTGGAGCAGCCACTATCAATGATCCACACATTTCTGTTTGCCTTTGGCTGTCCCTACACAAAAAGATATGATTTAGTTACATTTGGAAACCCAAGCCTCATTGGTCTTGGGCTTGTTAAAATAAGTTAAAGGTAATGAAATAGTAAGGGATCCTATGTTCAGGTTCTAAGGATCATTTGCTGTTGCTGATGAAGAATCTTCAGTCACACGGTCTTCCTGCATCTTCCACACCACCTTTGGAAAATTTGGCTTGACCTTCAAAGCTTTGGAAGCTTTGCAGCTTCTAAAGATTTGGAGACTGGACCTTTGAAAGATCTTGCTTTCACTGCAGCAAGCTTTAGTACTTCGGAAGCATTCCTTTCTTTCGAGACCAAATTTTCTTCCGAAGGCATTTTTTTACTTGCCTTCTTATTCATTTTGGAGCTTCCGAAGGAAACAGATTTTCCTTCCAAAGCTTTCTTTTCCTTCTTCTTCCCAGAAGCCATCTCTTTGACCATATGGATAGTACTTTTAGGATTGTAGAAGCAATCCTTAGCCAGATGAGAAGTACTACCACACATGATGTAGTTCATTTGCTTCCTTCCGGGAGTCTTCTTTTGAGAGCAAGACTAAACTTGAACACTTTCTTTCTCCCGCTTCTTCTTCACAGATGATGCAGCAATTTTCTTAGGGAGAGAATTGCTCTTAGAGGAGGATGGTTCAGACTGTGTAGCAGTGGTACACAACAATTCAGCCTTTTCTTTGCTGGAATGAGTTGGAACTGTACTAAAACTCCTGGTAATAGAGTTTGTAGTTGATTCCTCAGCCTTTACCACTTCAAACCCTACAGAGATGAACACTTGTTTCTACTTGGAGTCAAAAGTTGCCTTGATCTCTTGAGCCTTCTTTGATCTTCTCTTTGCTCTTCTGATCAAGTTCTTCCTCTTTGTCTTTGTCATACCAGCCTTCTTACTCTCCTCAAAAGCATGGTGACCCTTTTTGGATTGACTCTCTTCACTCATTTCAGAGTCATTCCTCACCATCTCCTCTTCATCCTCTTCATCACTGGGGTCTATAAAGGGCAGCTTATCTTGACTAGTTCCATATCTTGGAGATCTTACTGATAGTAGGGTGTGTGGAGGAGCTATCTCACAAGATCCCAATCCCTGCTTATTCTGATAACAAACTTTTGCATGCAGAGATGAGGATATTATGTTCTTGAAGGTCTCTTCTTCAAGAACACATTTTTCTACCCTAGCTTTGCTGATCACAAGTTCAGCCTGGAATTCTGTTAACTTAGTAACAAGATCTATTATTTGAGTCTTGTAGTTTGTTTGCTCATGTTTAAGAGTTGAAATTGTTTTCTCTAGATCTTCTATTTTAAGCTTATAATTATTTTCAGCTCTCTTAAAATCAGCTTTTAAAATGTTTAAAGACTCAATATCAGATCTCATTTCTAAGTTGTAGGACCTGTATCTGTTTACTTTAGCAATACATTCAGGAGAGCAAAGATGTTCTAATACCTTGGCTTCATCATGGTCAGCCATGAGTGCTTGATTTGGAGAAGCATCTTCAGCTTGGAAGCTCCAGTCAAAGCCTCCTTCTTCAACATCAACTGTAGCTTACTATCTTGGCTTTTCATTCTGGTGCCCTCCTTTAGTGTAGTTTGGCCTGGATGATGCTTGGCCACCATTTGACTTAGGTGCCTTGCATTCTCTGGCAAAGTGTCCCATCTGGTTACAGTTGTAACACTTTACTTTGCTTTTGTCTAGCCCAAACTTACCACTGGCTGCATTGCTAGGAAACCTTCTCCCAGTCCTCTTGTAAAACTTCTAGGCTCTGTGAGTGAGAAGAGCCATCTGCTGGACTATCTCCATATATTCCAGATCATCTGGATGGATACAGTCGAGGTCTTCAAGAGTGAAGAGAAAGTTACCTGAACTTTCATCAATAGAGACAAAGGCTTGAGAGAAACTTGTCTTTTATAAGGGACTTCCTTGGATGTAGCTCTCTCTAGGTGTCTCTGGGAAGGTGATGAAAGGACCCTTTTTTGAAGTTTCAGGGTAGCAGATAAGATAATGCTATGGTTCTCTGCTATCTCTTTCACCCACATGAAGGGCTGAACTCTGGTGAGTATTGGAGTTACCAGATGAATTTTGCATAAAGGTCTTGAGGTTTTCAGTCCTTTTAATGACCACACAGTAGTGTGTCCATTGTCTGGGAAGAGAGGAAATGAACTTCCTAACAATATCCCTGTTCTCAATAGTTACTCCAATATCAACCAGAGTATCCATAATCTCAACATACATGAAGTATTGTTGAGTCATGGTTTCACCTGTCTTGAAGGTGAAGTTTTCAAACTACTGCTTCAGGAGGTCCTTCTTGTTCCCTCATACATCAGTTTCAGTGCATCCCATAACTGTTTAGCGGTCTTGCACTTCTTGAAACCTCTGTAGATGGAGTTTGGAAGAGCAGTTTGGAGGGCTATCATGGCTTTCTGATCAATATCAATCCTTTTCCAGTCTTCATCAGAAAAGTCAGCCCTCTCCATTGGTATCATGCCACCACCAGCAGCAACTAAAGAGGTGCAGGGTACATGAGGTCCATTGACAATAGACTCCTACATCTTGGAATCTTAAGACTTGATGAAGCCTTCTAATCTTTGGCACCAAGTGTCAAAATCCTCAGGAGTGATATGTGGGGACTTTGTCATAGTTCCAGTTTCCATATCAGCCTTAGAGATAGCTTCCATTTGGAGAGTTAAGTGATGTGTGAAGCTAAGAGGATTAAAGATGGTGAGATCTTACAATCAAGAGCCTGGAATGCTTTGATACCAAATGCAGGACCGGGGTAAGGGTACTTAACACTTAGTTTCACAATGAGGAGAAATCTTAGATCACTTAACAATTCAAATAGGGAACTAGTAACTAGAGACAGATGATACTAAGAACACAAGTAAATTAAAGAGACAGAACTAAGAACAACAAAAGAACACAAGATTGGTTTTCAAGGATGTTGTGTATTGATCTCAAGTTCTTTTACAAGTGTTACAAAGCATGAAGAAATTATAAGGACCTGAGACACTTTTATACTACAACCTACAACCGTCACTTACATGTAAAGACAGTTGGGATTTGACTAATCTAGACAATAAGATCAATCTAAAGTCAAAAGGCAGATTGCCTTTTGACTAGTGACTATGACATGCCATAGCTCACTGACTTTTCCTAATACAAAAAGTCTACAGGAACAAGTAAGGTAAGTTACAGACAAAGACCATTCCTACTTTTTGATAAAGCATGAAAGTTTCACCAACTTGTGTAAAGTTGGTGAACCACCAGAGCAGGCAGCGGAAAGTGTGTCATCTTTATCAAAAGTTGATTCAGAGAAAGCATAGTTTCTCTGTCCTTTGAAGAAATCAGTCTTCACAGCTTCGGAAGACTTTGTCTCTGAAGCTTCGGAAGATTTCACTTTTGGCTTCGGAAGATGCTGGTCTTTGGCTTCGGAAGATTTCACACTTAGAATATTTTTCTGTTTGAGTGTGAAACTTCCGAAGTAACTCCTTCTGAACTGTTAGCTTCAGAAGATCTTACACTTAGACACATTTGAGAGTGTAAGACTTCCAAAGCTAGTTCATCTTTGTTCCTTAGTGCATGCATGAAAGACTTGGTTGTTCTGGCTTGTTGGTTGCATCAGCCTCATAATCTTCAGATGATCTTACAAAGTTCCTTCCTAACATCCCATTAATTTTAGAAAACCATAACAATTATTGTAGATTTCTTAGACTAATAAAAAGGATCCTGCAACTGATCAGAAAGCTAAAGTTATATGATTTCTAATAACCATTTTTAGTTCATTAGCCATGGAATTATTATGAAGATCGGTTTCACAAATAAAATTTAGTTCATATGTTTTTCAACCTTGTATGACATTCACAATTACAAATCATAAGTTTATAACTTTCCATTCAAATGTTGATGCTACCCATCAAAAGCTTACCTAAGATTACCATAACATTAACATAACATAAGTCACACCATTAGTTTATTACAAATTACATAAGTTTCATCCAATTAAGATGATAATGAGAGTTTAGCTCATAATGAGCTTGAACATAACAACAAATAACATAGAAGAAAGATATAAAATCATCAGTGAAATAGAACAATCAAACCAGTGATCCACAATGGATGATGTTTAGACAATCCCGAGCTTCTTCCAAGTGTTGTATCCACCTCCCGAGCCTCCAAAGGGTCTTCAAGACTTGATTCCTAAGAGAATTCAGGAGGATAACCCTTCCACCAAAAACTTTTTCCAAATAATGGACTGAGGGCTCTATTTATAGGCTTTCTGGAGTGTTTAAGCACGACCCTGTGTCTAAAAAGCACGACCTCATGTTAGTAGAATGATTACGAAAGTTGGTCAGTTCGTATGTGCAGAAGGTGTGGGGCACGGCCCCGTGATTGGTGTGGGGCACGGCCCCGTGACTCATGGAGCATGGCCCCATGATCACTTTTGGGGAATAGTACTTTTGGTCTTGTCGGATATCTAATCACGGGGGTGTGCCAATTTAAGCACGAAGGTGTGTTTCAGGCAAGTCATTAGGGTGTGCTTAATGAGGCATAACCCTATTCTTGGACTTCAAAGATTGATTTTCTTCAAATTAAGTATGGTTCTTTTGTCCATCTTTCCCTTTTGAACACTTGAAAACACAATTTAACTCTTTTAAGTTCATTTTCATCATTTTTTGGAGGATATTAAGGAATAATTGATGTGCTTTTGATAGGTTTATATGTATAAATTAGAGCACAACAACTAAGCAAGGCAATCAAATGCTAGTACTAAGTAGAAAACCATAGCCATGCAATGCACTAAGCAAGGCAATCAAGTGATAGCACAAAGCAGACAACCATAACCATGCAATGCACTAAGTAAGGTAGTCAAATGCTAGCATAAAGTAGGACTTAGGAAAAAGAGGTAAAGCATATTATACATTGACTTTGGTTAATAACAATATGCATAACTGATTATGAATTCCCTTGGGCTTCGATAGTAGATCAACTAAGTGAATGCAGATGATGGTTATCCTATGTGGATAGCCACAGGTTAATACAGATGACTTCTTTACCAATGCAGATGAGAAGTGGCCTATGTTTTCTAAGTACTAAATTAATTTGTATGGATTAACTAAATGCGGATAGGTTACATCAATATAAATGATTAGTTAAGTACTGGATTAATTCGGGTAATAATGAATGCGACTGAGTAAACAAATAAGGGTAACAGTGAATGCGGCTATGTAAAAAAATGTGGGTAATAGTTCAGTCTTTCGCATTGGCCACAATTATACAAACTAAGGGATCAATGAAGATGAAGATATGAAATATGGACAACAGTAATGCGAGTGAACTATTACTCATTTCCATTGACTACGCTTAGTCTGTGAAGTAGTCAATACAGATGTGAAGGTCAATACGGGTTACAGTTCCAATGGCAGTGAATTTCCTATTTCGGTTAAGATGGGAATCATGCAAATCTATACCATTGTTTTCTTTGAAAATCATTAGAATATTAACATATAATCTGGGGTTCTAACATAGACTTCAAACAATATTATAACATTGATAGAACATGAACCCTAGAAGTAAAGATAGAGACTTTACATCTTAAAACATTAGATTTATACATTAAACTTGTTTAAGCATGTATATCATTCTCTAAACCAGTGAAAAATATAAAAAATAGAGATCTAAAACTCACCTTTCATATAAAGCTCGAGAGAAAACCTAATAAGGAGTATGGATCGAGATCTACTCATATACAAGTAAAGTTGTTAACTTTATCTATCAAAATGGTGTATAAACACACAATAAGCATAAGTCTAAACTAGATCTATCATTCTAAACGTAAAAGTTGGTACCTTGCTTGAGTTCTTTGACTTTCTCTCTCTAAAACCACACACTTTCTCTCTCTAGCATCTTGCTCACAAGAAGGCATGCATGGGGTGGTCACCATTCTATTTATAGAGGGGTTTGAGGTACAGGATTTTCATTTGTCCACCTATAGTCCCATTTTATAAACAAATAGTATGACATCCAGTAATTTTTTATTACCAAACTCCGTTAGTTCCGTTAGGTCTTGCATACACGTGTTGTTAGCACACACTAGTTGTCGTTGAATGTTGGTGACTTAATAATAATTAAAAATGATAAACAGATAATAACTTAACTAATAATGTGATTATTAAGTTATGCTTATGTGCTTACGCGTTTTAAATATTATTTGTGGATTTTATCTTGTAACGTGCTCACGTGTGTATTTAATCCATGTATTTTTGTGACTAGTGAAAATAATGCATATGAATATTATTGTTGCCTAATAATGTTTGTATTATTAAGTTAAAACCTTTTAAAAAGTGTTTAAAAGATTAGTTTTTATAAAATATAAACAATAAGGGTTAAAAGGTAATTATTCTAAACATAAAACTTACCAAAAATCCAACCCTAATTCCCCCTAACCCTTATTCGGCCACGACTTGCACCCCCACACACACACATTGTGAAATTCGACCAAGAACAAGCAAGAAAGCCTTGATTTTGATTGATTCCAAGCAATACAACACGTTAGAGGCTTCAATTCTTGTCCATTACGCGATTAAAGGTTAGATTTTTGTGGTTTTTCATGGATTTTTGATGTGGGGCGAAACCCTAGTCGACTTTGATGCTTGAATATCGATTTTTGATTAGTTTGATGAATGTATGATGTTAGTTATATGGTATTGTTGATGGTTTACGTGGATTATGCAAGAAGTTCATGATTTTGATGCGTTGTTCATACATTGCTGTTACTAGTAACTTTATTGCATGAAGTTGGTGATTTGATGATGAATTGATGATGATATGGTGTTTATGATGTTATATGAATGTTAGGATGATGATAGTTATGCTAGAAATCCAAGAATTGATCTTGTAGTTCATGTCTTGCCTTAAGTAGAAACTTTTTGATTATGGGAATTATGAATTATGATGGTTTGGTGGTGTTGAACATATCTAGATGATAGCATGAGCTTGAATTGGTATATTGTTAATGAATTCATGAATGTATTGGTTGTTAGTTAGATTTTGGATGTACTTTCCCAAAAGGAAAACTTTAATTGTATAGAATCTTGGATATGTTGAATTGGGCATGTTTGTAACATTAGGATCATGTTAGTATGCTCATTGATGGTCTCTAATATAGTGGAATGGATTAGTTGGGTTATATGGATGCTTGTTTGGTTATTTGTAGATTTGATCTCTTAGTGGGTATACATGGTGATGGATTATGTGGGATATGATAGGATCATGTTTGGGATTGTAATAGATCATTGTTGGGTATTTTGGTTGGCATGAATCTTGTTGAATAATATGATGATGATCGTCATACACGCGTGCGAATTTGAGGCCCCTACTTAGTAGGATTGGCAGGGTTTAGGGTGTGAAGTCGTGAGTGGCTTCACATGGCATGTTGTGCATGATTAGACTCTGTGTATAATGCATTAGTGGTGATGTAAATGCAATTGTGTGGAGCATGATGATTACTTGAGATTCGCATGATTTGTCTGATAATCTAGTAGTATGATGATCTAGGCAGAACAAGTGGTTGATGAAATGATATACGTGAACAACTTGTATGATAACCATGTATGATGAATTGTTATGCTTGATTAAATGGAATTTCAATTAATATGTCACCAACGGGTCAACTGGGTCCTATGTGTTTTGTTTTTCTAAAACCTTTGGTCAATGTGTTATTGAGCACTTAGGGTTGTTATGGTTATGTGTAAACGTACTCATGTACTTGCGTGTTCTAGGTAACCTCTGAAGGTTGTCTTTCCTCTCCCTTTCAAGTTAGCTTTTATATCATTCGTGTGCATACCAGGTGAGTTCATGCCCCACTCTTTTATACACTCTCTTTTAGGGGAGATGGCATACTAACATACAAAACTTTATTATTATAAGATGTGTAAAGTATGATATAGTGTTGAATACTATGAAAGTCCTCACACTTTCGGATCGTTAATAATGATAACTAGCAGGAAATCTTGGGTAGTACTACTGGGTCTGACAAGCCCCACCTGTGCGACTCGAGGTCAAACGGGTGCAATTTTGTCCTAACGTAAACATTGTCGCGACCTGGTAAGTCATGACGGGAGGAAAAAAACGAAACACAGTCAGCTTCGATTGCCAAATCACTATGATTATTACTTGTGAATTTAGACTAGCTATCTAATTCATGCACTCATATATTTTACTCTTATATTTTATACTAATACAGTTATGTTTTACGCAAACTCTTGAATTCACCAACCGTTATGTTGACTCTTTTAGTATGCTATTGTCAGGTTGAAGTTACTATTGCATAGGTGCACATTCACGGGTCAGCATTGTAGATGTCAGCATTGTTGGAACCCTTCGTTAGTTTTTTTGGTTTTTAAGCATTTTTGTATTTGTTTTGCACAAAGTTGGGCGCGTGTTTGCGCATGTTTACATTGTGTTACATTATTTTGGTTTTCATGTTTGTTAAACACTTTCGCATCGTTTTATAGTTAAACTCTGAATTTGGTTGTATGTTCATATAGAGTCGTTCTGAGTAACTAATGACTGAGATCCTGGTATATCTCACGCCTCGCGGTAAAACCCCGCACATGGATTTTGAGGGTGTGATAGATTGGTATCATAGCCATTGGTTATAAGGAGCTACGTTGCATACACACTAGACTATAACCGCAGAGTTAGCTAGTTACTCGTCACTTATTTCCTTACTGTATACTCATTGGCATACGCATCACGTACTTCGCAGCATGGCATCGTCATCTAGAGATTTAGGCAAGAGACCTGCACGGTCTGAGTCACCTCCTCTTTCTCCTATACCTGTTATGGGATCAGACTGGCCTCGACATCCTTACCCTTCTGAAGAGATGGATTGGGATCAGCCATTCGCATTACCTGAGCGCGATCCTTCCCGGAACTGGAACTTCTATCCTACCTATATACACCGCATCGTTTATAGGGAGCATGTACCACCTGTAGCTCCTACTCGACCCAGGACTAGATCGTCGACAGCTTCTCCAGCATACATACTTCCTTCATTAGACATCCCACATGAGCAGGCATTTGCAGCAGTGGTGGCTACACTAGACACCGAGCGGCAGCATATTAGAGGACTCACTGATGAGAACTCCACTCTACGATATGAGATGCGTCAGTTGCGTTTCCAAGTAGAGATGCTTCAAGAGCGACTCTCGATGGCCATTGGTGGGCATCATACCCTGGCAGGCAATGTTGTAGCACTTACTGAGCGCATGAACGCGCAAGAGCACCACAACATAGTGATCGAGATAGATTTGCTGATCTGGAGGCACACCTAGCGGCGCTTTAGATTGCCGAAGCCCCTGCACCTGGGGAAGACCCTAATGAGGAAGAACCAGAAGAAGATCTGGAGGAAGAACTAGATGAAGTCCAGAAGTTGGAAGCTTTCTGGCAATTAAAGATGGAAGGAATCTGAGATTGAGGTTTACACCACACGGTCTCATTAGTTGGTAACACTATGCCCGGGAATGGTTAATGAAATGCATAAAAGGAATCAAGCATTACATACGTGGATTGGTTCCGGAGATACAGAGCATGGTGACTGCTGCAAACCTCTCTACTATTCAACAGGTGATCCGACTAGCCCATAAACTCATTGATCAAGCGGTAGAGTAAGGCAAACTACCCAAGCAGGTCGTAGTGGCAAGCGTGCCCGACAATAAACGCAAGTGGGATGGCTCAGGCAACAAGGGATCATCATCAAAAAGTCAACCTCAGCAGCAACAACATCATCAAAAACAGAAGAGGTTCGACAACAACAGAAGCTTCAACCAGATGACCTCCTCAAACCAAGGGCCAAGCGGATATGAAGGGAGACACCCAAAGTGCAACCGGTGTAACTATCATCATGTGGGCAGATGTGACAACTTCAAATGCCAGCGCTATGGAAAGATTGGACATGCAGTGAAAGACTGTCGTGGTGAGCTGATGAAAAAGCCACAACAATCCCAAGAAACACCCAAAGGCTGCTTTGAATGTAGGAAAGAGGGCCATTACAGGAGGAACTGTCCTCATTTGAGGAAGAACGGGAATGATGCAAAAAACGATGGAAACAACAACAACAAAAACAACAACAACAACAACAACAGTGGCAATGGCAACAATAACGGTGGAAACAACGGTGGAGCTAAAGGGAGAGCTTTTGTCATCGGTTCAGGTGAAGCACTAAACGACCCTAATACTATTACTGGTAAATTCTCTGTTAACGGTCGTTTTGCTACCGTACTAATTGATACTGGAGCCGACAGAAGTTTCATCTCCACTAAGTTTAGTAGTCTCTTAAGTGATGTGCCCTTAACATTAGAATTCAATTACATCGTAGAGTTAGCTGACGGTAAGCAGGTTCATGTGACACATATCTTTATGGGTTCCAAGATAGAACTTGCTGGACATACCTTTGACATAGATCTCATGCCTATTACACTCGGTAGCTTTGATGTAGTAGTCAGCATGGATTGGCTTTTCGACAAGCAGGCGGAAGTCATATGTCGCGAAAAGATTATACGAATCCCTGTTGGCGAAGAAGTTCTCTCGGTCAGAGGGGAACGGTGTGGTGCAGTGATGGGTATCATATCATACATGAAAGCACAGAAGTTGCTACGTAAGGGTCGATTAGCTATATTAGCACTCGTCACTGACAAACACCCAGAAGAAAAGAGGATAGAGGATATTCCTATTGTTCGTGACTTTCCCGAGGTGTTTCCAGAGGATCTGCCTGGATTACCACCTCATCGTCAAGTCGAATTCCAAATTTATTTGACTCCAGGAGCCGCTCCGATTGCGAGAGCACCTTACCGGTTAGCTTCGAACGAACTACAAGAACTATCTACTCAACTACAAGAGCTATTGGATAAAGGGTTTATCCGACCGAGCTCATTGCCTTGGGGAGCGCTAGTTCTATTTGTTAAGAAGAAGGATGACACATTTCGAATGTGCATTGACTATAGGGAACTGAACAAGGTTACGATCAAGAATAGATACCCGCTACCTCGTATAGATTATTTGTTCAATCAACTTCAAAGATCAAGCTACTATTCTAAGATTGACTTAAGGTCTGGGTACCATCAGCTGAGAGTTCGAGAGGAGGACATCTCGAAGACAGCTTTCTGTACACGTTATGGTCATTATGAGTTCTTGGTCATGCCATTTGGGTTGACGAATGCACCAACCGTATTCATGGATCTCATGAATCGTGTGTGCAAACCCTATCTCAATCAGTTTGTTATTGTGTTTATCGATGACATATTGATCTACTCAAGGAATGAGGAAGAACATGAGGAGCACTTACGTTTAATCTTGGAATTACTTAGAAAGGAACAACTGTACGCCAAGTTTTCTAAGTGTGATTTTTGGATACGTGAAGTGCAATTCTTGGGTCATATTGTTAACGAGAAAGGAATACATGTCAATCCAGCAAAGATTGAGATGATAAAGAATTGGTCAGTTCCCAAGACGCCTAGTGAGATACGAGAGTTTCTTGGACTGGCAGGATATTATCGACGGTTCATTGAAGGATTTTCCAAGATCGCACAACCTCTCACGGCTTTGACTCATAAAGGAACACTGTATAAATAGGGTGTGAGTCAAGAGTCTGCTTTCCAATTACTGAAACAGAAACTATGTAGAGCACCGATATTGGCATTACCAGAGGGAAATGATGACTTCATAGTCTACTGTGATGCTTCTATTCAAGGACTTGGTTGTGTCCTGATGCAGTGAGATAAGGTGATAGCTTATGCCTTGAGACAACTGAAGGTTCATGAGAAGAACTATACTACCCATAACTTGGAACTAGGTGCGGTAGTTTTTGCCTTAAAGATCTGGAGACATTACTTGTACGGTACCAAGTGCATGATTTACACCGACCAAAAGAGTCTTCAGCACATCTTTGAGCAAAATGAATTGAATATGAGGCAAAGACACTAGGTAGAGTTATTGAACAACTATGATTGTGCTATCAAATACCATCCGGGAAAAGCTAATGTAGTTGCTGACGTACTGAGTAGAAAAGAAACTACTAAGCCTCGACGCGTGCGAGCTCTGCAACTTACGATTAGCGCACAGTTACCTGAACGAATCTGAGAGGCTCAGACCGAAGCTCTGAAGGCAGAAAACATTGGGTCTGAATCCTTACGAGGAATGGACAAACAGCTTGAAGTGAAAGCGGTTGGGATTCGTTATTTCATGGACAGACTCTGGATACCTCTGTATGGAAATCTGAGGGACTTGGTCATGAGTGAGGCACACAAGTCTAAATACTCTATACATCCTGGATCCGACAAGATGTATCATGACCTGAAGGCGCACTACTGGTGGCCTAATATGAAAGCAGATGTAGCTACATATGTGAGTAAATGTCTGACCTGCTCGAAGGTAAAAGTGGAATATCAGAAACCATCTGGACTATTGCAATAACCTGAGACCCCTATGTGGAAGTGGGAGCAAATCTCAATGGATTTCATTACCAAACTACCACAGACTCCTACTGGTTGTGACACGATATGGGTTATCGTAGACCGATTAACGAAGTCCGCTCATTTCTTGGCAATAAAGGAAACGGACAAAATGGAGAAGTTAACATGACTCTATCTGAAGGAAATAGTTTCAAGACATGGTGTACCAGTCTCAATTATTTCTGACCGCGATGCTCGTTTTACATCGCACTTCTGGCAGTCATTGTAGAAATCCTTGGGTACGCGATTAGACATGAGTACTGCTTATCATCCACAAACTGATGGTCAAAGTAAGCGTACTATACAAACACTAGAAGACATGCTACATGCTTGTGTGATTCACTTTGGGAATAACTGGGAAGTCCACCTACCATTGGTGGAATTCTCTTACAACAATAGTTATCATACCAGTATAAAGGCATCACCTTTTGAAGCTTTGTATGGGAGAAAATATAGATCACCAGTTTGCTGGGCTGAAATTTGTGATAGCCAGCTAACGAGTCCCGGGTTAGTGCACGAGACCACTGAGAAGATTGTACAAATAAAGAACCGTATGGCTGCAGCGCGCGACAGACAGAAAAGCTATGCAGATAAGCGACGGAAACCTCTAGAATTTTAGGTTGGTGACAAAGTCTTATTGAAAGTCTCACCATTGAAAGGCGTGATTCGGTTTGGCAAAAAAGGAAAGCTAAATCCGAGATACGTTGGACCATTTGAGATATTGGAAAGAATAGGTCCAGTAGCCTATCGATTAGCCCTACCTGATTCGCTGAGTGGAATCCATAATGTATTTCATGTCTCAAACTTAAAGAAGTGCTTAACCGAAGAAACAATGGTAGTACCACTTGAGGAAGTGCAAGTAGATGAACAATTATGATTAACTGAGGAACCAGTCGAGGTGATGGATCGTGAAATAAAGACGCTTAAGCAAAGCAAAATACCCATAGTCAAAGTTCGTTGGAACTCGAGACGTGGACCGGAATTCGCGTGGGAACGTGAGGAGCAGATGAAGCTTAAGTATCCTCAACTATTCGAAAAGACGATGCCAGCCGACGACGGTATTGATTTAAATTTCGGGACGAAATTTCTTTCAACATGGGGATGATATGACAACTCACCCGAAACTCAGTCGATTACTTTATGCCAATGCAGTAGACCAGTGATGGAGCACATACCATGTAACGCAATTTTCGGGACTAAAATTCTTTCAACATGGGGATAATGTGACATCCGGTAATTTTCCATTACCAAACTCTGTTAGTTCCGTTAGGTCTTGCATACACGTGTCGTTAGCACACACTAGTTATCGTTGAACGTTTGTGACTTAATGATAATTAACAATGATAAACAGATAATAACTTAACTAAAAATGTGATTATTAAGTTATGCTTATGTGCTTACGCGTTTTAAATATTATTTGTGGATTTTATCTTGTAACGTGCCAACGTGTGCATTTAATTCATGTATTTTTGTGACTAGTGAAAATAATGTATATGAATATTATTGTTGCCTAATAATGTTTGTATTATTAAGTTAAAACCTTTTAAAAAGTGTTTAAAAGATTAGTTTTCATAAAATATAAACAATAAGGGTTAAAAGGTAATTATTCTAAACATAAAACTTACCAAAAATCCAACCCTAATTCCCCCCAACCCTTATTCGGCCGCGACTTGCACCCCCACACACACACATTGTGAAATTCGACCAAGAACAAGCAAGAAAGCCTTGATTTTGATTGATTCCAAGCAATACAACACGTTAGAGGCTTCAATTCTTGTCCATTACGCGATTAAAGGTTAGATTTTTGTGGTTTTTCATGGATTTTTGAAGTGGGGCGAAACCCTAGTCGACTTTGATGCTTGAATGTCGATTTTTGATTAGTTTGATGAATGTATGATGTTAGTTAGATGGTATTGTTGATGGTTTACGTGGATTATGCAAGAAGTTCATGATTTTGATGCGTTGTTCATACATTGCTGTTACTAGTAACTTTATTGCATGAAGTTGGTGATTTGATGATGAATTGATGATGATATGGTGTTTATGATGTTATATGAATGTTAGGATGATGATAGTTATGCTAGAAATCCAAGAATTGATCTTGTAGTTCATGTCTTGCCTTAAGTAGAAACTTTTTGATTATGGGAATTATGAATTATGATGGTTTGGTGGTGTTGAACATATCTAGATGATAGCATGAGCTTGAATTGGTATATTGTTAATGAATTCATGAATGTATTGGTTGTTAGTTAGATTTTGGAATGTACTTTCCCAAAAGGAAAACTTTAATTGTATAGAGTCTTGGATATGTTGAATTGGGCATGTTTGTAACATTAGGATCATGTTAGTATGTTCATTGATGGTCTCTAATATAGTGGAATGGATTATTTGGGTTATATGGATGCTTGTTTGGTTATTTGGAGATTTGATCTCTTAGTGGGTATACATGGTGATGGATTATGTGGGATATGATAGGATCATGTTTGGGATTGTAATAGATCATTGTTGGGTATTTTGGTTGGCATGAATCTTGTTGAATAATATGATGATGATCGTCATACACGCGTGCGAATCTGAGGCCCTACTTAGTAGGATTGGCAGGGTTTAGGGTGTGAAGTCGTGAGTGGCTTCACATGGCATGTTGTGCATGATTAGACTCTGTGTATAATGCATTAGTGGTGATGTAAATGCAATTGTGTGGAGCATGATGATTACTTGAAATTCACATGATTTGTCTGATAATCTAGTAATATGATGATCTAGGGAGAACAAGTGGTTGATGAAATGATATACGTGAACAACTTGTATGATAACCATGTATGATGAACTGTTATGCTTGATTAAATGGAATTTCAATTAATATGTCACCAACGGGTCAACTGGGTCCAATGTGTCTTGTTTTTCTAAAACCTTTGGTCAATGTGTTATTGAGCACTTAGGGTTGTTATGGTTCTGTGTACACGTACTCATGTACTTGCGTGTTCTAGGTAACCTCTGAAGGTTGTCTTTCCTCTCCCTTTCAAGTTAGCTTTTATATCGTTCGTGTGCATACCAGGTGAGTTCATGCCCCACTCTTTTATACACTCTCTTTTGGGGGAGATAGCATACTAACTTACAAACGCTTTATTATTATAAGATGTGTAAAGTATGATATAGTTTTGAATACCATGAAAGTCCTCACACTTTCGGATCGTTAATAATGATAACTAGTAGGAAATCTTGGGTAGTACTACTGGGTCTGACGAGCCCCACCTGTGCGACTTGAGGTCAAACGGGTGCAATTTTGTCCTAACGTAAACATTGTCACGACCTGGTAAGTCGTGACGGGAGGAAACAAATGAAACACAGTCAGCTTCGATCGCCAAATCACTATGATTATTACTTGTAAATTTAGACTAGCTATCTAATTCATGCACTCATATATTTTACTCTTATATTTTATACTAATATAGTTGTGTTTTACGCAAACTCTTGAATTCACCAACCGTTATGTTGACTCTTTTAGTATGCTATTCTCAGGTTGAAGTTACTATTGCATAGGTGCACATTCACGGGTCAGCATTGTAGATGTCAGCATTGTTGGAACCCTTCGTTGGTTTTTTTGGTTGTTATGCATTTTTGTATTTGTTTTGCACAACGTTGGGTGCGTGTTTGCACATGTTTACATTGTGTTACATTATTCTGGTTTTCACAGCTTGTATCGTTTTATAGTTAAACTCTGATTTTGGTTGTATGTTCATATAGAGTCGTTCTGAGTAACTAATGACTGAGATCCTAGTATGTCACACGCCTAGCGGTAAAACCCCGCACGTGGATTTTGAGGGTGTGACAAATAGGCTAACCCTTTAATTCTTCATTAAACCAATTGCAAGATTCGGGATGTTACGACTAGAAAAGACTTTTAATTGATTCATGATATAGACCATATGTAAGATTCGTCATTCTTTGATTTTCCATTGACATATGTAACAAGGAACTTTTGATTATTTTCCATATATACCACCACTAAAACATTGTTACTTAATTTCTCATATTAGAATGAGTTCTATCAATTAAAAATAATTCAAATCTAATAATGAAGAACATGTGAAATTTAATAAAAAAATGAATACAAAACTAAAAATTAAAACTATACTAACTAGAGCATTACTAATGACTACTAATATTTCAAACACATCTTCAATCTTCAAGTTATGATGTGAGTAAATGTCCAAGGATTGGCCACCTAAATTGTATCAGTAAACCATCGTTAAACAAATTATTTCTCAAGGAATCCGTTTAAAATGTCAAATGCATAATTTTGAAACGCACACACATATCTTAAAAGTGAAATTAATATATGTTATAATTTCCTTCACCAATATATATGCCCACCATCTTTCAATTGATCATTGATTATAAATCATTTGAAATAATAATGCTGAAACTTTTATATGTACATATTGTAGATCTCGGTTACTATTGTTCTCGGGTTTTGGTTTGCTCGAAGATCATCCAAAAGTGTGAGTTCGAGATCCTTATTTTTCATATGTTTTTTAAAGGATAGTATGCATATCATGATATTTTTGTTAAAGTATAAAGGAATGCCAATGATAAAATTTATATTTTTGTGGAATTTACCATGTATGCGTGTATGAACACTAGTTTTTGTTCATAAACCCTAATTATGGTTTTTTTTATCTGAGAAGTGACTATAGTTAGAAAAGAGAAGTCATTATAGAATCGGGAAGTAAGCTGTACTCACCCCTTATGATCATATTAACCCATAGGGAAATTGGCTACCCAAACGTCATCCCGACTTGAAAACCATTTGAAGTGTTAGTCTCTCGAACCTTACGATGTTCTCCCATAGGTGAGATAGTTCACCTGCATGTGAACCACTTATAAAATTTTCCAAGTATTGGTTCACTCGCACCTGATAGTCCATTCGTATGTAAGGTCCACTCACCCGCCCCTGTCCAAAGTTGAAGAAATAGTTCGCCAACATATGGCAAGTTCACCCTTATGTGGTATTATAGTCTGCATGTAACTTTGCTAACCCGTACGTGAGGTAGTTCATCCACATGTACCATTACTTAGTTGCATTAACAGAAAACACGTAGGTGATTCTTTCACTCGAAGGTGATCATAGTCACCCGTATTTACCTTTCCTACCCATAGCTGCTTAAACTTAGATGGAAATTAGGATTCTATCACAATTGTATCTAGTAGTTCACCCGAATATGGTCATTCACTCGCATGTGAATGACTTAGCCATTCTGATAGTTCTTTCGAATGTGTTTGTTCACCCAAATGTAATTCCTTCACCCATGTATTGTTACCTCATCCACATCTAATAATACTTGGACATTTCATGATAATGCCTAATATGACCAAAATTTCCTAGTTAATGTGACTTACATATGTGTAACCTGATGTATAGTCTATGCTAGTATGAACAATAAATATCATAAATAGAATAAAGTCATGGGATTCTAAAGATACAAAGATAAAGTATGTAAGAAATAGCATAAGCTAAAAAAACACAGAATGATGAAGTGATAAGTTATGATTACTTTTATGATAAAGAGCTAAAGAATGATAAAAAAATTAATATTAATTAAAGAATATAAATGGTCCCAAAACTCTAAAGCCACATGTGAAAGCTAAAGTTCAAAGTCTTGTAAGTGAGACATGAGTTTTAATTTGTCACATTCTCACCTACTAAAGAAGATTTTCCTTGTGCAATTTCACCCACTAAAGGATATTTGTCTTGTGCAATTTCACCCAGTAAAGTAGTTGTAGATTGTGTACACTCACCTAATAGTATTTGTGTCTTGTACACACTCATATGATATAGGTCTTGTCTTGTGCTCGCTTACCTTGGTAGTGCTCGTTCACCTTGACATGATTCATACCTTATGTATGCTTACATGCTAAAGGTGCTAACCAATTTATTGCTAGCTCACCCACTAAAGGATCTCCATACTATTACAAGCTTAATGACAAAGAAAATGATAAAAAGTTAACAAAAGTTCTAAAGTATATTATTCACTAAAGTTTAAAATGCTAGTTAAAACTAAAGTGTCAGATGAAGCTAAAGTAATAGTTAATGGTAAAGTAAAAGATATGGTTAAAGAGTATCAATCATAAATATACTAAAGTATTTCGCTAAGTTAAAATAAGAACTCACATAGTGATGGTGATATTTGTATTCATATTAGTTTGACATGTATAATAAAAAATAAAAAATGAAGGCTTGTTATAGATTGTGGAGCTACCCAACTGAAAAGACTGTGATTTTATTTAAAGAATGACATGAGTAAAGCTTTTTATTGTAATGGTCATTAAAAATGATTAATATAATGACATTTTATTCCGTTGCTATATATACAATGGTTGCTTAATGTTTAAGAATTGTTTGTTTCTGATGTCTAAATCTAAATGTGAGTTTGTCTGGAAATAGAACCTAACACATGTGTAAGTCTTTGTTTGGGTTCATGAACGAGCGTGGTGATTTTAAAATAACATATTGATGTTTTTATTCTTATAGGCTTAATATGTCATTCACAACATCTAGTCTATAGAGATCTACACCTAAATACTCAAAACATCCAACAATTTAAAACTTACATATTTCTAGTACCAGTTATAGTGATCTTTGCTTTTATTGCATTATCTTTTTGAAAATTGTGAAATTGACTTATAACATTTTGACCGTACTCAAATTAAAATTAAAATTTTTAACTACAAAACCTCACCATCTTCTACATTTTCATCCTCTTCACCTTTATCATATTCATTATCATTATGAAATCATTTTTAAACTCAAAACGTATCACCTCTTCTCACATCCTATGCGGGAAAGTTCATATTAAGAATAATCTTATCATGATACTTGTGATTTTAGATATTTGTAGACTCGAAAAATGACACTAGAGTATTTTAATATTAAATTGTTGATAAAAAAAACTCAATTTCATGACTATTTGATTATGAATCAACTGAAATACTACCAACATCATTTTCTTAAGTAACAAATAATGAACGCATGTCATTTTGATTATTAATATCAACACTTCAAAAGAAAAAGTATTATTGCTATCCAATCTATTAACTGTACGGGTGCTTGTGTCAATTTAAAAAAAAAAATCATATATAATTTGAAAAACAACACAATATTGAAGGAAGTGTTATCAAACCTTGATAAGTGATATCATGGGGTGAACATATATAAAGCAAATCTCAAACAATTAGATGATATATACTAAACAACACAATTTACAAACACTATAGTCACGTAACTTGTTTCATTTTCTCTATTATAATATTTGTAGTAAAAATATTAATGGGCCTTAAATTCAAATAAATATTAATAATTGCTAGATTCACTAAAGATTCTACAATTCTATTTAGATTCGGCAAATAATATTTTAATTACAAGAACCTTGTAATGCCCTCTTATAAGATGTGATATTTTTGTTTCTTATGGATTAAAATTCTATCCGTTTATCACGCGTAGTGTTATGTGGGTATCGTGTACACATCCCATGTCATTGGTCTTGTGTACACATTGACAAAATTTGTTCTAATTTTTTGTATTAATATAAATGTCACATTATACTTAATTTGTTGCGTTTGGCATGGGTTCTGCGTGCCAACTGAAGCCTATCGCATCACGTCATGTTATGTTCATCGCTAGTTGGATTTGAAAAATGAAAGGAAAATATGAAAGTATCAAGGAGATATATTTACACAGAGTGTAGTTAAATAACCCGTTTCATTTTTTCTTGTTCAATATTTGTGTTGAAAACATTAATGAATTGACATTTAGTTAACAATTTTAATAGCTGCTATAGATTCAGTAGAGATTCTATTTTTGTTTTTAGAGCCGGCAAAGAATCTTTTCATTACAAAAGTCTTGTAATCCCCTCTTGTAAGATGTGATATTATCGTTTCTTACGGATTAAAATTCAATCTGTTTGTTATGCGTTACGGTATCGGTTCTACATGCCAACCAATGGGTCTCATGCCACGTATCACATGCCCATTGGTGTTGTGTATATATCGATAAAAATAGTTGTAGTTTTTGGAAATTCATTTACACATGTCACATTCTAATTGATTCTAACTCACGCATTTGACATGGTTCTATGTGCTGACTGCGGCCTATCGCACCACATGTCATGTTTCTCGCTGGATGATTATGAAAGTGAAAGGTAAATATGAAGGTATCAAGTGAATACTTTTACAAACACTATAGTAAAATAACTTGTTTCATTTTTTTCTTTTTGAATATTTGTATTGAAAACATTAACGGAATTAACTTTCAAATAACAAGTTTAATAATTGCTATAGATTCAGTATAGATTCTATTTTTGTTTTCAAAGTCGGCAAAGAATTTTTTCATTAAAAGAGTCATGTAGTGCCCTCTTGTTAGACTATACGTAGTAAAACATATATAGATTTGGGAAGATTAAACGTGATATATATTGAAGTGAAGATGTTGTTTTATAGTGAGTAATGGTTAATTGTAATTGTGTTTGACTTCGTAAATCTTGATATTTTAAAACTGTTTGCTTCATAAAATATGAAGTTTAAAGTATTTTAGTTTTAATAATGATTAGCTAGAAATTAAATTTAATTTTAACAAAATTAACACATATTAAAATATTTTTAGTGAAACATTTTATTTGTTTTTAGAAAAAAAGTTAATTTGATTAACATAACAGAAAATGTGCATTTATTAAGGAAAGTATATTTATATACAAATATAATTTTTATTGTAGTGAGGATATGTGTTCAAATCATAAGTGAAGCCTATGTGGACATCCTAAAAAATAACACGTGGCTTCTAGAGATTTTGATTTATTAGTATAGAATAGGTAAAATACCTGTGGGTTATATGGTTGAAATAAAAAAAAAGTTATGTAACAGATTATATACATGTAATCTAATATATGTTATAGATAACATATCAGTGAAATTATGATATATAACAAACATATTTAGATTATAAATAATAGTATAAAAAGAAAAAATGATTTTTTTATTCTTAAGCATCCATAAACCTCTTTAGATACATTTTTAAAATTTTAGTTTTAACAATGATTAACTATAAATTTAATTATTTTTTAATAAAATTAAGTCTTATTAAAGTATTTTTAATGAAACCTTATTTATTTTTAAAAAGATATTATGATTAATATAGTATTAAATTAATATTTATTAAGGAAACTTTTTTGATGTCAATATTTTTATCAAAAATTATAAATTTATTATGGTGAGTACATATGAACAATAATAGGTGAAGGCTACATGAAGATAATATGAACGTGTTTGAAAATAATCATGTGATAATATTTTTTTTTTATTAGTATAGATTTATAGATAACAATCAAATAATAATTTTATTATTGCTATAGATTCGGTGGAGATTCTACTTTTATTTTATAGTTTTAAATTCGGCATAGAATCTTTTCATTACAAAAGTCTTGTAATGTTTTCTTGTAAGATGTGATATTATTATTTCTTATATATTAAAACTTTGTTTGAATTAATTAAAGAAAGAGATTCAAATAAAAAGTGTATTTTTGCTACAAAGTGTGAGAAAACACAATAAGTCAAAAAAAGTCATAAAAAAATTATATCTCACAATCTAAATCGAATTTCAAAAAAGTAATTCCGAGCTTTTGTTCCCCTAGCCGTCCTTACTAAGAAAAAAAAATAAATGAAAAATAAAAAATCAAAAAAATTAACGTTTTTTTATTGTGTCATTTATGAAAGACACAATAACGTCATTGTGTCATTATGAAAGACACAATGACGTCATTGTGTCATAAAACACACAATGAATTTTTTTATTTTTTTTCTGAAAGAGAATGACGAGAGAAACAGAGACTCCGAAGTATTTTTTTGAAATTCGATTTAGTTTGTGAGATATAATTTTTTTTGTGACTTTTTTATTCTCATTGTGTCTTCTCACACTTTGTAGCAAAAATACACTTTGTAAAATAACCTCACTCTTAATTAAATATTTAATTGATATCAGACAAAATCCTTAGGTACTCAAAATTAGTATCTTACAAAAACGACTTTTGTGTATGTATGAAAAATCCACATAGGTTGACTCCTCATTCCATCAAGACAAAACAAGTTTCGTTATTTACTCTGAAGCCGATTGTATAAAACTATGCATAAAACCCATTTTAAAATAGAATCTGATTTAGCGATACTTACAAAAAATAGAGTTCTATCCGTCCAACCAAAGCAATAGCACAAGCTTAGCTATAGCAATTGTACTCTATAACCTAACTTTAGATGAACAACCGGGCTTTACTTGCCTGCCGTATGTTGATGTGATTTTTAAAACATAGTTTGTTTAGAACTATTACATACTCTAAAACGTAAAAATATAAGTTTAACCCTACATCTTTAGCTTTAAAGTTCTTTTCCCAAATGAGTTTTCTCTATCTATTTTCACTTGATCCGTGTTCTTTCCTTCTTTTTTTTTCTTTTGATTTCATACTATGATCTCTATTTCTATTTTTATTTATTGCATAGCTATGTTTGATGTACAACTACTAAATACACTTACACCGTATGTAATAATTAATGCCTTTTAAAAGAAAATTTCTACCACATAAGCACCCACTTATCATCAATATATTAGACAAAAAGATTAGTAGTGGTTAACACCCCTTAATCTGTACCTAATTATGATATTTATGAGTAGTTATGGCGTTATGGTGGAAACGTCCCCCCACCTATAACGCCATATAATGCCCACAGGGGTGGTGTAAGGGCGTTTTAAAATGCTATAATGTCATTTAATGCCCTCTTAATATCTCATTACGTTTGGTCTTATGAAGCAATACGTTTGATCTACATTCCTGCTTTCCAATGCCATGGAAAATTATTTAGAAACATTTTGATGTCTTGTGACATACATTCAATGGTATAAAGCTACTTGTTTTCGTTTTATCTCTACCTGTTATGAACCAGCTTCTTTAATATGTTACAACATATATACTATCGATCTCATAATATGATCTCATCTATCTATATTAATAAAAAAAGGTTTTTGTAAGCCACTTCTTTAATTCTAGATCCCCTAAATTTTATTTTCCTGCTTCTTTCTCATAATAAATATCACATTAACTACAAATGATATTATTTAATTTTTTTCATATTAAAAATATTTTTATTAAATTAAAAAAATCTTTCTACAAATGCAATTTGTAAAGAAATAATTTTTTTATAAAATAAGAAAATTTTTCTAAAAAATATCAAACATTTAAAAAACACAATATACATTAAAACCTGTGGCTTTAAAAATAAAATTCTTATGAAACAAAATTAATAAAATTTCGAAGTTATAAAAAATAAATTATTAAAAATGACACTTTTTTTAAAAACAGTTTGTTTTGAAACAATTTGTTTAACAACCAACTTTTTAGAGAAAAAAAAATTAAATAAAAGTCTAAAAAATGATATCATCATTTTATCACTCGTACGTAATGTCAATCATATCTTATATATCAAAAGTTCGTTTTATAATTCATTAATTTTTATTAATAACTATTTAATTAATATTTTATTTATTCAACTCGTGTAATATACGGTGTACTAACCTAATAACATTATATCATCTATTTTTGTGTGAAAAACTATAGCGAGCTATGGTTTGATTTGTTACGAAGCAAATTAATCTATTATTATAATGAAATGATTTAAACAAAAAATATTTTAAATATTAAAATTATAAAAAGTAATCTCAACCATTAATATTTAATTTTAATCAATGATTGAAATCAAATTATAAAAAAAATTTGTTGCAATAATCATTTTTCTTGATTTTTTTCAAGTTCGCACACGGTTTTTAAACATTAATAACTTTCATATAAGACATTACTTTTTTATAAAAATTACACTACAAAAATGAGCATATTTCATCTTTAAAATAAGTATAATATCGTTATATAAAAAAGATGATAATTTTTTTTTTGTTTTTGAGCTCATATGAATTTTGCTCGTCATTGTCTTTTTAGAGTAGTTCATTGTGTTTTTTTTTTTTGTTATTGTGGTTTTTTTTTAAGTGATGAATTCTAAAAAAAATTAATACTGAGATAACATTGTTGTATTTCTAGTATCTTAGAAACAATGATTATTAACAAGTAATTAATCTAATACATTAAAAATAATGAGAAAATAATACAAAATGATATAAAATATTAAACACTGATAAAATGTCTCATAGTGTTTTTTTTATCTTCACTGTGTTATTCTGAACATTATGGGTTTAAAAATACAATGGCGAAATAAAATCATTGTATACTTTTCTTTGTAAAACAGAATGATATATAATAAAAAATTTATATAATATATAAAAAAAAAGACAAATAACACATTGTGTTTTCTCAAACACTATGAGTTTTGAAAAAAAAACATTAGTGAAATAACATCAATATGTACTTTTAATTGTAAAACACAATTATAGATAACAACTTTATATAAACAAATCAAAACAATAGCAAAAATTACACAAAATGATCTAGAACATGAAACACTATGATGAACGTATAACAAATGATGAAAACTATGTGACACAATAAACTGATACTTGACACAATAAACATATTAGCCACAATGAACGTTTTAGACACAATGAGCTAACATATATGACATGATGAACAATATGTTTTTCTTTTAAAACAATAGAAGTATACGTCTCAATCACACAATATTTGTTAAGATTTTTATATTAAATGCTTTTTTAATATGGTTTTTCTGTAGTTATAAAGATAAATTAAGTTGTTTGTATATAATGTAAATTATTATGATATAATTAAGTTTTTTGATTATATTTCAGATTACTTACTTTTATATTAAACCAGTAGTGAACAGTTATAATAATAATTATATAATAATAATATTTGTTTATTAATACATAATAATAATAATAATTAAATAATAATATTATCTGTTTATTAAATTACATTGTTTATTTGAATTCTCGTGAATGGTCAACTTTGACATGTCGCCTTGACCACCTAAAGTTTCTAAAATGCTGGGTTTATCACAGTATAATTTTTACTAAAAAAACCTAATTTCTTATGTTAGTATTTTTAAGTACGTATATGTATGGTGTCAAATATATAACGTGTCCTTGCATATTTTCATATACGTTTTGAGATGATATACGATTAAATGTTCGCCTACATTTTGGCGTATATTGCGTTCAAAAATAAGTCACACCAAATATAAAACGTTTTCATTAAACATTATAAATCCGAGTTTCTCTACACTTCAGATAAATTTAGTTTGTAAATGAGTCAAGACGATTGTAATCTATATGCTTTTCTATATCCCGTTTTGACTTGGTGTGTCTTTCGACATAATTTTGTTTGGAAAAGTGACAGTTCAAGTATTATATGTTTCCATTCGATGATATAAATTGAAGTTATTTTACGGTTCGATGTGAATTCAGTCCGAAGACAAGACGGGTCAATTGTTAGTCTGTAATTTGTCGTAGAAAGGAAATGAATAGTAGCAAGGGCTAATTTGGGAATTTCATGTTTGATATGCTAAGTTATTCTTCATCGCCACCGATCACATTTATCTCTTTCTGTTCCTGATCCCTTTGCTAACTGCAGCTCGCATTGTCCGAAACGATGGACCAACAGGCATCCAAGATGAATATGATTTAGGAGAGGCTTGCATGTTTATGGATTTGGCTGGATTGGCGCTAGAAAGGTTCGATTGGAAGAAGATGAGTCATGCAAGCACAATCAGATCCCGTTATTCGACGTTAGCTAGGTATGTGGGTTTGATTTTCTTTAGTTTATTTTATATGAATTGATTGATAGGTGCTTTCATCAATCAGTTCGATGGAAACGTGTTTAATGTTGTTTACCGATCTGTTACCATATCATATATGTATGCATTTGTACTTACTCTTCATTATATGAATAATCTTTGTTTTCATTTTACTTTGAACATGGTGAAACTGAAAAGTTCTAGCAAGGGGTAACTCTACATAATCCTATGTGTTTATAAATTTCCCTTCCAAACATGATGCATTTCATCTTTGGTCTTCGCATAATCGTACATTTGCGAGTGATTTTGGAAGTTGGGTTTTGCTGCTGCAACAACATAAATAAGCAGCAATAATATTATAAACTTCTGTATTTTTAGTTTCCATCTCATGATGTTTATCCAATTATTTTTGTTTTTTATTTCTTTTTATCGTTTCTTTATGTATTTGAAAAGTATGAAAGACACCATTTTGACCAAATTGTGAAAAAGAATACTAATTGAATCTTGATGTTGACTTTAAGTCCATATTTGATCATTCGGAGATTCATTCCCCTTTTAAACACAATAGGTAATCGTTTGATTCTCATGTGAAAAAAGGCCACAAAGCCCAAATTCTATTGCTGCAGGATATGTTGGATGGAAACACAATCTTCTCACCATTGAGTGTGTTATTAAAAGCTTTCATGGGATTGAACCAATCTGTATTGATCCGCGTAGAGGCATGTTTGTTATTTTAAGTCATTACCTAAAAATGAATTTAACGAGCACACGCATATTTAAAAATGTTAACGTGCATGTTTCTCTTGGTTAAGTAATAAAGTGCATGTAATAGATCAGCTATGAAAAATACATGTAATAGATCAGATATGACTAACAAGTTACAAAGTTGATCGATGGATTGAAGTTATCGAATGCCTGTTATTTCTATTATGTTATAACAATTTATTTCAGCAAAAGTTTTGATTAGTATGTTGGGGGGCATGTTTGGCATTCGATTGATGTCACAAAGTACATCAAACTTCCACTTTTGACATTAATGTTGAGTTACTTATTTATATAAATGTCATATTGCCATCTCTTTTTTACTTTGCATTTGAAACAGTCTATGTTTAAGAGAAGAAACCATATTATACTTCGGTAGTTTGGTTTGGTATAATAACTTCAAATGAATTTATTTTGAATATTATTTGCGAGCTACTGATCCTGTACATTTAGGTTTCTATACTTTGGTAGTTTGGTTTGGTTTTTATAATAAACTTTGGTGTTATGATGATACAGTAGTATTTTTTTTTTCCTATTAAGAGCTAACTACAAAGTTAACATATCATGGATGCCAAGAGTGTGACTGTTAATTTATACAATTTGAGTACAAAAGGATGTGATTATGGTTTATAATTACATGAGAAACATAAATGGACCCAAGTAATATTGATTGTGTAACTCTCAAGACAACTAGATTTCAAAAGTAACTCAATTTGACTATGAATCCATCTACAATAGGTATCATACCAATAAAAAGTTGCAACTAAAACCTCTACAAACTCTCAATACTACTAGAGAGTTGACCTCTAAAAAATTATATATACAAATGATCTTGGAATTATCTCATGTTTGCAGGGCCAACACTGGATGAATACACAATCCAAAATGGATTTGCAGGCACTTTTATGTTTGGTTTTGCTTTAAAGGTAGTTAGTTCATGATTTCGATTTGTGTTCGGTGGAAGGGTTAAAGATAATTTGCATGGCATCATCTTTTGTAAAAATTAAATTATGCAACTTTTATGAGTACATTTGTGATATTTTCCATGATCTACAATATGTGCAAGTGACGGGATTAGTGATACACTAAAGAAATCATAAAAAAACAAGTTTAATTTTTTGTATAGTGGATAGCTTCGTTTTGTAATATAGTTGTTATACCAAGGCGAAAAAAGAATATAAACCTTACAATATTAAAGCATATTGAGCTTAAGATTCGAGCGACAAATGAATCCCGCCACCCGAGAGACAAAAGGAATCCCACTGCAACACATGGAGGGATATAACTAGTTTAATTATAATAATTAATGACGACACAAGAACTTATTTCTCATCTCATCTTCGTTTTCGACCCTCTAAAACTTGTGATGCTCTTATTTCCTAGTGTGAAGATAGGAAGAGGTATCAATTCTAAAAAAATACCTAAAAAACGTGTTCTTTCTTTACTTGTTATTTTTATTGTTTAAGCATATTCTTTACTCAAAGTATAATGCATTTATATCATTAACGAGAAAGAAGACTCAAGCTTATCCAGATTGAGTTCATCATCAGGTTCATCCACAGCTTGTATTTCGAACACAAGATGGTAAGCCGCCCCTAAGGTGGGGGTAGGCTTCATGGCTAAGATTTGAGTTTTGATGACAGAGAACTCCTCATCAAGACCCATAAAGAACTCATAAAGTTGTTCCTTCTCTTTCAATCCGTTAAGCTTCTTGCCTATACTTTGGAAGAACTAGTTGCAATTCATCCCATATACCAAGAAGCTTTGTGTAATATGCAGAGACGGACGTTCCATTTTGTCTCATGGCACTGAGTGTCTGCTTCAATTCATATACACGGGGAGCTCCCTCCTTTCCAAAGCATATTTCTAAATCAGATCAGATCTCAGCCGAGGTGTTTGCGTACCTCACACTAGTTCGTATTTCTTTCTCCATCGCTGTTGTTAGCATTGGCGGAGCATCATAGGGGCCGGGGGGGGGGGGGGGGGGGGCGCCGCCCCCCCTATTTTTTTCGTTGGTAGTGTTAAATTTTAGTCCGATAGTGTAAATTTTAGTCCCGGTAATGTAAATTTTTGTATAAATATCGAGTTCGCCCCCCCTAAAAAAATTTAATTTTGTTCCCGCCCCCCTACGGAAGAGTTCAAGCTCCGCCACTGGTTGTTAGCCAGCCCTTGATCATTGCATCGGCCCTCATCCAGGCCAAGTAAGTTTTTGAGGTCTTTTCGGGTTTCTTGAGTGATCCATCTACGAATCCAATCTTGTTTTTCATGAACAGGAAGTTAGTCATCTCTTGCTTCCATTCACTGAAGTTGTTGTCATTCAGGACATTATTCACCGGCATCTGGCTCGGGTAATCAGATGCATGTATGTAGTATGGTGAATTGACATTGATTGCTTCTCCACCGGTCTTGCCTCCATCAGTCTGCTTGTCGTTTGCCATGGAAGTAAGATCTATAAAGAATTTGGTTCAGAAGCTTCTGATTTTTTTCTTATTCAATCAATATTAAGTTTGATTTACAAAGGAATAGAAATATTTATAGATGTCGACAAGGATAGACTCAAACTAACTAACCCACAAAAATAGAGACAATAACAAGCTTAAAATTCGAAATACGAGCTGCAGATGAACCCGATGATGAACTCAATGTGGATTAACTTGAGTCTCCTTTACATTACAAATATCTGAAGAATTATCTGTCTCAGTTTCATAAGGAAACCTCAAATTAATTAACCCTACTCGCATTCTTTAAATTTTGACCAACACAAACATTTTTTATTGTTGGTGTTGATTAATTAACAGGCACTAGTTGTTTGTAATTAATAAATAATGACTAGACATACGAAATTATGGGTGTCTTAATATTTATGTGTTTAGTTTTTAATTTTATTTTTATTTTTATTATTTTTGTATGTAGTAGTAGAATGTGACAAAGAAATCCTCAATTAGCCCTCAACTACAAACATTGACATATGGCTAAGACTCTTCCAGGATCTCCTCTTGCTCGAAAATGTTAGCAACAATCTGTAGAAGGATCGTATTTTAATGAGCAACACTTGGATAAACTGAAAGTCATGTAACACTTTCATATTTAAACAATTTGGAGGGTTCAATTCAAATGCTTAATCAAATAAAACTCTGTCTTCAAAAATAAAGTATAGATTTTTGACTAAATTTGAATCGGAGAAATGTGACCAAAAAACAAAGAAGAAGATCCATTTCAGGGATGGGGTTTTAAATCCTCAAGATCTTTACCTAACTCTATGGTAGATGATCTGCTAAATTATGGTTAGTTTTTAAGAACTTCATTGATATCACACCATACATGATGAGCTTATTAATAAGCTTGACCCCAGCCAAGGGCTCTACGTCACTGCCCCTTGGACCCCACCAAGGGTTGCCGACACTTGCACCCCGTTTCTAGGGGTGTTACCACCTTGGAAACCCTATTATTTAAGGACTTCGTCCCTAATAAAAATGAAGTTTTATATATCGCAAATCATAATAAAATCAAACTAGCATGCTCTTCGCACCTAAAAAACTAATTTGATGAATATTATATATCTAACATTCCTCCCCTATTTTAGTGTGATTCTAGATTAACTAAAATAAAGTCATAACAAACATAGCAAACTTATGCTTAAATGAAATATCATGATGATTGAATTTCATTTTAGTATAGTACAGATTTCTAATAGTCGAGTATTAGGATATTACTATGGATTGAAGACGTGCTATTCATAATAAATAAATGAAGATAATATTGACAAAAGTTAACGTACTTATATCTTTTTACTTGACACTATATGTTACTAGCCTTGAGCTCTTATCATTTATAAGCATATCAAATCCAAGTACTACTTTCTTGAATCAGCTAAACTTTATGCTCATATAGGTAGTTTTTTTCTTTTTGCATCAGCATATGTAATTTTTGACATTAACTATTAAGAAGATAGACTTCAACCTCCTCACTTGCAAATCTAAACACATAACTTGAGATGATGCTACTAGTGTGTTTCAATCTCTAGATGTTAATCTATTTGCAATGAATTCAGCACCTAGTATTATACTAGATGGGAATTAGGTAGCTTAACATGTGAGATTTTAGGTGGAGTTTAATCATAAGATCTCTACCTAGCCCTTTGGTTAGATGATCAACTAAATTATGATGAGTTCTCACAAACTTCATTAATATCACACCATGCATGATGAGTTCACGAATCAGCTTGACCTCAGGGGTTGTCGCTCTTTTGACCTTGCTGCTAGGGGGCGCTGCCCCTAGAACCCCGTAAGAGGGTGTTGCCCCCTTAGAACACTTACTATTTTGGGGTTTCCTTCCTAACAACCAATGAGGTTTTAATACTGAGAATTATAATAAACGCAAACTAGCATGCACTCCTTAACTCAAAACTAGATTGATGAATATTATGATTATATTGGTCACCTAATCTATCCAATTACACTAAAATATCTTTATTCATCCCTTATTTTCCAGTAACATTGATATAACTAAAAAAGGTCAAAACAAACTTATGTATAAATGAAATATCATGAGGATTGAATTTCATCTTAGTATGTAACACATTACAGATATTTAAATATCAAGGTATCACTATAGATTAAATCATATCTATTCGTAATTAATACGTGAAGATAATATACACAAAAGTTTAGATACACTTGTGTTCTTCATTAACAATATATTTACTAGCATTGGGCCCTGATCCTTAATAAGCATATCAAAGCCAAGTCATAGCTTCTTGAAGCAACTAAACTTCATGATCAAATTAGTAGCTCTTTTCCTTTTACATGTGCATATGTAATTTTTCAAATGAACTATTAAGAAGTTAGACTTCAACCTTCTCACTTCAGGCCCTGTCCCTAGTAACCCACTAAGGGCTACCGCTACTTGGACCCCGCTCTTAGGGGCACTGCCCTTAGACCCTCGCTAAGGGGGCGTTGCCTAATTAAAAACCATATCAAATAGGGGCTTAGGCCCTAATAACCAATGATTTTCTAATACCAAAAATCCTAATTTACTCAAACAAGCATACACTCCGCATGTCCAAACTAATTTGATGAATATTATGATTATATTTGTCGTCTAGTCAAACTAACTTCAGTAAAATATCTAACATTCCTTCTCCATTTGAGTGTAATATTTGATTAAGTAATACAAAGTTGCAACAAACGTATGCATAAATGAAATATTATGATGATGAATTTTATCTTAGTATAGTACACATTTCAAATAATAGAATATCAAGTTATCAGTATGGATTAAACTTTTATTATTCATAATGAATACACCAATTTCAAATACTTATATGTTCTTACTTGACACTATAATTTACTAGTCTTTGACCTTACCCTTCATAAGCATATTATAAGGAGCTAACCTTTATGGATTACAGTATCAAATGAAAATAAAAACTCAAATCATAGTATAAATACAAGGATATGAGAACTTCAAGATGAATGATAAAGATCTCATTGCAAGAAAACTTGGAGTTGCCACGCGAGAACATCAAGTTCTCACGTGAGAACATCTACATAGTATATATAAGTGTTTTTCCTTTGTATTTTATTATGTGTGTTCATTTTGTAAAATTACTCTGAGGGTGAGAGAGCAGAGAGTTGTGTGATAGGCCGCCCGAGGGGAGTTCACCTCGGGTGGATCGAGCTTAAACGATGTATACTCCTTTGGTATTGTAATCATTTGATTAATAATATTCGATTGAGTTTGTTTATTGTTCGTTGATATCACACAAGCATACATCTGTCTTAATTTGATTATCAAGCGCAACAATATGTGAAATCGATGATGATGAGAACTTTACATTTGGTATCAGAGCAAGGTGTTGCTTTTGATACATGGATTTTCATTCCGTAGTCATCCGTATTAAGATGTTAAACATGGAGGTTGAAGATCTAAAAGGCTTAGATCGAGTTTGGACCGGTTTCAAAGGAGAATAAGGTAAAACTGAGGGTGAACACACGTGTAATCGGCTTTGTTACATCATTGCGCTCGGTATCTTCGAATTTTGGTGGAAAACGAAGATTTGAGACCGTAGCAGCGATTCAAACTCATAAAATTCGATTTTGGTCGAAGTTTTCGCGGGAGTAACTGCATCGTGTGATAACTTTGCAAAAATAACTGTATTTTGTGAAAACTTTTTCATGAGAAAACTTTTTCATGCGAAAACTTTCATGCTATAACTTTCATGTGAGAACTTTTCATGAGAGAACTTTTCCATGAGAGAACTTTTCTATAAGAAAACGTTTCTATGATAAAACTTTTTCATGAGAAAACTTTTAATGAAAAAATTTTCATGCAAAATCTTCGTAGCAGTAACCGTCAATTGTAAAAATTTTCTCATGCAAAAACTTCACCATGTTAAAACTTTGTCATTCATACAAAAACTATGTCTGATTTCAATATTTGCAAAAACTTTGCAAAATATGAAAACATAATCCAGATGCAAAAACTTGTTAGTATTTGAAGGTTTTAAAACAAGTGTTTCTTTCTATATATCCAAAAGATGCAGGATGCTTTGAAGTTTGGTACTTAAATTGGAGTTTTTGTGATGCTTGATCAAGTTCAAGATTTTATATCTACAACATTGATTCGGGTCGTTCGTGAATTAAAACTTGACAATGTTGGCTTATCTTATCTTACTGATGGGGACAATGATCGAATGGGTTAATTAAGTGAAGAATCAAGATTGTTTGATATCTTTGCTCTGAAAATATGGGCTTATTACATCTTACATAGGGGGAAGAATACTTTAGATGATCCAGTTCATCGTCACAAAATCTTGTCATCGGATTGAAGAATCCGGTTCTTCGGAAATCTGAAATGGAAGTTGGATCTCTTTGTCATATGCCTAATACATCTTAAGTTGTAAGTAATCAAGATTAACCGGCTGTATCTTCATTCAGACGTGACATCTATTATGAAGCTATATGTTAGGAGGAGGTTACAGCTAAGGGGGAAGACTAAAGTGAAAGATACCCGAGGATCAGATAATTCATTAAGTTGAATGACTGAAGTCAAACACAACTTGATATCATAATCCATAGGGGGAAATTATAAGGATATAGCCTTTATGGATTACAATATCATGTGAAAAGAAAAAACTCAAATTATATGAGAAATACAAGGATGCGAGAACTCAAAGATAAATGATAAAGATCTAATCACGCGAAAACTTAAAGTTACCACACTAGAACATCAAGTTCTCGCGCGTTAACATCTGCATAGTATATATAGATGTTTTTCCTTTGTATTTCATTATGTGTGTTCATTTTAAAAAATTGCTCTGAGGGTGAGAGAGAAGAGAGTTATGTGATAGGCCACCCGAGGGGAGCTCATCTTGGGTGGATCCAGCTTAAACGATGTATACTCCTTTGGTATTGTAATCATTTGATTAATAATATTCGATTGAGTTTGTTTATTGTTCGTTGATATCACACAAGCATACATCCATCTTAATTTGATTATCAAGTGAAACAATATGTGGAATTGATCGTGATGAGGACTTTACACATATTAAAGCCAATTAAGTCCTAGCTTCTTGAACCGACTAAACTTCATGCTTATATAGGTATCCCTTTTCCTTTTGCAATTGATTATGCAAATTTTCAGAAGATCTATTAAGAAGTTAGACTTCAACGTCCTCACCTACAGGTCTGATCACATACCTTAGGGTGATGCTACTAGTGTGCTCCAATCTCAAATATTAAGCTTTTAGCATTAAGTTCAGCATCTAGTGTTATACTAGATAGGAATTAGGTATCTTAACATAAGAGATTTCAGGTGAAATTTAATCCCATCCCCACAGCCATCTTATACACAAGATCTCTACCTAACCCTTTGGATAGATGATCAGCTTAATTATGTTGAGTACTCACGAACTCCACTAATAATTAATCAGCTTAACCATAACTAGGGGATACCACAAGCCCTAGGAGTAACCAACACTAGTTATATTACAAACATTGGTTAATTTCTATATCTCTGGCTCATTAACTTTCAGCTTGGAACAATAATTTGCAAGATATCTTTTAATTTTCAGGACTTTTGATCATTGTGAAAAAGACTATATCTAACAATGCATAACTTAGGCTTTATCACAAGCATCCAAAAGTTATGATACATTAAGGTATCTTTTGCTTTATACCCTTAAGTTAATGTATATTTCTCAAATAGTCCAACATATTATTTGAGCTATAATTCCATATGTGGGACTTGTAGAAATAACTCTCATAATAAGTTAGTTTATGTTCTTGAACTTTGGGAGCACTTTTATATGGATAATGCTCCTCTAGTTTCATATACACCTACAAAAGCAAAGTAAATATTTGTTTTTGCCAGAGTGGCACCTTATTTTATTTCTATATAGATGAAGCCTTTTAAATTTACAAAAAAAAAAAAAAAAAAATCATTAAGAGTGTATAACTCAATCACTATTGGATCGTGTTGGGATTAAAAACAAGATAGTTTAATGATATTAATAAACAAATTAGAAATCTCTATTAATCAAAGTTAGCAACTCACACAAATAATATAAGAGCAATAAAAATAGTGGACAAGCTTTATTGTAATTTCTTTATATATTTCTCTATTTGTTTGCATATTACAATATATAGCAAATTGCTAGCATGAAACCGTAACCTATCAAGTATTACATTGAGTGGATACATACTAAGAACTACAACCAGCTTACACATAATCAAGCACTAGAACAAATATTAGAAAAAACTATCCAAGTTGTGTATTCTAGGGGTTGAGGTTGATGGCTAACTACGTCCATCGATCTACATGATGACATACCATAATTGTGTCATTTAATTGGCTAACAAAAAGTAAGAGAGCATAAAAACAAAACTATTGTTATGGGTGAGAAGAGGATCTTCTTTGGAAGAAGGAATATTGCAAACAAACAAAACTGTTGTTTAATGATGTCCAATATAATATCCAAGATCTATTCGATGGAATGGTAGTAGTTGGCCAGTTGGGTTTCTCTTGACTACACACGTTCCCATATCCATTTTGTATGCACATGCTTTGACCCTGGAACTTTTGATTAGTTCCTCTTAAACATTCAGATTTATCTATGATTTTGGCCTTCTTCCTCACCACCTTCATAGGCTTTCTAACTTTCTTTTCTTCAAGAAAAGTGAAGAGAAGCTTCTGATCCTCATCTGAGATTGTTGGTGAAGAAGAGGGAAAGATTGGTTCTGGGATTGGAAGTGGTATTGATAGAGTCTGTTCAAGCTTTTATAGTGGACTTCTTGATGGTTCTAGGCTTAGCTTTGAAAGCTTCGATATTTTCCTTGAATGTGGGTAGCTCACAAGTTGTTACTTTCTTTCTTTATCTGTCAGATGTGTTTAGCCATAGTGGTATTCCTCATGTTCTAGCCAGTGCCTAGAGAAGTCATAATACCTCAAGAACCACTTCATCTTCTCCTTGAATGTTACTTTCTTCCTTTATTTCTTTTTGGAAGCAATAGCATTTTACGATTTCTTCCTTCTCTCTCACCCTCTGCCTTTTATTTCATATCTTGAAGGGTGATATCTACTACATTCTTAGTGAGATTAAGTCTTCTTCCACATCCATTCTACCCAAGTAGGGTACAACTATAGCAAAGACCTCAGCTTTTGATTGAGACTTCATAGCTTTCGACATTTGTAGGTCAAAAGATTGTACTATTTTTGTTATCTATACTTTCGCAGATTGTTGAACTTCTGATGGTTTGATAATCTTTTCTTTTGCCTTCTCTTTTAACTGTCCTTCAGCACATTGAACTTTTGAGTCATGATTATCTTCGTCTACCTCTAACTCTTATGTTGCTTGGGCTTTATCTTCCAACATATTCTCTTCTTAAGAATTCAACAAAAGTGATTCAGTTGATACACTGAATCTATATTGATGAAGTGAGTTCCTATGAATTCTTAAAGTTCTACTTCAATGGAGCACACTAGAGCATTGTTCTCACTAAAGAAACCAATTGCACCTAAGAAGCAACCTTTGGTAGTAATGCACAAATATTATTACAAGATTTTTCTCTAACCATTTTAGGATCATATTCATCCTTTTAGATAGCGTCATCTTGAATTTCAGATGAGCTTTTAAGAGTGAAGGAGGAAGGAACACCTAAAGGTTCTTACACAACTGGAGAGAGTTACAAATTTGAAACTACTTATGGGCTCTAAAGACTTAGGATGGAAGCATCTTGTAGTTTAATATTCTCTTGTAAAGTAGTGATCTCAAATTCAATACCACTAACTTTTACAGCTTCTGTCTTCGAAGTAGCAACCTCAAATTCAAGATTGGCTACTTGAGCCACAAGTTTGGTACAACGAGCCATCAATTCTTTAATCTTCTATTTCAAACTGCGGTCATCAACAGTTGTGGGCCCTTTGGAACTGGATGAGATCTTAGATCTGGCCTTTAAAATAAAACTTTTAGAGTGATTTCTTGGCATCCTACATTGTGTAACCTGAAGTGATTTCTTGGCATAACTTGGATTTTCACAGATTTTCATTGTTTTTCATCGATTTTTGTTGGATTTCTATTGTTTTTCATGGAGATACCTCGGTAGATGATAATCAAATTATTATCACGTCTATAATATTAAATAATTGATATTACGTTTTGAAATATTTTTTATGTGAACATGCATTCTTTTTTATTTATATTGATATTCACGTATTTCTTTTATAATTATTAGTAAGCTTATGTTATTTGAAATATTTATAATTTCCCTAAAACTAATTTCTTTATAATAATATTCGAGTACTCCCCGCTTAGACCTAGTACTCGTAAATCCCTAGTCCACCGACCTGACAGAGCCTGGCGAGTTTTGCATCCATGCATATGATTGATGAATTGCGCAAGGTGGAGATTGTTAATATGAACAAGCATCAACATATGGTTAGCTTGCCATTGATATATGAGCCTAAAAAATAAATGGGCAGACAATGATAAAAGAAATGTAAAAGAAGAGTTTAGACACGTAGATGCGATCATAAAGGATTGTGGTTGTAATTATGCTTGGAATAATTAATTTTAATATTCCTAGAATACTAATTGTTAATATAAATAATGACTAGAATTTATATAGAGGGACTCAATAATTATATTTAACTAGGTTAGATGTAAGTAATGGGATTGCACCACAATAAGCCAAAATATTTTAGTGGACTAAATAATTATTGAGCTAATTAATTGTGTAGATAGATTTTTTAAAAATAGATTAAAGCTCGTAATAATTAGGTTATAGGGTATTATAGAAAGGGGATTAAATTATAAGATGAAAATATACCACATTGTGAAACCCTAGCCACCACCCAAAATCATCGCTTGTCCTATACCGGTCAATCGAGCAAAGGAAGATGAGATCCTCGTTGCTTGTGTTAGTTCTCATTTTCGAAAGTTCTGCATCGCGCTCAAAGGCTACACCTTCATCATCAAATTGTTGTATCATCAAACTTTTAAGGCAGTTCATGATTACTGGTATGATTTAAAGTGTTTTAGCATTCATCCTTCTTCTTAGAGGAATTATGAGTAGGGTTGTTTAAAATGTTCGCGGCTCGAAGTTCGCTCGAAAAAAGCTCGGTTATAAAAAGCTCATGCCTAAACGAGCCGAGCCGAGCCGACTCGATTTCTAAACGAGCCGAACCCGAGCTAGGGGTGGCTCGGCTCGTGGCTCGATATATATATATATTTATATATAATATTATTATTGTTATTATTATTATTATTATTATTATTATTATTATTATTATTATTATTATTATTATTATTATTATTATTATTATTATTATTATTTATAATAATAATATTACTGTGGCAGCAAAAAAAAAAACACCCAAATCCTTAGTCCGATAATCCAAACTCAAAACAACCCAAACCCCAAAATTGTAAGAAACTCTAGTTTAGTCTTCTTCTCCATTTCTCAAACTTCAAACCCTAGTTTAGCCTTCTTCTCAAACATAAAAGTGTTGCAGCCGCACACCCACCGCGACCACAGCCTCCGCGACCACAGCCACCGACCATCGTGACAGGTACCCTAACTGCGACCAGCCCCCAGCGTACCACAGCCCCCTGCGACCAACCCCCGCGACCACAGCCCCCGCGACCACAGCCCCCGCGACCAAATCCACCGCGACCACAGCCACCGCGACCAGCACCCCGCAACCATAGCCCACCGTGACCACAACAACCGGCCTTTGTGACTCCAGCTGCAACAAGTAAGTTCTCTTGTATTCTAACCAAATGATATATAACAGTAGAACCAAGTTTTGTGAGTAATTTCTCTTGTATTTTAGCAGAATGTTGTTGATTTGTGAAAAAATACATTTAAAAAAAAAATCGAGCTCGCTCGACAAGCCACGAGCTAGCTTGAGCTTTTCACGAGCTGAACTCGAGCTCGTGTTTTCAGCTCGCTTACATTTTCGAGCCAAGCCGAGCTGGCTCGTTAGGCCTTCGAGCTCGAGCCAGAACCCATCTTGGCTCGGCTTGGTTCGGCTCGTTTACAGCCAGTTTTTGCATGTGCATTGTGCTAAGGCATAATGGGATTGAGATCGTTGAATCATAGCTATTTGTGATGAATTTGTGACGTGGAATCTCATGAATCCCACGAGTAATCAATATGAATCAAGGACATAAACAAAAAAATTGTAAATAATCAAAGAAGTGCATTTCACCATCTTGTTTACCACAAACATAAACTATCAAAGTGTTACAAATACGAAAAATGAAAATTATACTCATAGCATCTAAATGAAATCCTAAGACTCACAAGTAATCTCACATATATTAATTGTAAGCAGTGTTGTAGAAAAGTTGCTAGGAATTTGTTAGGTGGTGTGGTAACGACTAGGGATTAATCTGATTGAACTTTTATGTATAATTTAGCAAATTTATATATATAACGTTAGTTTTTTTTATGTGTAGATTTACAAGTTTGGGATAAATATGGAGGGGTTAAACGTTAAAATAGCTAAACTTAATTAAAACCTTTTAAAATCTAAATCAAAGCGTCATTCTGTTGTCCCTCATTCCAATCAACATTCCAATCGAAGACTACTTCACAAGCATCGTAATTCTTCGTTACAAAATTGATATATAAAGTGAATCTCTTCATCAGAACACCTACGATTAGGACAATTTCCTTTAATCAAATTTGATCGATTTGCACCTAGCTCCTCCAAGTGGTGAAATCGCTAACCTCCAATTAACAATTAATCGCCGACTATTAAGATGCTAGTCATGATTTTTACAAAATTAATTGCAAGTCATCTCGCTTGAAACATAAAAGTCAATTAAACATACATAGGATATGTACTCAACACTCCAACATGTTCATAGTATTTGTTTGTAGTCAATAAAATAGTTTGTAGTGATTATCCTTATCCCAAATGAAATTCTTCATGTTCACAGTTAGAGTTGGGCAAATCGGGTTTGGGCCGTAACCGGGCCCGGGTACAAACCGGATTTGGGCCCAACCGGGTTTTTTGTACCCCGGTATTGGTGAACCCGGGTCGGGTTCAGCTGGATACAAACCCTACCCGGTATACCCGGGTAGGGTCGGGTCGGGTTCGGTTCGGGTATGAAACCCGGGTTCAACCGGGTTTTTACCATTTTTTTTCTTTTTTTCTTTTCTTGTGTGTGTGTCGAACACCGGGTCGTATGTTTTTTTTTTCTTATATTTTCTTTCCTTTTTTTCTTTTTATTTTTCTTTTCCTAACCGGGTTCACTTGAATGACAAAAATTTAAACAACTTAATATATAAATATATACAAATCTTGAGCAGAAAAGGTTACACTTATAATATACAAATATTAAATACTTTTTTATATAAAACATTTGAATGACAAAGAAATTTAAAAAGAACATGAAAGACATATAATATTAAAACAACTTAAAAATAATAATATCGTCTAATTTTATCTACTACGAGATGCTTGATCAAATGCTAATTCTTCATCTTATATGCCAGAAGATACTCCGTCTTCTACCTCTTCATCATGTACTTTAGCTTCGAGTGTAATCTCGTCTTCGAGGCTTGTTTGGTCTTGTATACGATCCGTTGCGTCTAAGTGATCCTTTAAACAAATGCACATCTCCACTGCTTCCGGAGTTAGTCTTGTTCTTCGTAATGATATTACCCTGCCACTAAGAGAAAAAGCAGATTCCGAAGCTACCGTAGAAGCTTGGACGCTTAGTAAATCACGGGCCATAGCAGAAAGAATCGGAAATTGAGATTCTTTTCCTTTCCACCAAGCCAAAATATCGAATGCACGAAAATCTTCGGTAGTCATAGTGGAAATAAAATCCGTTCCACTATATCTACCGAGCTCACTTGTTGGGGTGTTACCCCTTTGACGTTTAGCCATCACATCCAGAACAACATTCAACATAGTCAAAACATGGTCTTTAACCGAGGTACTAGCACTTGAGGTTGATCCGCTTGGCATGGTTATGTTTACGTTAGGCCCATATCTATTTAAATAAAAATTATAAATTGTTTTCAAACTATGATTAAAATTTTCTTTTGCCTCGTTTAAAAAATCAGGGTTTTCGTCATGCATATCCAAATTGTCATTTATCTCATCTATCAAACATTCAACCCCCGCAACATTTAGAAACGGATTTAAAGCGGCGGCACATGTAAAAACGGGTGGTAAGTCCTTAAAATATTTTTTAAACTTTTCTTTCATTGGTTCTATCATTTGATTAAACATATTTTTTTTATTTTGAAAATTTTTAAAATTCAAAGACATAAAATATAATTCTTGAAGCACCGAATAATTAGTGGAATAATAAACTCCCGATAATTTAATTGTTGAGTTTTTAAAAACCTCAAGAAACTCGGATAGACGTTGAAGATTCTCCCAACCCGCATCCGGAAATGGGTCGGCTTCACCATTATCCGAAAGACTATTATGAAAAGCTTTCAAAGTGCCCTTTTGTTTTAAAGCACATTCAAACATGTGACAAGTCGAATTCCAACGAGTAGGTACATCCCAGTTAGGACCTAAAAATCTAGAGTGCGTATCCTTACAAGGTTGTTTATAATCTTGATATCTTCTTCTACTTTTTTTAAAAACGTCATGTAACATAAATCGAAAAGATGTAATAAAGTTATTAACATATTGCCCGGATAGTCCGTCTTGCACTACTAAATTAATAATATGTGCAACACAACGAGTATGGAAAAAATCACCGTTTGCAATCAGAAGATATTTTAATTTTAATTTTTCAACCGCGGTTGTGTTGTTAGAGGCGTTATCAAATGCAATTGAAAAAAGTTTATTTTGTAATTTAAAAGTACTTATTACATTATCTAAAAAGTAAAACAAAAATTCTCCGGTGTGTGGATGTGGAAAAAGATCAAATGCAATCGTACGTTTCATCAATTGCCATGAATTGGGATCCACCCAATGAGCGGTGATGCAAAGGTACGATTCGGGTAAACCGTGTGGAGCCGACCAAACGTCACTAGTTAAGTTTACACCGGTATTTAAATTTTCAAATAATACAATTAAATCATTTTTGTTTGTTTCCATAATTTTAAACAATAACGTCTAAGTGTAGTACGACTTACGTGAGTGTAACGAGGTTGAAGCGTCTCTCGAATTAAGTTGGTCAACCGAGGATTGTCGAAGTGACTAAAAAGCAAAGCTTCTTGAATCACGAACTTCGCCATTCGATCTCGAACCGTATTAACATCGTAATTAAAGATTCCACCGTCTCCACCCAATTGTGTTTGTTGCGAATCCGGATTACTTTTCAACGACTTACAAAACTTCTTGCTAATGTGTTTGTTTAAAGTCGTGTTAGAATCTTTAGCAAGCAAAGCTTCACAAAACTTGCAATGAGTCTTTACAGACCCGTCACTCAACTCAACCATATCCCAATTGCACCAAACATCCATGTTACGATTGTGTGCAAGAACACGAACGACGGTTTGAGCGTTGGACGAACCTTGACCAATGGAAGATTGTGAGTGAGCCATATCAAGATTGAAGAGAGTGAAAGTGTAAAACGAGAGAGTGAACGTGTAAAACGAGAGAATTTTTATCTTTTTTTGCTTATGTTTTTGCGTTTGAGACTTGCGTACTAAACCATATCAACCCACACCTATTTATACTAACTTATAAGCCTAAAAGTGATAAAAAAAACGGTCAAAAATCGATCCCAACGGCTATATAGCCGTTAAAAAACGGCTACTTTTAAAAAAAAAAACGGTCAAAACCGGGTCCAACCCGGGTTCAACCGGTTCCGGGTCGAGTCGGGTCGGGTTCTAAGAAATTCTAGAAATAATACCCGGTTCCAACCCTAAGGGTTTTTTTCGGGTCCAAATCGAGTATACATATACCGGGTCGTACCCGTACCTGGTTCCGGGTCGGGTCCGAACCCGGTTTTTATGCCCAAGTCTATTCACAGTCAATGTGATTTTTGTTTGTAGTCCACATGATCACATATGGCAAAGCCCATCTTATGAATGTTCTTTGGCCCAATACATTTAACTCTTCTAGCCACATATTGTTTTGCCAAGTCAACATGAAACACACTAAGAACAAGTTCAGCTCACTATGAACAAAGAATTTGACTACATTTGTTCGTAATCTTCACATGAAAGCTTTCACATACAAGTTGTGTATAGTCTATTGTCTTCATGTATAATCATGAGTTAATTACATAAATGGTCCCTATGGTTTATCTAAAATAACAAGTTTGGGTATTAAGTAAAAAAAATAACAAGTTTGAGTACTCACTTTTAATTTTGTAACAAGTTTGAGTATTAACACTAACAGATGTTGGATTTTCTATTAAGTTTAAGGATATTTTAGTCTTTTCACGTTATAGGACTACTTGTGTAAATTAGAGGGACTAGTTGTGTAATTAAATTTAAGGAATATATTTATATATAACTCTCTCTATATATAGACACACATATATACAAACACATATATACACATATATATTGAATTATATCACCCTGCACACCACCGCCACCACCGTCCCTAACCATCACCACCGCCCATCACACCATCATCGCTGACTATCAACACCAGCCATCACAACACTGGTACCCTCACACCACCGTCGTCGGCCATCATACCGCCGGTACCCTCAGACTAGTGTCATCGTCGGCCGTCACCACCTACCATCACACCACCAGTACCCTTACGGCCTCACACCACCACCATTCATCTACGGTAATGTTATTATCATCGCTATCAACCATCATCACCAAATCCCCTTTCCTTTTTCCCCTATAAAACCCGAATAGTGACCATCCATTTCTAGCCATCGCCACCATCTCCAACCATCTCCACCTCTCTCATGTAAGAAACCCAGATCAAGAGAAGCTCCAAATACTCCAAATTGAAGTTCCAACAGGACAAACCACATCTGATTTCACCCCCTCCATCATTCACATCTCATTTTTAGGTGGTTTGGTTGACGAGTTTAGGGTTTTCGATGACGATTTGGTGGTGATTTGGGGTCTAAAATAGGCGTCGACTAGGGTGGTGGTGGGTGGCAGCGATGGTGGGTAATGGCGGTGATGGATTCACAGTGGTGGTGGTTTGATTTGTTAAAGAGATATGGGTGGGGATTGTGGGTGGGGGTGACGTGATGTCGAAGTCTGAGTCAAATTTAATCCAGTTACTACCAATAGTTAGCGGTAAGTGGGTATCGAACACAAGGAGTTTATGGAATATGCGTTACCTAAATGGGTTGCTAACTAACTAGATTAAGCTAAGTTACAATAAAAGTAAATTCAGAATTTTCGTTGTTTGATTTTACGAACTAAGATTAACTAATTAAATGTCAAATTACAAGTTGGTTATGTAAACAGTTTAGGAACAAATGACCATCCTAGATTTCCGGTTTCCATTGACATTCATGTTAAGATTCAACTAGAAAGAACCACATAGACATGGCTCATGTGTTGTTACTTGTTGTGATGAAAGGGAACTAAGTACTCAGATTATAAGAATGCGAGGTTGTTACCCGATAACCAATTAATCAATATCCAACCTTAATCCCGCCCATGATATCTTGATTGCCAACAACACCAAGAACATATGGTTTAGATTATGATCAACATATAAATTAACACTTTACAAACAAGCAATCAACACACCATAATAAACAAACAACCATAGAAAGTCTATTATTCTAGAAATACGAATCAAAACACAAATGTCTTAGACAAACCTTCAACCTAGGATGATCACCATAAGTTTAGCCACCTATGCCTTGGGAAATCATCATCAAACAAAGATCAAAGTTCATGTAAATCAAAAACACCAACGACTTGTTTAGAAATTGTCTCAAACCAAGAAGAACACCAAATTTAGCCTCTAAACTTCTCTGTAACCGAATGGGGATGAATGGGAATGGAAAGACCCTTTAAGACTCAATAAAAATCGGCAGTTACATTTTTCTCGCAGCACGACGCCGTAACCTATGGCAACAGCTGTAGGCTACGGTGCCATCAGAAGTCTCCTACGGCAGAAAGTGTCTGGACTACGGCTCCCTTGATCTTCTTCAGCATTGACCGTGACCTACGACACCAGCCGTAGGCCACGGTGGATACTAGAGTTTCCTTTCTTTTCTTCTTTGTCAAATGTTGATTCTTCCAAATGTTTCCGCCATATATGAGCTTCCATCCAAGCACTCTTAAACCACTTTCTTATGCTCGTTTTCACCTGCAAGGCCAATCATACTATAGTTATCACATTATAACAATTAGCCGCATTAAATGTGAGATATTAGTCGATTTACAGCCTTTAAGGATTGTCCTAAGGACCACCCTTCACATCCCCACACTTAACCGTCGCTTGTCCCAAGCAACCCATTCATATAAAACACAATTCACCCAAGCGATCAAATACACACAACTAACTCTTTCTTAAAACCGCACATAACACACCCCTCATAATAACTCTCTTCTCGGTGACAAGTAATAACTAGCAAGGATAGCTAGATCATACTTACAGCAAACGGATGGTTGCACAACAATAAGCTTGTACCTAATTCGATCCTTCGCCTAAAAGTTGCTAAAACATGCATGTGAATCAAATGGACTTTAACGATTGTAACGTGGCTGGGCATATGGGTAGAAGATGGAAATATATATGTATAGTATCGCATGATTCAACCCGGTCTTTTTATTACAAACTAAACAAACTAAGAAAACATGCCTGAAAACGCAAACCTCTATATATAAGACCATACATTCACTTGCTTTTCATTCAATTTTTCTTTTTTTTTCTCTTTTTTTTAACAAACAACCTGACATACTAACCATTGCAATAGTGTAACACATACTTGAATGACTACTAACGGTACTAGACCAGGTTAAATGCAAGTGAATTTTTAGGGAACTAGTCTTGGATTAACACATAATCAGCTTAGGCTCAAAGTGGCTACTAAATGTCCAAACCCCCATCCTAGTCACTACCATGCTCATATATACAATTTATCAGGTCCAACCCCCCAAATCCCACACTCACACACACCATGACGAGGCTACCTAAATGCCCTTATCGTTTTCACATTCATATCAAGCTAAGGCCTCAAACCACATTCCAGCACAAGTTCTCATGCACCCCACCCAATGCCACTCTCATCAAGGGAAATATATTCTAATAATTCAAAGAAATGGCTCAAACTCTCACCAAGAAAGAAAAGAGAAATATGGGTTGCCGATGTGTCATGCGGTTTAATAATCAAATGTTCAATTTTGGACCATTTTTCGCTTGACTTTAAAACTTCACAATTTTTTTTTCAAAAATTTCCCTCATCCCCACACTTGAGATACATTGTCCCCAATGTATGGTTTTAAAGGGAAGAACGCTTAAACATCATAACATCAACTTTTTTTATTGTTTATTTTTATTTTTTTTGAAATTATAACGTAAAGTACTAACGCCTCCAACTTCCACAATCCATCAACTAAACACCTCAAGACACCACCCAATCCGCCCAACCCCAAAACACAAAAAATGTATATACAAAAAATGTACAAAATGGGACAAAACACGCCCTGATCAGTAATAGCGCGGCCGAGGGGGCTGAAGATGGATGTCAACAAATCCGAAAACTCGCCAAACCCAAATGCACTACTGCTACTACCACCTTCACCACCTTGATCACCGGCTTGTTGACTTGGTATAGATCCTCTCATGCCCGTATGTGGATCCACCCATTGAGAATGATGCAATGGTAGGGTGGGATATGACACACTACCATCATGAGGCGGTAGAGTGGTGTAATCCACAATTGGGGGATCCGCGACAACTGGTTGGCCCGCATGCCAAGCGTCGTGCACACGCCGATTTCGGTCATCAATGTAACGGTAATTTACCTCCTCTTGATGAGCATACATATGAGCCTGATTCCATTGCTCTTGGCGATCATAATTTCTCTTTAACCCTCTTTCCGTGCTTGCCCCTATATTAGTTTGATGATCAAAAATCATTTGGCTAGAGTCAAACCAATCAGAAAATGTGGGTGGTCGTATTCTTTTAACAACTTGCTCCATAGTCCCAAGATGAGCCCAATTCTGATCATAAGGCTATTGTGCATAGTCAAATGCACTCCCAATATACCCTAATTGGGTTCCTCCTCTTTGAAACCCACTGCTCAGTCCAGGTCCACCCATATCCACATCCATAGTAAATGTATCCTCTTGATAATCCTCATCACCACTTAGGACCTCATCGCCACTTTCTGGTTCATCAACTTCTCCTGGTCGTAGTGGTCCGACATCCACCTTCAATACCCGCCATCTTTGCCCATCGTTTTTTAGCTTGTGGTACCGCTCCGATTCTTTATACTCCCAACCCGGGCCCAAATTCTTCAAGTCGAATGGTTTAAATCTCTTATAAGACCCTTTGTCCTTCGATCCAATCACCCCGTACAACTTCAACAAAGCAGTAATCAACCTGCAATGCGGGATGATCTTCCTCTCCCCACTGTTCCTGCTAATCTAGATATTGTGCAACACCAAAAACCGAAAGGGGACAAGTGGAGACCCGTTCATCAACATATAAAGAACCGGTACTTTAGGGAACCTCACCTCAACCTTATCACCACATCTTGGAATGACATTTTGCATGAAATCACCAACATCAACTTAGCTTCGATCCTTAAATTCCTTCGATAGAGTTTCCCATGTGTTGTTCCAGGCAAAAACAAATATTTTAACATATCATTCCACCTCGGGTGTTTTTTGAGGATTAAAGTACAAATCATCCTAGCTCGGGAAGATGTATTAGTTTGCGGGTTTGCTATCAAACATTGCAATTCTCCGCAAAGAATCAAAAGACATCTCAACATCTACATTATTCACCGTGCCAATAAGCTTCATCTTCAAAGGAGCTTTATACGGAGGACACCTAAGAGTGGCCATCCTCTCTTGTATTTCCGCATCATAATGATTCTTGCTCTCCCTATCATAAGACTTTAAAGAAGCTTCCCACCCCAAAGCCTTGAACTTATCAGAAATTCCAAAAGGACCGAAATCAAATTCCCTAACCTCTTTTTCATAAAGGAACGCCTCCTTACGCTGAACCAATGTATTCATCTGATCATGAAACAATTCTGGCTGCCATTCAATCGGTTGATCTAATAGAGAACTAAATGTCCATTTTGGTTTTGGAGCCCTTTGTGGTGCGTCTTCTTCCGGGTCTGAATCGCCTGCATGAATCAACCTTCTTCTCTTTTGTAAACCCTCTGGTTGATTTGAGGACCCTGCTATCTCTTTGCCTTTACCTGAACGACCCATTTATCTGACACACCTCATAAAACACACAACAATCTCCATTAGTTCTCATTCAATCCACATATCCCCACACTTGCTTGAAACTATGGTTGTAGATGCAAATAACACTAGGTCTTTTTTTTCTTTTTCTTTTTTTTTCAAAATAAATTTGGGCATGATGTCCTTACATTGGAGAGATTTCCCAAAAATTCAAAATTTTGACATCCACCTAACATCTAGAACCATAATAACTTATAAACTAACAACTTCCTATCATCAAGCATGTACAAGCAAGTGTGTAAGAACAAGTAAGAATATCAACCTTCAATTCACAATGCACCATCAAATGGAGTGAACAATTTCATACCTTTAGTTTGTAGATGCAACTACCAAATCTTTCAAGAGAATAAGACTCCTATAAACAAAACCCCAAATTTTCGAACCTAGGGTTCGAAAATTGCTTGACAAAACGTGGTTTTACCTCAAATCTCAACTCAATATCAGAAAGCTTATGCGATTCTTGTCAAATTAGACCCAAAAATCACTCGATTCCGTTGAAAATTAAAGGAGGAAGAGGATATGAGGGAGGAAGAGGACTTGTGTAAGGTTCTTGAGAGTGATATGAGGGAGGAAGATGACTTGTATGGCTAGGGTAATATGCAGAAAATGGATGGTTGGGGATTAAATTTCGTCATATGTTAATTTTTTTTTGTTTTTTATTTTTTACTGTATCTGTCATCCACCGATTAGCCTGCCTGAGCCCACCGCAAGCTACGGTGGGTCTTGGCACAAATTGCCACCGTAAGGTAGTAGCTTTAGAGCGTAACAAGTTTTGTTTACCTAGGTCCACCGTAAGCTACGGTGTGTACCGTAAGCTACGGTATCACCTGGGCATCTGCACTACCAAACCTAAACTAATGAAATTAAATTACATATTTACACTACCAAACCTGGGCCTGTCTAAACTACTTCAGCATTCAATGGGCGTAGAATGAAGCCCACTTTATCAATTTCGAGATTCTTGATGTCGTTCCCCTCCAAGTATGGTTTGAGCCGGTGCCCATTTACCGTTTGCTACGTGTTGGTGTGAACATCTTGAATATCTACATCTCCAAACTTTCCCACTCGTGTGATTACATATGGACCCATCCATTTGCTTTTTAGCTTACCCGCAAACAACTTCAATCGAGAGTTGTACAACCACTCCTTTTGACCCACTTCAAAGGTTTTTTTTCTTATTTTTGCATCATGAATCCTTTTTAGTTTGTCCTTGTATGCGGAAGCACATTCATACCATTAGTCCCTTATTTCCTCAATTTCGTTCAATTGAAGTTTCCGAGTTCGCCCCGCTTCGTCATAATCCATATTCACTATCTTTATTGCCCATAATGCCTGGTGAGCCAACTCCATTGGTAAATGACATCCTTTTACATATACCATCCGATACGGAGTTGTACTAATCAGCGTTTTATAATCTTTTCGGTATGCCCATAGTGCATCATCTAATTTACCCGGCCAATCCTTCCTATCCACCCTCACTGTTTTCATTAAAATCTTTTTGATTTGTCGATTGGATACTTCAACTTGTCCACTAGTTTGAGGGTGGTAAGGAGTAGCAATTAGGTGATTCACATTATACCACTTCAATAATTTGCCAAAATTAAAATTTTTGAAATGTGAACCACCATCACTAATGATGACCCGTGGAATCCCGAATCAAGCAAAAATATTAGATTGAACAAACTTACATACCACCGAATGATCGTTGGTCCTTGTTGCTATTGCTTCAATCCACTTCGACACGTAATCTACCGCGACTAATATATATAAGAAGCCATTCGAATTCGCGAAGGGACCCATGAAATTTATGCCCCACACTTCAAATACCTCAACCACCAAAATTGTTTGTAGAGGCAGTTCATCTCGTTTTGAGATGCTTCCCACTCTTTGACAATTCAAGCAATTCCGGGCATATTCACAAGCGTCCTTGAAAAGTGTAGGCCAATAAAACCCACATGTAAGAACCGATAACCCATCTTGTGTCCACTAAAATGTCCCCCACATGCCGATGAATTAGCATGGGTCAAAATTTCTAATACCTCCATCTCAGGAACACATCTTCGAATTACTTGGCCGGGCCCAATCTTGAAGAGGTCCGGTTCATCCCATATGTATTGCTTGACTTGAACCATGAATTGTTGCTTCCTTTTCTTGGTCCAATGACTTGGAATTGCACCCGTGGCTAAGTAATTAACATAATGAGCATACCACGGTGCGGTCAAAACAGACAAAAGTTGCTCATCTGGAAACCTTTCATTAATCTCACTAGGATCATCAACTCCTTCCAACGGAATTTGGGACAAATGATCCGCCACAACATTTTCACATCCTTTCTTGTCCCGAATCTCTAAATCGAACTCTTGCAATAGAAGCACCCAACAAATCAACTGGGGCTTTGCATCTTTCTTCACCATCAAATACCTAACTGCACTATGATCTGAATATACAATCACCTTGCTCCCCCATATGTACAATCTAAATTTGTCCAAAACATACACCACCGCTAACAACTCTTTTTCGGTTGTGGTGTAATTCAGTTGCGCCTCGGACAAAGTCTTGCTTTCATAATAAATTACCATCGGTTTCTTATCGACTCTTTGACCCAAAACCGCCCCAATTGTTGTGTCACTATCATCACATATGATCTCGAACGGCTTTGACCAATCAGGTGGTTGCAAAATGGGAGCCTTCACCAATTGTTCCTTCAAAACAGTAAATGCTTGCAAACATTCGTCAGTAAAATCAAACGGAACATATTTAAGTAACAAGTTGCATAAAGGTTTGGTAATGACACTAAAACCTTTAAATAGAAACCCGCATGTCCCAAGAACGATCTTACCCCTTTTACGTTTTTGGGTGGCGGCAAAGATGATATTACCCGAATTTTTGCCTTGTCCACCTCCATCCCCCTTTCCGATATAACATGACCCAACACAATTCCCTCTTACACCATGAAGTGACTCTTTTCCCAACTTAGCACCAAGTTCATCTCGACACATCATTTTAAAAATTTCTCCAACTCTTCAAGACAAGACTCAAAACTTGGACCAAAAATGGAAAAATCATCCATGAACACCTCAAGTGAATCCCCGACCATGTTCGAAAAAATACTCATCATACATCTTTGAAAAGTTGTCGGGGCATTACATAACCCGAATGGCATTTGCTGAAAAGCAAATGTGCCATACGGACATGTAAATGTAGTTTTGTGTTGGTCTTTCGGGTGGATTGCAATTTGACTATATCCCGAATACCCATCCAAAAAACAGTAATATTTTTGACGCGAAAGTTTTTCAATAATTTGGTCAATGAAGGGTAATGGGAAATGGTCCTTAGAGGTAGCGGCGTTCAGTTTTCTATAATCAATGAAAACTCGCCACCCGGTGACCGGTCGGGTGGCGATCTGCTCGCCTTGTTCACCTTTTATTACCTGGATGCCGGCCTTTTAGGCACTACCTGTGTCGGACTCACCCATGCACTATCCAAAATGGGATAGATGATCCCTGCATCCAACCACTTTATTACCTCTTTCTTCACATCTTCTCTCAAGTTCAGGTTCAACCTTCTTTGTGTTTCTTGGGTCCGCTTTTCATCTTCATTGGTAATGATCTTGTGCATTACAATGGATGGACTAATACCTTTCAAGTCGGCTATCATCCATCCAATAGCCTCCTTATGAGCCATTAGCACCCACAACAAGCCTTCTTCTTGAGCCACCTCCAAATTAGAAGCAATGATCACCGGTAAAGTGTCATTGTCCCTTAGAATTGCATATTTCAAATGCTTTGGCAACTCCTTCAACTCCACTTGTGGTGGACACTCCAATGAAGGTTTTGTACCATATTCAATCTCCACCGTAAAATTCTCAATTTGGTGAGTCCATGGCGGTCTCCCTTCTCTGACCGCTAGAGCCACTTGTTCTTTCTCTTTCATCCTCAACGCACAAACATGTACCTGCAAAGAGCAATCACAAACACACGGTTCTAACACATCTTTATCGTACTCGTGCAAATCACATCCATCGATTATATCTGCCATAAAACACTCATCACCATGAAAGGAATTAGAAACATTAGTAAAAACATTTAACCTCATCTTTCTATTACCAAATGTCATGTCGACCGTACCATATCGACAATCCATTACGGCCTGAGCGGTATTCAAAAATGGTCGACCCAATATGACACTCGGTTGTTGTGGTGCACTAACCGATGCATAATCCAATACCAAAAAGTCAATAGGATAGTAAAATTCTTCAACATTGACAATTACATCCCTTACAATTCCTCGGGGAAGCTTATGAGACAAATCGGCTAAGACAACAACTTGAATATTTATTAAAGGTGATCCCGGGTCTTGGAGTTTAGGAGGCAAAACCCCTTTTAAAACTGCACTCACCCTTTCGGTTAAATCGACCCATTTTGGTACTTTTTGTTGTCTCTTTTGAGTACACAATTCTTTTAAAAATTCTGCATACGATGGATCTTGTTTAATTGCCTTCAACAACGGGATATTAACTTTTACTTGTTTAAAAAAATCCCACATTTCTTCCTTTTGAGGACCCCTTTTTGAAATAAATTTCTTTTTACCCGGATCTACCAAAGCCGAAGAAAATGGGACTTGACTAGGCCCCCCTCCCTCGTTTCTACCTTTTGCTTCCTCACTTATTACCGGTTTTTCAAAATTGGGTTTTTAGAGGACTTTATAGGTGTTTATTTTTGTTCATGACTCTCTTGACCCGTTATATCCTCAACCACCCTATCAACCAAGCCCGGTGAAAGGTTAGTTTTATACTCTTTCCTGCTTCTCAAAACACTCACATGATTAGTAGGAATATTATGAGAAGAACTATGAGAAGGGTTTACCTTAGTGTCGCTTGGCAATTGACCTTTACCTTTTTTCAAATCCGCCACTTCGGTTGCAAGTTGACCCATTTAGGTGGTCAGAGATTGAATCGCTTTATCTCGGATGTCATCTTTTTGAATGCATGCATCATCCATTTGGTTTCTCCTTTGCATCTCCGCTTGCACTGCTTTCAACATCTCCATAAATTCATTTCGACTCAAAAAACTTTGACCCGAAGACCCACCATGTTCTTGACCCGTTTGGTATTGCCTTTGAAACCCTTGGTTGTTCCCACCTCAATATCCACCTTGGTTATTAAACGGTTGGCGTGGAACAAAATCACGTTGACTTCCTTGAAAGTTTGGGTTGGCTTGATTTGATGGATTCCCGTATCTAAAGTTTGGATGGTTTCGTAACCCGGGGTGGTATGTGTTCGAGTTCATGTTATAATTTCTACCACCCCCACCTTGACCTTGGAGTGCATTTACCTCTTCATATTGAACCTCACCTCCTTGGCAATTTTTAGCCGCATGCCTCAATTCATTACAACTGGCACAAACATCATAAATTTGATTTGTAGTTTGTACATTTGCATCTTCCACCGCATGCACTTGAGTTCGGGTAATGGCCGGTCTTGCTCTCCTTGACGATTGAGCCTTCCTTTTTGATGTGACCGCCATTTTTTCCAAAAATTCCCAATCATCTTGCTCATAGTTGGTACCAAATGTACCATTCGTGACAGACATTAAATCACGAGCATCTTCGGAACTTAAACCCTCATAGAACGCATTCAACAACTCCCATAATTCAATACCATGATGCGGACAATTTTTAATCATCAAGTTGAACCGTTCAAAAGCTTCATGGAACATCTCACCTTGTTGTTGTTAGAAACTCCTCAAACTTCTTCTTGCATCATTTGTCTTTTGGGTCGTAAAGAATTCCTCCAAAAATATTTTTTGCATTTCTGCCCATGTATAAATTGATGCTGGTGGTAAGGTGTAGAACCATTTCTTTGCCTAGTCTTCTAAAGAAAACTGAAAAAGTACCAACTTCACTTCATCCGATCAAAACCCTTGACCACCGATAGTATTGCATATCGAATCATATGCTTCCAAATGAAAATAAGGCTCCTCCGTTGCTAGACCTTTATACTTCGGTAGGCTTTGTAAAGAGTTCATTCTAACTTCAAAAGTCCTTCCTTGGTTATTTTGAGGAATGACTATCGGTGATGGATTGTTGGTGATCACCGGCCTAAAGTGTGCTTCTATACCTCTAACAGCCTCTCAGTTATGTCTTCGTGGCCCGCCCAACCTAACTCTTGGACGCGCGGGACCCAATGGTCTTTGAACGTGTGGTATTGGAGGCATAAATTGTTGAAGAGGTGGTTGAAACATTGCCCCCCATGTTCTTGATGAATCGGCCCTTGAAATTGTGGCCCGTGTGGTCTTACTTGCGGTTGCACTTGTTGTGGTATGATTTGTTATTGTACAACTTGTGGTTGCGGTCTCCCATATCCTTGCATACCTTGCCCTTGCACGTAAGTATAATCCCCTTGATTACCACTACCCTCCATAAAATAGCCTTTGTCTTCATATCCTCCAAATTCATCATCATAACCATCATCAATCCCAACTCCTCCTACTCCTGAGGTTTTCACAACTTGAGGTTATTGATATTGTGCATCCGGTTGCATTTGAAAGGTAGAAGTAGTATGAACTGTGGATGGGTTGGGTTGATATGGTTGTGGTGGTAGTACTTGTTGAGAAGATGATGATTGACCGGATGTTGGGAAAAAATATGAAAAGGGTGGAATAGTTGTTGAAGGGTTAAAGCTAAAAGAGTGTTCAGTTTGGGTACTTGTAGGTAATGTGGTATTGGTTGGTTTAATCTCATGTGTTGATGTAGGATTGGTGGTAAAATTTGGTAAAGGTTTGGATGGTGTTGTTTGACTCGTAGTGGGAGGTGGCGGTGAATCCATTGTGTTAATCGGTGTAACTAGTGATGTAGGTGTTGTTGGTGAACCCCTGATTTTGTTTTCTCGTAGTAATACTCGGTTTCTTCTCAAAGTTCGTTCAATCTCCGGATCAAATGCCAATGGTGATAGCTTGTGAGAGCCTCTAGTATGCATGCACCTGTAAATACCTGCACACTAAACACAACCAGCGTAAACCCAAAAAATAACAAACTAAACTATCAAAGATAACACATGTTGCGCACTACTCCCCGGCAACGGCGCCAAAATTTGACATGATGTCGAAATCTCAGTCAAAGTTAATCCAATTACTACCAATAGTTAGCGGTAAGTGGGTTTCGAACACAGGGAGTTTGTGGAATATGCATTACCTAAATGGATTGCTAACTAAATAGATTAAGCTAAGTTACAATAAAAGTAAATTCATAATTTTCGTTGTTTGATTTTACGAACTAAGATTAACTAATTAAATGTCAAATTACAAGTTGGTTATGTAAACAGTTTAAGAACAAATGACCATCCTAGATTTCCGGTTTCCATTGACATTCATGTTAAGATTCAACTAGAAAGAACCACATAGACATGGCTCATGTGTTGTTACTTGTTATGATGAAAGGGAACTAAGTACTACGATTATAAGAATGCGAGGTTGTTACCTGATAACCAAATAATCAATATCCAACCTTAATCCCGCCCATGATATCTTGATTGCCAACAACACCAAGAATGTATGGTTTAGATTATGATCAACGTATAAATTAACACTTTACAAACAAGCAATCAACACACCATAATAAACAAACAACCATAGAAAGTCTATTATTCTAGAAATACGAATCAAAACACAAATGTCTTAGACAAACTTTCAACCTAGGATGATCACCATAAGTTTAGCCACCCATGCCTTGGGAAATCATCATCAAACAAAGATCAATGTTCATGTAAATCAAAAACACCAACCACTTGTTTAGAAATTGTCTCAAACCAAGAAGAATACCAAATTTCACCTCTAAACTTCTCTGTAACCGAATGGGGATGAATGGGAATAGAAAGACCCTTTAAGACTCAATAAAAATCGGCAGTTACATTTTTCTCGCAACACGACGCCGTAACCTACGGCAACAGCTGTAGGCTACGGTGCCATTAGAAGTCTCCTATAGCAGAAAGTGTCTGGACTATGCCTCCCTTGATCTTCTTCAGCATTGACCGTAACCTACGGCACCAGCCGTAGGCTACGGTGGAGACTAGAATTTCCTTTCTTTTCTTCTTTGTCGAATGTTGATTCTTCCAAATGTTTCCGCCATATATGAGCTTCCATCCAAGCACTCTTAAACCACTTTCTTATGCTCGTTTTCAAATGCAAGGCCAATCATACTGTAGTTATCACATTCTAATAATTAACCGCATTAAATGTGAGATATTAGTCGATTTACAGCCTTTAAGGATTGTCCTACGAACCACCCTTCAGGGGGTTGGATTTTTTTAACTTATAAGTAATTACACAAATGGTCCCTATATAAAAGAGACATAGAGAATTACAAAAACAGTCCCCACAGGGGTATTTGGTCATTTTATTTTAAATTAACAGAAAACTAACGTCTGTTAGTCTTCATACCTATTCTCGTTACAAAACTGAAAACACAATACCTTAACCTGTTACAAAAAACCCTTAATACCCAAACCTGTTATTTTTAATAAACCACAGGGACCACTCATGTAATTAACTCTATAATTATACTAGTTTAAAAACTTGTGTTATATACAGATTAAATTAAAATACTAAATTTATATGTAGTAATCAATATTTTAGAAATTATATTACAACAATAATTTTTTTAAACTACCTTAAGTATTAATTATTTGAATTCCTATAATCAACTAACTTAAATAAGAATGTAATAATAATATTTTTATAAATTTTTGTTTTTAAACACTTTTGTTTATTAAAAATGATTTTTAAACATTCCAATTTTTTAATTTGTTTTTTAAAGGTCATTTTATAAAAAAATTTCTCTATATAAAAAAACCTTATTTATTTATTTTTAAAGAAATTTTATTTTTAATAATAATGTGTTTTATAATTTTAATATCTTTAACATTTAGTTTGATTATCAAATTGTTACCTTTTTATGCTAATGATATGTGCATTGAAAGGCGTGAGAAAATAACATATGACAATGATCATATGAAAACATGACATGTGGCCAAAATATTTTATTTTATTAGTATAGATCATCCATAATCATCATTATCATATTATCATAGCGATCACCATAATCTTCATTTCACATCCTCTTTGAACTTCTTGGTTAATAGTCATTTTTACACTTTGATTCTATTCACTGCTAACTAAGATATTATGGATCGGAGCAATGGCAACTCTAAGAGACGCGACATATCGGAGCAATAGGCGGCGAGAGCGCAAGGAAGATATCCAAGATGATGAAGGCTGGAGAAGAGTATCTTACATGAAATCACACAACAAGAGGGCCTCAAAACCTCCTACTCTGGGGAAGAACATAACAACCTTTTATGTCTCAAACATTCAAGAGGATGCTTCAAAGGAGGAGTTATGGAGGAAAACACAACAGTTTGGAGAAGTGGTAGATGTGTATCTATCAAGAAGGAAAGACAAGAGTAGATCGTTCTTTGGCTTCGTTAAGTTCCTGAATGTATCAAACATTGAAGGCCTGGACCATCATCTCAACAACATAAAGATGGGCATCTGAAACTGTTTGCAAATATGGCAAGAAACAACCATCTTGGTGAAAGAATCATCACCCCCTCAGAAAAATCGACATCTCACAAGGCTTGTTAACCTTCTAAACCTGGAGGTTTCAATTAAAACATAAATTAAGCTCCGGATCTATCTATTAGTACCTTCAAAGACAATCTAAGAAACTGTGACAACCTGCATGCATCTCATTTCATAAAGACTATTCACATTCCCTTCAAAGGCCCTTGGTATCCTCAATCTTGTCGTAAAACTTCACTCATCGATGATGTGTTGAATGTCTCAATTCTATGTAGCATAAAAAAGATACTAAAAGAGGAGGGTTTGGAGAATATAAAGATCAGTTATATTGGAGGTTTGAAGATCCTTATAGCTTTCATAGGAGGCTCGAAACTAACAAATGATTTTCTTAAAAACCTGAAAAATACTTGGACAAGGATATTCTCGGATCTTCATATCTGGGATGGACAGGAAACTCCACTACAAAGAATTGCAAACTTGAAAATGCATGGTGTTCCAATTTTACTCAGAGGCGAAACAATTTACAATAAAATTGGTGAAATATTCAAAAAGATTATTTGTGCCAATGATTTTCATGGCATGATGATCCTGTCTTCTTTGGTTCATGCTTCGTTCTTGTTCCTGATGGCCCCCCAATTACAGAGATGATAAGAATCATCTAGAGATATCAAAGTTACAAAATTTGGGTCCAAGAGGAATCATAACCATGGTTGCCTCTATTTGACCTGCCTGATTCCTGTCATGCAGATGATAATGATCGTTTCGGTTGCTCCAACGATGATGCCAGCTCCGACGAAGATGCAGATGTCAATGGGGAAGACCAATCGTATATCAATAATGATGCTTCAATGCATGGGGAATCGCCATTAATTAACATTGATTCTCCCTAGGATCCTCGTAATATCGACGCATCACAAAATACTACTGCCATATCGACCAAGATTTCCACTCCAAATCTCCCTATCCCGTCTCCTCTTCATATGGATAGTGGGCTAGGCCTGATCCTCCAGTTGATGGTTTCCTGTTGAGACTGATCCTGTTCACTTGGCCCAAGTCTCTTTTGGATCGGCCTTTTACGCTCCAATCAATGCCAAGTTAGTGGACTCTGAATTCTCATTTTCCTCTTTGGATCTTTATGTGATTCCAAAACCCCTATCTTCAAAGCAAATTAAGGTGATGTCTTCTAAGAGGGCCAGTATGAACTCATCAAAAGCTATAGGTGATTCAATAAGATGATCTCAATCTCAAGGGCATTCAAGAAGAATGGATCGATTCTGGTCTGCTGATCTGGTTGTCGAGACTCGATCAAAAACAAATTAATATATCAGTCTTAGCTACCTTTATTGTGTGAGGGTAAGTAAGGTCGTCTCCATAAGGAATATATGGAAAGTGTTTAACAATATGACTCGATTAACTTAAAGATACAAACTTTATAATTAAAAATTGGAACTTTAAATGAATTGAATAACACAAGTGCAAAAAGCAATAAACTTTGGAACTAACTTACTTAAATTATGAAAAACAATTACTTCTGGGTTTTCAATTCCGCAAGATCAACAACTAATACTTTTGAATTAGGATTTGTAAGAACTTAACTTCAATATTTTACATTTGATTAAAGTGTTAACCAAAGAACAATCTTTTAAGACTCGTTCGTTCATAAGATTACCAATTCACTTATATCACGTTGTCTACTTTTATTAATGAGCTCATGACGCAAGGAAACCGAAAAATGATAATCAAGCACACAACTTTATTTATAAGTAAACCATTTAAATTAATCAAAGCATAAAACTTCATTAAATCACTCAATGTTCATTACAAAAACCTAATCAAAACATACAAACTATCTCACTTGACAAGAATTATACTTCCGAAAGCAATCATGAAAGAACTAGCCGATGGTCTTTATTAAATCTTTAATTCTTCTTCCAATGATGATCAATGATGATATGGAGGATGTTAGGAAGCTTGAAAGCAACCAAAAGCACCTTGAATTTGCTAGATTTCAGCTGGAAAAAGTTGTTCTTCACATTGGGGTTTGATAGGTTTAAATAAACTTGAAGATCCACAAAATCTCGGGTTTGTTTAGCAACCGGCATATGATACGCCGGCCATGGGCGTATCATACGCCCCCCTCAGCCTTCCTACGCCCAACTTTATGTTATTTTTTCCAAATACATCCACTGATACACTGCCCATACGCTGAAAACATATTATACGTCCATACCCGGCGTATCATACGCCGGTACACCTAAATTTATACCTTTTTTGTAACTTTTGATATATAGGTCTTTAGTTCCCATGTTTTGCTCCTTTTTCTTCAAAATAAGCCCCCTTTTAACTCTAATCCCTACAAATCAAAACACAAACAAAGTGAACTTGTTCTACACTAATCTTGATGTAAAATCACACATTTAGGTCCATTAAACAATGAATTATTGCCACGCAATCACATCCCCACACTTAACCTTTTGTTTGTCCTCAAACAAACTTACTTGCACAATTCACCCTAATTAATCAAACATACTAATTTTTCACAACTTTGTATAAATTAAGGTTTCGAGGCATACTTATTTTTAAACTTTCATCATGTAAAATTCACAACCCAACATATAATATCATTCGTGTTTTAAACTTAGAATCACCATAGTTGGCATAACTTCACCTTTTGCTTCAAACATTCATGCATTCACATTCCTCACAATGAACATTCCTCTCGGTTTGTTTTGTGGACTAGCGATTATATACTAGCATATCTGGAACTCTCAAATCAAGAATATACATCTTCATCATAAGCTCGTATATTAATCATATCGCCATCAATTAACACACTAAAATACATAAATCAAGAGGTCTTTCACGGGTTGTAATGTTAGGTTAAGGATTAGATGGGATAGAATGGGTTTAAAGTGGCTAATGATGAATGAAATCCAATTCAATCATCCTGTAATTTTCACACTATTTTGGTTGCTTCATATTTTGGTCATTTTGACCTCATATTTAGCTTTCCTTTTTTATATCTATATAAACAATTTCAAACCAATCCTACTATTATTGAGCTAATGCTGAAACAACACTTCTAAACATGTTATGGATTGGACTTCATCACCCGAGGTTTTATCAAAAGGCTAAGGCTTTGTAGGCTTATTGTTTTGGCTTATTCAAACGACAAGTTGGGATTCAACATGGTGTCTAAAGGAAGATTACCAAGGTATGAAATTCAAAGAAAAAAGATTTTAACAAATGGTTCATTCCTAATGCCTCTATCATATTTATGCACATATTGGTTCATGATCTTGACACACATCAATTACATGAGTTCTAACTTAAATGCATATTATGGTTTCTCTTATTATGAAAAAAATATAAAGCAAATCAACATATGCTATGAATTGCTCAATTAGGCTCAAACTCTCATGGAAACAATGGGAAAGGGTTAAAAATGTGAAGCACGTATGTCATCTACCATCCGGTTTGTTATGCCTCCTAAGAATTCTATCTAATTTTTATAAAAACTCATGATGGTAATGCTTTACTTTAATTTCAAAACAACCATGCCAAAAGATCTATACATGGACAAAGATGTGATAATTAGCCATGTATGAAAAAATTTTGGGTCTTATGCACAATTAAACTTATTCGAAGATTTATTTTTTAAAAAGGTTCAATTTTTTCGAATTTTTCCCTTATCCCCACACTTGAGATACATTATCCCCAATGTATGGTAGTTTATCCTATGACACGAAAGAAAACAAATAAAATCCTAACTTATTTCGCATTCCAAAGACAATTATACAAAAGACAAACAAGAAAAGGAAGGAGTACATGAACCTGTTCATTAGTGAGAGCCCTCATTAATTAACTTGCACCTCCCCACACTTGAGTACTTGCATGTGGTGATTGAACTATCAACATAAAACAAAGCAAACCAAAGAAAATAACTAATAAAAGAATTAAAACTCACTTTCATAGGAATCACGATTGCATTTAGCGTATGCAACAAGCCTTTAAACCCATTAGTAGACCAGAGTGGACGAGGTGTAGTATCGTGAGGGTTTCTAGGGAACACACCCATAAAGTTCTCGGGTTGCCTCCCACAAGCGCTAAGTTTAAAGTCTTCAGCCACACTTGGTACCTGCACCACTTATGGTAGTCGTATTGAGTGTTTCTCTCCAAATTTCTCTTCAACGGTGCTTATCCCAGCTTGGTAGATTTTCTTATTCGCTCCCGTATTGGTCAAACATCTCTTCTTTGACCCTTGAATTCATTTGATCTGGTGGTTTACCCATCTTTACCTTTCGTCTCAGATTTTCCTTCCTTAGTGGCTCCACCTTCACATTTTCATCATTTTCCATATTCTCAAGCTCAAACCTGTAAGGATCAATACCATTTTTCTTGGTGATGCCCTCGCTTACATGTACAATGTAAGGAGGGGCACACTCGTTAGTAGCATCTGTTACAAAATGGTCATTATTAACTACATATGTAATTGATTTTGAAACCACATTAAAGAACAACTTATGATTTTGAATATCATGTCGATGATTCCATCTCGGAAATTGATTTGAGTTTTGGCTATTGCCAAGAATGGCCAACCTAAAATTACCGTTGGTTGCTCGTTCGTCCTTACTAGTGCATAATCAAGAACTATAAAGTCCACCAGGTAGTAGAACTCTCCTAGCTTGATGATCACATCCTTAACCATCCCACGGGGTTGTTTCCATGTCGAATCAGCAAGCACCACTGTTTTATCAGTTTCATGTAATGGACCAAAGTCATATTGGTCATATAAACTCCCCAGAAGGATGCTCACCCTGGCTCCATAGTCCAAAAGTGCCCTTTTGATTTTAAATTTCTCGACTTGAATGGGGATGATTGGTGCTCCCAGGTCACTTCCTTCTTCTTCATCACCTTCCTTATTATTAACTACAACTACTTGAGGAGGAGAGGTTAAATCATAATTGATACATTTAGAGTTAGGAATGATACTAACCCAGTTTATGTGCACATTCTTTGAACTTGAGGTTTGATGTTAAGGGTTTTTGGTTGTGTCACTTGGAAGCTTCCCCGGTTCTTGTCTTGTTCAGCTAATCGTTCTAGTTGCTTGGCAATGGCCTCACTGGTCTTTTCTTGCACCTCTCTAAATTGCTTAAACTGTTTCATCTCCTTTTGCAAGATCTTGAATTCCTGATAAAATTGCATTGTCATTGCCATTGTTAATAGAAGTACCTTGTTGATGTTGTTGATTCCTTTGTTGATATTGACCACCTTGTTGGTAGCTTCTTTGATTGTAGTTGTTTCTTTGATAACCGCCTTGAATGTATTCTTGCTATTGGCCTTGATATTGGCTGCTTCCTTGACTTGGTACCTAAAAAGGAGGATTCAACTGGTTAGTATTGTTACCATATCTAAGATTTGGGTAATTTCTAAGACCGGGATGATATGTGTTAGAGTTCAAATCATGTGTCTTCCTTTCTCCTTGGCCTTGTAATTGATGTTCACTTTCACTCTTCCCCAAATTCAAGTAGCATGTGACCGATGTATGGCCGATGTCATTGCACATGTCACACACTTCATACTCACTAGATATGTTCGCCACGCCACTCTTTCCAACTTTAAGGCTTGTAATTTCTCGTTCTAGAACCGCAATTCTATCCATGGCCACATGATCATTCACCATCTTCATGTTTGCACCCCTTGACCCGTGACTTGATTATGTTTACTTCTTGGAGATTACACTCATCTTTTTGAGAATATCCCAATCATCATCCTTATGGTTTAAGGTGAACATTCCTGCACTTATGGAATTTCATCTAGCATCCTCTGGTGATAATCCATCATAGAAAGCTGAAATCAACTCCCACTTAGCTATGCCATGATGTGGACAAGTTTTTAGCATCTCTTTGAATCGGTGAAAAGCTTCATGAAACTGTTCACCTGATTTTTGTGTAAATCCTCGAATGGCTCGCCTAGCATCACTTGTCCTTTGGGAAGTATGGTATTCATCCAAGAATTGTTGTTACATTTGTACCCATGTGTGAATACTTGCAGATAGTAGCGATAGGAACCATTGTTTGGCCTTGTCTTTAAAGGTGAATTGGAATAGGACCAATTTAACTTCATTTGGTGAAAAGCCTTGGCCACCAATGGTGCTACATTATGCCTCAAATTCGGATATATGCAAATAGGGTTCTTTAGTTGCCATACCATGGAAGTGAGGGAGAATTCCCAAACATTGTGGTCGGACTTTAAAAGCTCATCCCCTTTGTGTTGGTGAAACTATAGGAGTGAATTGATAGAAATGGCAGGACGAAAGTGACTATCCACACCATGTGCTGGTACATAATGTTGCACTCCCAGATTGGCAGGTATGCCATTAAATGGTTGACCTTCAACATTGTTGCGAATGGGTGGTTGAGCATAACCACCCTGATCCCGATTTGGTTGATGGTTTCGATAACCTAGTTGGTTCTCATAATCCTCAAAATCATGTTGGTTTGGTCCATCCATATCGAGTTGATCTCAATCCACTCATTCACATAATTAGTGTGATGACTTCCTTCCACTGAAAATCGTTCCTCATTACTATGATGACTACCTTCCCCGTTATGCTGAAAACTTGGATTACACCCTTAAAAATTTGGCATTGGTTGGAAATTTACGGGAGGAGGTTGGTGTTGCACACCTTGATTTATAGGGATTGGCCCCTGAGGTTGAGGTTGCAAAGGTTGTGATTGAGGTGGAGGATCATCGGGTTGAGGGAACACTAGTAGTGGGATATCCCCTAAAGGTTGGTTGGGTTGTGGCCCTCCTTGATTTTTTGGATTATTCATCATTCTTGATTGGTTACTTTCAGGTGTTCTTGAAAGTCTACTTAAAATCCGATGAGCTGTTGCTGATGATGTACATTCTTCTGATCTTATTTGACCATGAATTTGAGAAGTCCTTAAAGTTAATGCTTTGTGAAACACACGATTCTCTCTTGAAGTCTTCTTGATTTCTGGATCAAATTGCAATGGTGAGGTCCTTCCTGAAAATATTGTATGCATTAACGTAATGGTTACACACAAAATACCTCACGTAATACTGAACAAAAAAACAAATAAAAAGAAAAACAGAAAAATAAAATCTTTTTGGGTTTCTTATAAATATTTACTAAAAGCAAATAAAAACAATTAAACACTAAGCGCACTAAGTCCCCGGCAATGGCGCCATTTTAATCTGGTTGTCGAGACTCGATCAAAAACAAGTTAATATATCGGTCTTAGCTACCTTTATTGTGTAAGAGTAAGTAAGGTCGTCTTCACAGGGAATATGTGAAAAGTGTTTAACAATATGACTCGATTAACTTAAAGATATTAACTTTATAATTAAAATTAGAACTTTAAATGATATGAATAACACAAGTGCAAAAGGCAATAAAATTTTGAACTAATTTACTTAAATAATGAAAAACAATTACTTCCGGGCTTTCAATTCCGCAAGATCAACAATTGATACTTTTAAATTAGGTTTTGTAAGAACTTAACTTCAATTTTACTTTTGATTAAAGTGATAACCAAAGAACAATCTTTTAAGACTCGTTTGTTCATAAGATTACCAATTCACTTATATCACGTTGTTTACTTTTCTTAATGAGTTCATGATGCAAGGAAACCGAAAACTGATAATTAAGCACACAACTTTATTTACTAGTAAACCTTTTAAATTAATGAAAACATAAAACTTCATTCAATCACTCAGTTTTCATTACAAAAACCTAATCAAAACATACCAAATATCTCACTTGACAAGAATCGTAGTTCTGAAAGCAATCATGAAAGAACTAGCCGCTCATGGTCTTCATTAACTCTTCAATTCTTTTTCCAATGATGATCAATGATATGAAGGATGTTAGGAAGCTTGAAAGTACCCAAAATCACCTTGAATTTGCTAGATTTCGGCTGGGAAAAGTTGTTCTTCGCATTGAGGTTAGATAGGTTTAAATAAACTTGAAGATCCACAAAATCCGGGGTTTGTTCAGCAACAGGCGTATGATACGCCGGCCATGAGCGTATCATACGCCCCCCTCAGCCTTCCTATGCCTAACTTTCTGTTATATTTTCCAAATACGTCCACTGATACGTACCCATACACCGACCGGCGTATTATACGCGCATACTCGGCGTATCATACGTCGATACACCTAAATTTGTGCCTTTTTATAACTTTTGATATATACATCTTCAGTCCTTGTAGTCCCGTGTTTTGCTCCGTTTTCTTCAAAATAAGCCCCCTTTTAACTCCAGTCCCTACAAATCAAAACACAAACAAAGTGAACTTGTTCTACACTAATCATGATGTAAAATCACACATTTAGGGTCCATTAAACAATGAATTATTGCCATGCGATCATCTGTGAGATCATCCTCCTCTGTTCTTGATTCTCTAGTGGTCTCCGACTCTTTCGGCTCAAATGGTTCTTCCTATATTGCCTTTAATTCAAAGGAGAAGGAAGTGGATGATACTATGAATATTGGTGAAGCAGTAGGTTTCAATATGGCGGATTTCAAAGAAAAGGTCAGTGACTTGATTAATGGTGAAGGTGAACAAGTTCAATCTTCAATGGATTACTTGTCGATTAATATTAGAGGTGGTGGGGGGTAGAGAAAGGCAGATGGGTTCGCTCTATCAAGTCCTCTTTCAAAACCCGCTTTATTGCGATTCAAGAAACTCAAATGGATTACTTGTTGATGATGGGTTCCTCCCCTTGTATAGATGGCCCCCTAGTAATTGTGAATATTTATGGTCCTCACCGAGACCAACCTAAAAGGTGTCTTTGGAACCATATCCTTCACCTCATGAAAAGTATTGTTGGCTCCTGGATTTTCCTTGGTGATTTCAACACTGTCCGTTCCCATCAAGAGAGACATAATTCCGAATTTAATTCGGTTTCCGCCTGCGATTTTAATAATTATATTGATGTGGCTTGTCTCCATGAATATAGTATGATTGGAAGGAAATTCACCTTCATGGATAACTCATGTGCCAAGATGAGTAAGCTTGACAGAGTTTTGGTATGTAATAAATTCCGGAACTATTGGTCGAATGCTAAAGTTCTAGGCTTCTAGCTCTTCCTAAAGAATTCTGTGGACTTCGGCAGTACCCCCTTCAGATTCAACAACTCTTGGCTCGAAATCCCGAATCTCAGAAACATTATTGTAGAAGTGGCGGCGATTCTGGTTGTTGCAAACAAGGCTGAAATGATCCTTTCGGGTAAATTAAAAAAAATTAAAATTGCCATTAAAGCTTGGAGATCTAAGTTAAAGGAATCTGAAGATGCAAGGCTGAAGGAGCTGAAAAAGCAAGTTGATAGATTAGAAATCAAAATAGAGAATGAAGAGTTATCTACAGAAGAAAAAGAAAATAAAAGGAATTGGAAAGTAGAAATTGCAGAGCTGGAGAAAAAAAAACTTTAGATCTTAAACAAAAAGCGAGACTAAAGTGCGTGGTTGATGATGATGAAAATTCAAAATATTTTCTTGGTCTAATGCATCCTTCATCACTCTTATAGCCAAAACCATTGATCCGTCAACCTTTAACGATTACCGCCTGATAAATTTAATTGGATGCGTATACAAAGTTATTGCTAAAACTCTTACAAACAGACTCAATAAGGTGATTAATTCGATGGTGGGAACGACTCAAAGTGCATTTATTGCGGGAAGAAACATTTTAGATGGCCCGCTTGTTATAAATGAAATCTTTTCTAGCAGGGGAGTGAAGCAAGGCGACCCTCTTGCTCCCTTCCTCTTCATAATTGGTTAATTTTCTATAGGGGTCTACAACCCAAACCAAAAAAATCTCGTGGGTCGCATGGAATCAATGCCTCGCACCAAAACATCGTGGTGGTTTGGGAATTGGTAGCATTGAAGTCACAAATCTAGCACTACTTAGCAAGTGGCTTTGGTGACATAAGACGGAGCCGAATGCCTTATGGGTCAAAACTATTGATGCTATTCATGGCGATTCTAATCCAACTGAACGGCCCCCTTGGAAAAAGTCTATTAGCGGAGTATGGGGAAACATCTCAAAAGTATTAATAGAACTAAATGCCATAAACATTAATCTAAACAACATGTTGGTTGATGAAGATAGGAGCCAATCCTTCTCTGTAGCAAAAGTAAAAGAAGAGATAAATAAGATAATATTCCCCATGTTCACTGTTCAATTTGTTTGGCTTCCTTGGGTGCCAATTAAAGTTTGTTTCTTTGCCTGGAGAGCAGTGAATGTGCCAATTCATTCCACGATTTGCCTTGGTTGCAAACAAGAGTTGGAGTCGGTGAATCACTTATTGATTAATTGTTGTAAAGTCAAGAAAATTTGGAAGATGATTCAATCTTGGTACAGATGCAATCTTTCAACCGCTGAATCGGTGGGAGACCTGCTACAGATTGCTTCGAACATAGGAAATGGGATCTTCAAAAAGGTCATACTATTGATAATACAGGCCGCTATGTGGCACATTTGGATTTGGAGGAACAACTCTTGCTTCGAGAAGTATGAGAGAAAACCAGAATCGGTGTTCGAGGAAATCATAGTTTCATCTTTCATTTGGTTAAAACATATATAGGGGTAATATATCCCATTTAACTTGGGAGAATTGGTGTGATTTTAAAGTGTCCTCCTTTATTATGTAATTGCTTTCTTAGCTCCTTGCTAATTTAATAAAATTGCTTCTTGCTGTTCAAAAAAAAAAACTAAGATATTGTGAGTTGGTCACTAGCACATAAAATGTTTGAACTCCTTGGTTAGTAGTGTTAATGAGCAATAAGGCTTGAATCATTATTACTATCATGAATCCGTAACATAAAATGAGGGATTTTGTCTCTAATTAAATTATACATGCCATTAATGTGTTGTTACCATTAATAATGCCATGCAATACAAATGAATTCTCTTTCTCCTACTTGTTTATCACATTAACATAAACTAAGGATACAACTCATGTTTATAAAAACCCCTTATAAAAGCGAATCAAACTTTCTAAAATTCGATGTACCATTTCAAACGTACGAAAAACTCATTCTTCTATATATGAAAAAAGTTGTGCCATCAGCAATTGTTTTAGCATTGTTTGTGGTTTGACCAACAAGTTTATTGACTTGGCTTTTTGTCCCCCCCCCCCTCCCCTCATGTGAGTTTAAAGGGGAAAAACTAGGGGTGAAACCTCAGGGAAAGGTTCTCTGTGGTAGGAGCGCCATCGTCGCACCGCCACTACCGTCAAGCAGCCACGCCGTCAATGTCACCGCGACCACCGTCGCACGGCGACCCCCCGACTGTCGTGCCGTTGTTGTTGCATCGCATTGCACCGCTGTCGTCACCCATCACTGCAGTGACCTCGCGACTGTCGCACTGCCATCGGTGCACCGCAACCATCGCACCACCGTCGTTAACCATCACAGCTGCAGCAGCCGCTGTCGGTTCTCGCCACCGATACCGGCGAAGCTCTAAATCTTAACCATGGCAGCGGTGGTTTTGCACTTCGGTAACGTCCTTGTTTCCCGATCTACAACATGCAACAACCGTTTCTTGGTTATTTTTTGTCTTGATTGTAGGGGTTTTGATAGAATCATAGTACAGATTCAAGTCAGTTCAGTGAGGGTGACCTCGAAAGTCAGCGAAGTGGGGGTCTTCATGCTGGTGATTTTGATGGTGGTGCTCTTGATGGTGCGGCTTTTGACAGTGGTGGTGGTGGTCCGGCCACCTCTTTTGCTCCTTCTTCATCTACCTACGATACGCTTTAGGATTTTTGAATGTTGGTGTTTCTGGGCAGTGGTTTAGGGTTATTTTCATATATATAAATAAATGATGATGATCAGCAGTTGGTTTAGTTGTTTTTTCGATGCAATTTGCTCTTGGTTCCACGTTGCCTTGGATGCCTTTTGATCTTGCACGTTGGTTTATAAATTGAGGTTAGTGTTTCTAATGGGCTGTGATGAGTTCATGGTTCTAAATAAAAATTGATTGAGGACATTTGCTAGGCGTGGAAGGGTTGGAGGATGGCAGGTTATTACCTGCAACCCGCCCTCCAGCCGTGGTGGAGTCACTACTTTTCACACTCTGAGCCCGACATTAAAATGGGAAATTATTGATTTTAATAGCATTTGTTCGGGTCTTTGTATTGTTGATCTAAACTGTTATGTCTTTATGGATTGTTATGCTTAAGCTTTAAAAAAATCATACAGATTAATTGTTGGTGCTCTTGGTTTCTTTTAAAGGTTTTGTTCTATTTAGGAAACTATTTTGAATATTGTTGCTAACCGGTTTATGTTTTTGCAAAGTGATTCTTTCAACCATAGTTACAGCCATGACCACAGCTACCCTTTATACTTTTTGTTTATTGAATCATTTGATAGGGCTATGATGAATAGATGAATCTGCCTAAAAGTTAGGTAACGATAATGCTTTAGCGTCTTGGTGACGGAAGATGGTTGTGTCTTGGCTGATTTGGGACATGTTCTGACCCGTTTGATAGGTGATGACGATAAAATAAAACATGGGCATTGTTTTGGTGCGGCGGATGCATTATTTGCAGTCACAATGCACCATTGTTTTCGAGCCTTTAACTAAAGAGAAAGTCTTTTGATTACCTAACCTTTGTCATATTCGAACCCCGCCGCGAAGCGCTGGTCGGAAAACAAACTAGTTATATTATAGAATGAAACTTGTGGTTTTGATGTAACATTGTAACGGATTTGATGCACCACTATAATGTTGTGTAACAAAACACATTACAACATTAAATTAAACTTGTCAAATTGGACATATAAATTGTTGAAAGAGAGGAGGAGGGTTTGATACAATACTCTTACATGTGTGCCTTAAAATTCACTCCAATAATGAATCAAAACTACAAACTTGTAATGACTCTAATGCATTATAAGCATGTGCATCGGAACTCGTTGCAACATCTTGTTGTATGTATGCATGTATGCACGCATGCATGTATGTGTATGTATATATATGATGCAATGTTGCATGGTTTTGTCACTATTGTAATTTAGTTGACGCACTATGACAAAATATGCATTATAGACCGTTAAAGTTTCAAGGCATTGCCCTTACTTCTACAAAAAGGTTCAACACCCTAGAACCCTACTTTTTTTTATTTATTTTGACACGTCATTATAAGTAGTTTAACTCATTATTGTAATCTACAGTCTACCCCTTGACATTTGAAAATAATAAATAGCAAAACTTAAGTCAAGTTAGAAGGCGTTCGCTTAATAAATTAAACTTTATTAAAAAAAAAAAAATTTTGTAAAATGTTTGGTGAAAACTATAATTAGTTTAGATTCAAATAAGAAGTTAAAGACGCATAATTTTTTCTTGCATTTTCTCTTTAGTATATCCACGCTATATAGCTTTCTATTTATAACTCACCACCAAATCAATCTCCATCATTTATTTAATGAAATTAAGAAGTAGATTGACTTGGTACAGTTATTAAAACACTTTTTTATGTAACAACCTCCACACACATACAGAATGGATTAAAGGAGCACTCTTAAATTTCGTGAGAACGAGAATATCATCTAGTCCCTTATATCATTGAATTTATGACTAAAAACTCATTGTGAAAGAAAAGTAATTAAATACAAATGAGAGAAACTATTTAAATAAGATATGATCGGATAGTATTGGTATTTAACACGATATTTTAAGTCAGTTCTTAATTTATCTCCCTATCTATATCTGATGGCAAATAAATTGAAGTTACAGTAGTGTAGCCCCCTTGAAATCAAGAGTTCGAGCAACGTATACTGCGGATTGATCTAATTTAGTTATGGTGTTGTTAGGTGTAAATTTTAAAGTAACAATCTTCATTTAAAGGAAAAGCTATATCTAAAGAATGGTCATGATCTAAAGAATCGTAGGTAAACAAACATTTACAAGTTATGTCCACTATCTCAAATAATAAAATAACTGGTGTGTGCTTTCAGATCTTCTATTTTTTCGTATATGTATTCGCTAGTAATGGATTATTTAAACTCTATATTTTAAAGTGAATTACTCGAAATTATTGCGTCTATTAAATGATAGCCTAATCACAGTTTTCTATGTTCTAGAGTACGTATTGTTTGCTTGGAATCTGCATATGATTTTTTGAACGGCAAGAAATATATTTTATTAGAATAAACTAGCAAGATGCAGGAACAAGTATAGTTTTAAAGAGAGAAAGTAACATTAAAATTATATTAATCCTTCCATTAAAGTAGTTTTAGGGATCCTCGATGTTTAGCACATGTTGAAGTTTAAGTTGTGTTTTAGCTAGTCTATCAAAGTGTAAGGGGGGGTTTTGTGTCAATTCAGTATAGTTGTAGGGTTGGAAATGTTACTTAGTTGTTAGTGCTAATTGAGTTCGTTATAAGTAGTTGTCGATGTAATCGAATAACTCATATACTTAATGAGTTTTCTTCTTGAGTTCTCAATAGCTCTGAATCAATAAGATTGATCATTTGATTTCCTTACTTCTGATTCATAATCGTTGCTCATAGTTAGAATTGATTTGGTGTTAGTATTCTACAATTGGTATCAGAGCTACGGCTCGAATCAATTCGTTGTCTCTGTAAATCGGTTGATCATCGCACATAAAATGAATCGATTGAGGGAAGAGATGGTGACCACGAAGTTCGATTTGGAGAAGTTTGATGGGAAGAACGATTTCAGTCCGTGGAGGTTGAAAATGAGAGCGCTATTGGTCCATCAAGGTCTAGTCGATGCCCTAAAAGGAGAAAACGGTCTACTTGAGAATTTGACTAACAAGGAGAAGAAAGACCTCATGGAAAAGGCACACAGTGCCATAATTCTGAGTCTCGATGATTGAGTTCTCAAGGAAGTCTCAACGGAAGCAACTACCGCTTCTGTTTGGGCCAAGCTTGAAGGCCTATCCATGACAAAGTCCCTCGCCAATAGGCTGTGTCTGAAGAAACGATTATACACATTCCAGATGGCCCCTTGTAAGTCTCTTGAGGATCATACTAATGAATTTAATAAGCTGGTTCTTGATCTTGAAAATATTGAGGTGGAGCTTGAGGATGAAGATAAGAAAATCATCTTCTTGTCATCTTTTCCTCATATGTATGAACATTTTATATACACATCGATGTTTAGGTGAGATACTCTATCGATGGATGAAGTTACTGTTGCCATGAATTCGAAGGAGTTGCAAAATAAGTCTGAGATCAAAGATGAATCACCAGAGGGTTTAGTTGTTAGGGGAAAACCTGAATTGAGAAACCAAAAGTTTAGATCAGGGGCTAGATCCAAGTCAAGAACAAAAAGAAGGTGCTTTGTCTATCAGTCTGAAAAGCACCTCAAGAAGGATTGTCCCGAATGGTTTAAAAATAAAAGATGGGAGAATTCAACCAAGCTAAGAATATCAGAAGTCGTTCACCGGATGGTGGATCAGAAGGATATGATAGTTCAGAAGTGTTATCGATGTCTAAATCACTGAATAGTGAGGATTGGTTATTGGGCTTTGAGTGTTCTTATTATATGACACCTAAGATGGAGTACTTTAAGGAGTTAAAGGAATGTTCCCTTAGGGGTGATGCAGTTTGTTGATGATAGGCCGTGTAGTATTCAAGGCTTGGGAACCATGGTATTAAATCTAGTAAATGGAACTGAGGCTGCTCTGTCAGATGTGAGATATATTCCTAGTCTAAAAGGAAACTTGATCTATCTTGGCATGTTTGAAGGAAGTGGTCAAGCTGTGAATCTGAAGAATAGGAAGGCAAAGGTAGTTAAAGGGTCCATGTGTTTGTTTTCGGGAACAGAAAGAGTAACAATATTTATGTGCTAGATGGGAAGGTAGAAATAGGGGCTGCTAATAATGTTCAAGTCAAAGAGGTACCTGCAGCATTGATATGGCATAAGAGACTTGGTCACATAAGCACTCAGGGTTTGAAGGAATTGAACAAGCAAAGGCTGTTGGGTGATGTAAAGTCATATGACACTGGGTTTTGCCAAACTGTATAATGGGGAAGGCACATAGGGTGAGATTTGGGAAAGGAATTCATTCCAAAAAGGGACGTCTGTATTATGTGCATACAAATCTTTGGAGTCCTGCTAGAACTCAGTCATTGGGAGGTGCTAGATATTTCTTGTCTCTTATAGATGTTACTCTCGAAGAGTGTGGGTGTTTAGCTTAAAACACAAGGATGAGACATTTGAAAAGTTTAAGGACTGGAAAGTATTGGTGGAAACTCAATCTGGTAGAAAGGTTGAAAGACTTGGAACAGATAATGGCTTAGAGTTTTGCGATGCAGTGTTTAATCAATATTGTAAGAGTCGCGACATGACAAGGCATCTCACTGTGGTGGGTACTCTACTTAACAAGTTGAGATTTTTATTGTTTGAGTCTGGTATGCCTAAGCATGAAGCACTAAATACAACTACACTCTAGGAGAACATGTCCCCTTCTACTGTGATTGGGATGAAGACCCCATTTGAAATGTGGTCAGGTAGCCCTACTGACTATATCAGATTAAAGGTGTTTGGTTCACTTGCTTATGCTTATTGGAATAAGGGAAAGTTGGAACCCATGGCTATGAATTATGTGGTTTTAGGTCATTCGAAAGGTGTTAAAGGGTATAAGTTGTGGAGAATGGATGGGGGCAACCCTAAAGTAGCAGTCAGTTGAGATGTGGTATTCAAGGAAGATATGATGTACAAAGACCTTGTCATAGGAACCAATTAGAACTTTGGGGTGCCAAATAGCAGGGTTCAGTTTGAGGTGGAGCTGGGGACCAGCTCCTCACCTGGTGAGGAAGAGAGTGATGATGTTGGTGAGAGTTCTCATAGAGCCAGTTCAACATACAACATTTCTAAAGATAGACCCAGGAGGCAGATTGTGCCCCTCCTTGGTATAGAAAAGGAGATACTATTGCAGCTTTTGTTTTTAATGCTGTTGTAGTTGAAAGTAGTTATTAGCCTATTACTTATAAAGAAGTGTTTAATTCTAAAGAAAGTTCTAAATGGATGTAAGCCATGTTAGAGGAAATGGAATCACTAAAAAGAAATCACACTTGGTTATTAGTAGAGAAACCCAAAGACCCGAAGTTAGTGAGTTGTAAGTGGCTATACAAGATCAAAAAGGGCTTGTAAAGTGGAGAATCCCTAAGGTTTAAGGCCAGGCTTATGGCAAAAGGTTTACTCAATAGGAGGGAGTGGACTATAATGAAATCTTCTCACCTGTGGTTAAGCATTCATCTATCCGAGGTATTCTGGCTCTGACTACTGTGCATGATTTAGAGTTGGAACAACTTGATGTAAACACTGCCTTTTTACATGGCAGTTCAGAGGAAAAGATATATATGAAACAGCCAACTGGTTTTGAGGTGAAAGGGCAAGAACAAAAAGTGTGCTTATTACAAAGGTCACTTTATGGTTTAAAGCAGTCTCCCAGATAGTGGAATAAAAGGTTCGATGAGTATGTGGTCTCTCAGTGTTTTTTAGAAGATCTTATGATGCTTGTACCAATTTCAAGGAGGCCTTGGCTGGTGGGTATGTTTACATATTATTGTATGTTGATGACATGCTAGTAGATAGCAAAGACAAGTAGATATTGAAGCAACTAAAGCCTTACTGATGAAAGAGTTTGACATGAAGGATCTTGGGGAGGCTAAGAAGATCCTACGCATGGAAATTACAAGAAACAGAAAGATATGTAAGTTGAGGTTGTCACAAATTGGTTATGTTGAAAAAGTATTGTCTAATTTATATATGAGTCAGTGTAAGACAATTATAACACCCCTGGCTCAACATTTCAAGTTGTCTTTGGAAGACTGTCCAAATTCAACAAAAGAAGAAGAACAGATGCTTAATGTGACTTATGCTAGAGCTGCGGGAGCCTAATGTATTTGATGGTGTGTACCAGGCCAGATATAGGCTATTTGGTTAGCGTTGTTAGAAGATACTTGAGCAAGCCTGGGAAAAGACATTGGGAAGCTATCAAGTGGGTCTTTCGGTATCTGAATGGCACAAGGAAAGTTGGGTTAATGTTTGGAAACTTCCTTAGTTTAGATTGTGCTGTTGCAGGATATGTTGATGCAGATTATGCTAAAAATCCATGTAAGAGTTAACTTAAAGGCTAATGCAACCAAAGAGCTCTCAACATGCATATTAAAGTACAAAGGAAGTTACTTCGGAAGATTCGACAGAAGCACTAAAAAATTCTCTAAGTGTCAAATCTTCCGAAGCCAAAAGACCGTTTCTTCCGAAGCCAAAAGATGAAGCCTTCTGAAGCTTTAATAGAAAGTTTTCCTAAGCCAAGAGACTGATTTCTTTGAAGAAAGAGAAGACATGTTTTCTTTGACATGCTTTTGACAAAAGTTGAACAACTTTCAGCTGCCATCTCTGAAGACTCACCAACTTATACAAGTTAGTGATATCTCCATACTTTTATCAACTGTAGATTAAGGTTTTAGAGTCTATAACTTTCTACTTTGTACTTTTCTCCTTTTTGTAATAGATAAGGATGTGAGCTATGGCATGTCATAGTCACTAGTCAAAAGGCAATCTGCCTTTTGACTTTACATTTATCTTGTTGTCTAGATTAGTGTTCCAACTGGCCTTCAAATTATGGCCGGCTATAGGATGTTGTATAAAGTATCTCAGGTATTAGTCCTTAGGACTAAGCCTTGTAAAAATTGTAAAACACTTGAGAGCAAGATACATCATTCTTGAAAACCATATACTTATGTTCTGCTTGTGTTATTTACATTTGATCTTTGTTTCATAACCCGGTTCCGTATTTGATCTGTTAAGTGTTCTTGTTTGTTCTCTATAACCTTGTGAAACTATTGCATTACTCCCCTGCACCGGTCCTACAATTGGTATCAGAGCTTTTTAGGTTCTTGATTGTAAGATCTCTCCATCTTAAATCACTTCAGTTTCACAAAACACTTACAAGCTCAAATGGCAGCTCTCACTGAGGCTAACATGGACACCAGTACCATGACAAAATTTCCACTAATCACTTCTGATGACTTTGATACTTGGTGCCAAAGAATGGAAGGCTTCATCAAGTCTTAAGACAGCAGGATGTGGAGATCTGTTGTCTAAGGACCTCACATCCCAAGCACCTCTTCGGCTACTTCTGGAGGTGGGATGATTCCAAAGAAAGTGGCGACTATTTTGAGGAAGATTGGTAGAAGATTGGTATAGATTAGAAGGCCTTGACCACTCTACAAACTGCTCTTCCCAACTCTATATACAGAGGCTTCAAGAAGTGCAAAACTTCAAAGTAGCTCTGGGATGCACTGAAGCTTATGTATGAGGGGTTTGATGAATCTAAAGAAAACAAGAAGGACGTCATGAAGCAGCAGTTTGAGAATTTCACCTTCAAATCAGGTGAAACTATGACTCAATAATACTTTAGGTATGTTGAGATTGTAGATACTCTTATGGATGCTGGTGTTAAGCTTGAGAATAGGGACATTGTGAGGAAGTTCATGTTCTCTCTTCCTAGACAATGGAATCACTACTGTATGGTCATTAAGATAACTGAAAACCTCTCCACCCTTACTCTCATAGAGCTTTATGGTATCCTTAGTGGTTACCAGATGGAGATGAACATGCAGAATCCATCAAACAGCTCTTCCAGCAATCAACAGAGTTCAGCCCTCCATGTAGTTGAAAGGGATAGTAGAGAACTACATCATCATCTTATCTGCTACCCTGACAACTCATAAAAGGTCCCTTTCATCACCTTCCCGGAGACACCAAGGGAGAGCTACATCCAAGGAAGCCTATTCCAAGAGACAAGCTCATCTCAAACCTTTATGTCTGCTGATGAACGTTGTGCCAACTTTCTCTTCACTCTTGAAGACTTGGATTGTATCCATCCAGATGATCTGGAGTATATAGAGATAGTCCAGCAAATGGCTCTTCTCACTCATAGAGCTAAGAGATTCTATAAAAGAATCGAAAGAAAGTTTCCCAGCAATGTAACTAGTGGAAAGTTTGGACTGGATAAAACGGAAGTGAAGTGTTATAACTATAACTAGATGGGAAACTTTGCTAGGGAGTGCAAGGAACCAAGGACTAATGGTGGACAAGCACAATCCAGACCAAGCTACACTGATGTGACTCCCAGGTCTGAGAACCCAAGCCAACCAAAACAATAAGCTGCTATTGCTGTTGAAAAGCGAGGTTTTGACTGGAGCTTTCAGGTAGAGGATGTTTCTCCAAATCAAGCAGATGGCTGACCATGAAGAAACCAAGATATTAGAACATCTTTGTACACCTGAATGCATTACTAAAGGAAACATGTATAGGTCCTATAACCTGAAAGTGAGATCAGACCTTAAGTCTTTGAATATTTTAAAAGCTGATTTCAAAAGAGCTGAAAATGACTATAAATTTAGAATAGAAGATTTAGAGAAAACAAGTTCAACTCTTAAGCATGAGCACTCAAATTATATGACTCAAATCAAAGATCTCATTACCAAGTTAACTAAATGCCAGGCTGAGTTTGTGATCAGTAAAGAAAGGGCAGAAAGTGTGTTCTTGAAGAGGAAACCTTCAAGAAAATCATATCCTCATCCTTTCATGTAAAGATTTTGTATCAAAACTGGTAGGGACTGGTTCAAGTGAGATATCTCCTCCACACACATTACTATCTGTAAGATCTCCAAGGTGTGGAACTAGTCAAGATGAGCTGCCCCTCATTGACCCTATCCAAGAAGAGGATGAAGATGAAGAAGAGATAGTAAAGGATGAACCAGAAGTGAGTGAGGAGGTTCATCCTAAGAAGGGTCACTATGCTTCAGGAGAAAAGAAAGAACTAAGGATGGCCAAGTCAGCTAGGAAGAATTTGATCAGGGCAGCCAAAAGAAAATCAAAGAAAGCCCAAGAGATGAAGCCCATTTTCAATTTTAAGCAAAAACAAGTATTTATTTCTGATGGGTTTTTGAATTGATGAAGACTGAAGACTCAACTATGGAATCTAGTACTAGGAGTCCTATCCAAGTTCAAACAATCCTAGTCAATAGAAGAAGGTTGATCAAATGTGCACCACAGCTGCACAGCCTGAACCATCCAGCTCTAAGAGCAAGCCTCACCCTCAGAAACCTACAGCATCATCTATGAAGATGAAGAACGAAGTGGAAAGAGATCAAGCTCAATCTTCTCCTCAGAAGAAGACCCTCAGAAGTATGCTTGTTGATGCATCATGTGTGGTGATGCTGCTCAATTTGCTAAGAATTGCATCTACAATCCCATAAGTACCATCCACATGAACATGAAGAAGACTTCTAAGAGGAAGAAGAAGAAGACAGATTCAAAAGGAAAATCACTTTCCTTCGGAAGCTCTAAGATGAACAAGAAAAGGATAGGTGGAAAACTGCTTGAATATATGATCAATAACTATTGAACTATCTTCAGTTCATCTTGATGAGCCCAATACCAGCAATGCTTGGGTTTCCAAATGTAACTAACCATCTCTTTTACATGTGCAGGAACAACTAAAGACCAAAAGAAATGTATGGATCATTGATAGTGGCTGTTCAAGGCACATGACAGGCAATGGCTCTTTGCTTCAGAAGATGAATAAATTAATTATAGATGATTTGGTAACTAGAATGCCAAAAAAAGAGTTTAGAAGTGATGACCATTGTTTTGCATGTCAAAAAGGAAAGCAACACAAAGTGTCTCACAAGCCAAAAGAAAAGAACTCTATCACTAATCCCCTACATTTATTACATATGGATCTCGTTGGACCCACCAGTGTAATGAGTCTAGTAAGAACTTCATATTACCTCATGATCACAGATGACTTCACAAGATATACTTGGGTGTTCTTTCTTAAAACTAAGGATGAGACCCCTGAAATCTTAAAGAACTTCATTCTAAAAGTTGAGAATCAATGTGATCACAAGGTTAATATCATAAGATATGATCAAGAAACTGAACTCAAGAACCAAATTCTTGATACATTTTATGATGGAAAGGGTATTACAAGACAATATAGTGCTTCTAGAACTCCTTAACAGAATGATGTTGGTAAAAGGAGAAATATGACACTTATTGAGGCTGCAAGTACCATGCTCTCTGACTCTAAACTGCCCATCACCTTCTGGGCAGAGGCAGTTAACATTGCCTTCTATATGCATAACAGAATTTTAGTAGTCAAAACTCATGATAAGACTCCTTATGAACTGTGGTACAAAATGAGACCTTTTATTGGCTTTCTCAGGTTATTTGGATGTCCATGCACCATCTTGAATACCAAAGATCATATACCCAAATTTCTTGAGAAATCAAATGATGGACACTTCATTGGATACTCTTCCCAAGCTAAGGCTTATAGAGTATACAATCTCAAAACTAGAGTAGTTGAGGAGTCAGCCAATGTGAACTTCAATGAGCACACTCCCAATGTGAAAGGTTCTGGTCCTTATGGGCTATTTGATCTTGATTTAGTTACCAACTATTTTAACAAATCTTGTGAAGATGTTTTAGGATCTACGGGTAACATATCAGCAGAACATCCTGACCCAAGATTTGAGCTAAGAAGACTAAGTGATAGAATTCCTTTAGCTATATTGGTAACGAACCCTGCAGATGGAAATTCTATCAGCACAACCATAAGAAACTCTTCAGTTGATACATATAAGATGTCTATTAATTCCAACATTAAGGCACAAAACTAAAATGAAGGGATTTCCAATGTAGGAGGAGATGGAGATAGTGAAAGAGATCAAGAATTTAATTCTGCTGACAACCTCTCCACTAAATACAACATCAATGATATCACACACTCATTGGATCAAGTTTCACTTCATAAGTGTGCTGATGTGGTTGGTGATATTCAATCACCAGATCTAAATTTTACTAATTTAGATCTATCAAACCAACTTGCTGTGATTCCTCAACTAAGAATCCACAAGTCCCATCCCACCATAAACATCATTGGAGATGTTCACACTGGGGTAAGAACAAGGGGACAAACCCATGACAAAAATGTTTGTCTATACTCTTGCTTCTTGTCCTAGATTGAGCCAAAGAAAGTTGATGAAGCTTTGAAAGATGGAAGCTGGGTTAAAGCAGTGCAGGAGGAGCTGCTTCAATTCAAAAGACAAAAGGTTTGAAATCTATGAGCTCTTCCTTATGGGAAGACACCAATAGGTACCAAGTGGGTTTTTAGAAATAAGAAGGAGGATAGAAGACTTTTCATCAGGAACAAGGTAAGACGAGTTGTTCAAAGGTACACTCAAGAAGAAGGGATTAACTACATAAAAGTTTTTGCTCCTGTGGCAAGACTTGAAGCTGTTAGGATATTCCTTGCTTTTGCTGCATCCAAGGATTTCAAAGTCTACCAACTTAATGTAAAGTGTGCATTTTTATATGGAATGATAGATTAGGAAGTGTATGTCAAGCAACCACCTGGCTTTGCAGACCCAAATCATCTTGATTATGTCTGCAAACTTGATAAAGCTCTTTATGGGTTGCATTAAGCTCCAAGGAAGTGGTATGAGACACTGTCACAGTATCTTGTCTAACGTGGCTATAAGAGAGGTACTATTGACAGAACACTCTTCATCAAATAAACAAGTAATGACTTGATGCTGGTTCAAGTTTATGTTGATGACATCATCTTTGGGTCAACTAATGCAAAGCTCTACAAAGACTTTGAGAAGCTGATGAACAATAGATTTGAAATAAGTGCCATGGGTGAACTCAATTTCTTTCTAAGAATTTAGGTGAAGCAGGTTGCAATGGCATATTTATAAACCAGTCAAAATATGTGCAAGACATACTAACAAGATTTCATCTGACTGAATGCAAGGTTGCTAGGACACCCATAGCCAGAAACCACTCCCTAGGACCTGATCTTGAGGGGGAGTGTGTTGATAAACATCTTTACAGGGCTATGATTTAGTCTCTTATGTACCTCACAGCCAGCAGGCCTAATATCATGTTTGCCACATGCATATGTGGAAGATATCAAGCCAACCCCAAGATGCCACACGTAGTTGCTATCAAGAGGATTCTTAGATACCTCAAATGGACTCCTAAACTGGGACTTTGGTATACAAAGAATTCTGACTTCCATCTGTATGCAAATACAGATAGTGACTATGGTGGCTGTAACATGACTGCAAAGTATACATCAGGGGGATGTTAATTTCTTGGTAGAAGGATAGTCTTATGGCAATGCTAATTTCTTGGTAGAAGGATAGTCTTATGGCAATGCAAGAAACAATCCTGTGTGTCTGCATCAACTGCTGAAGCTTAATACATCGCTGTTGCAAGCTGTTGTGCTCAAGTGCTTTGGATTCAAAATTAGATGTTAGACCATGGATTCAACTTCAAGGAAACTCCTATCCATATAGACAATAACAGTGCTATCTCTATCACTTTAAATCCAGTACAGCATTCAAAGACAAAGCATATCAATATCATATATCATTTGATAAGACATAATTTTGAAATAGAATTGATAAAACTAATCAAAGTTAACACAAATACACAAAATGCTGATCTGTTCATAAAAGCTTTTGATGAACAGAGATTTAAATATCTTGTATTAGTTATTATGATGATTAACTTCAAGTACATTTTCTTAAATTAATTTCAAGATTATTTTTTTCAAATATGTGTGTCTTTTAAGTTGTCTATATCATCACTCATATAAGCCCTGTTTACGTTGGAAGAAAAAATTTTCTAAATGATATTCCTTAGAGTTTAAGAACTAAAGATATAATTTCTTTCAAAAAACATTAAGTTGACTTTAGAAGAAAATTATGTCTTCAAAACTAATAACTACTTACTAAGAAATTTACCTTTGAAAGAAATTCTGATACATCTTCCGAAGCTTAAATATGTTTCTAAGTACTTATATGTTTTGAAAGACAATTTTCTTCCGAAAGCAATGAAGTCTCAGAAGCTTTATTCATCCTTTGAATAAAACTTTTGAAGATTAATATATTCCGAAACCAAATATGTCTCGGAAGCAAAATTACTCCAAGTATTTTTCTTCCGAAGCAATTCTTGTCAAACTAAGGAATATCTTCCGAAGTCAAATTGGCTTCGAAAGTTTTTCTCAAAACTTCCAAAGACAAATTACCTTCATAAGATTTTCAACTTCCAAGATAACTATCTTTTTGGGTATTTTTCAGAGGTGGGACTGGCATTAGGATTTCAAAGTTTATCCTTTTGTATTAACTTTGTCTCACATCCAACCATATATATAGCCTTACAACGGTTTCCCCGCTTTCTTCTTCCTCTTCATCTGCAAACTTCTAACCCTAAATTCACTCACAAACTCTCATTGTTCTTAGCTTTCTTCATCCTAAAGCTTTCTCAAATGGCCAACCCTAAACCTAGAAACCAGCCAGATTTCTCCATGTATCTTCACATGCAATATAACCAGGTTGTTCTTTTATCGTTTGAGAAATATCCTAGTTTCTCAGACGTGCTGTTTTCTTACTCAATCATCCTACCTCACCACACTCACAATAGACCCTCCACTATATGAAGAACAACTACTGGAGTTCTAGAGGACTTGCCAAGAGGTCATCTTGGATGGTGAGAAGGCATTATCTGCATCAGTGCAGGGGAAGACAGTTTCATCACCCCAACAACAATCAACTCTCATCTCAGACTGGATGAAGAAGGCGAGCTGTCCTTTCCAAAGCTGCTATGAATGAATCATTCAAGCAGATGGGCTATGAAGGGGACTTCATAGTCAAAACCTTCAAAAAAGGTATGGACTCCTACTAATAGAAGTACCTCCTCCATGCTGTAATCCATTCATTATCAAACAAACATGAAGGATGGGATCAAATTCCTGAGGACTTATTCTATATAGTCCATGGAATGGTTCAAGTGGTCAAGTTCAAGTACTCCCAGTTTGTCTACACAAACTTGCTTTATAACTTGGACTCCTTAAAGTACTACACGTTCCCTAGATATATCCAGCACATTCTCAACTTTGAACTGGGCTCACAGTTGAGGGGAACAAGTGCTACTCTTAAACTGGGACAAATAAAGCTCGGCATCTTCAAAATAATGAGAAAAATTACTGTTGGTTTCTCAGGGGTAGAAACAGCCGTGGTCCTAAAAGTTTTAGAGCTCATTACTACAGGTGACAACTTGACAGCACTAGTCAATGTTGAAACCACACCTGCACCACCCACAGAGCCTCAAATAACCATCACCTACCAAAGAAAATCCAAGCAAACCCCTGCTCACTCTATTAAGATTAAGCAGGCCCCCATACACTCACCTATATAGAAGGAAGTGAAACCAAGAGCTCCCACTTCTCCAGAGTACCAAACAACTCCTATTACTTTATTGATAAGTGTTGAGGTTCTTCATGCTTAGCCTGATAAGCTCATTGCCCAAACCTCAAGCCTTCACTCTGAGTCTCAAAACTCAGGTGATCAACCTTCAAGAGACAGTTACCATCCCCAGCCTCTAGATCTAAACCAACCAATCCCTAACCTCCAATTCTATGATGATGAGGATATGGGATTTAGTGAGTACCATGAGTCTCTCTTCTCCTCCCCTGCTCAAGGAGAGACGAGTGCACTTGAGACAACCATATCTAGCCCACATCATCCGCCCTTAACTAAGGTGGACTTCCCTCAAGATGTTTAGGAGGTCTATATGGAAGAGGCTTTCACTTTTGAAAGTGATTACATCATTAAGACCTCAACCATGACAAACCAACCCCTTGATACTTCTCTTGAAGCTGTCATGGAGCAAGGGAAATCCAACAGCCAAAAACCACTAGCTGGTGGTGAGAGAGATGACTTTGGTTATGTTCTCTCATCCCTTATCATTCTTCTGATGAAGATGAGGGGAGTCTGCAACTAAAGGTGCAAAAATTGTCTAAAACATGCACCTATTTAGTTTCAAAGGTAAGTCACCTGGAATCTTAGGTGGCTACCTTGCAAAGGCATGTCCTTAATCAGCAACTTGAGATCACTGATCTCAAGAGCAAGCTACCCAAGAGGCCTGCCAGGCATGCTCAACCAGGTGCACAAGAACCTATGGATATGGTGGACCTAACCCTTACCTCAACTATGCAAGTGGGTGATGCTACCAAAAAGGGGGAGAAAGTCTTAACTACAATCACAGAACCTGGAAGTTCTGCCTGGAGTATGGACATTGAGGCCTTACGGTCCTCACTTACAGTTGTCCATACTTAACAACCTTCTCAGGCCCATATCAATATGAATGCCTTGATTCAAAGCTTATTTGATGAGGGAATCCCAAGGGCTATGTCGACCTCATCCTACCTTGATAACAACCCAATAGTAGGATGGATGTATGACACTGATAGAAGAGCGCTGGTACTCTCTAGATCTCAGGGGCAACAAGAAGTATTAAATTTTTAAACACTAAGATACTATGAGAGTTTCACTCTAGTTGACTTACCACTTACCAACCTAAGTAATAATAGGCAAGTTGAAAGGCTAGCTGAGAGGATTCAGCTGAGGGTGCATAAAGAGTTCAAGAAAAGATCAAAGCTATATAGACAGAGGCTAGCAAGAAAAACTATTAGTCAACTTGATATTGAGGAAGACCCAAAGATTAGCTTTGAAGGGGAAACCTCAGTTGAAGGCCCAGTAGTTGACCATGTGAACCTTGAATGTGGAACTGCTTCAGCACCCAATACCCCCATTAAGACACCAGCTGGTGAAGGTGTCTCACAGCCTCTCCCTGTCCAAAGCTCAAGTGCCGCACCAAGTGATAAAGGCCAAAGCTCTTTCCACCCTAAGTCACACAGTCCAGTGACTGACAAAGGGAAAAGGATCATGGCCTCTGACGGTATTGAGGAGGAGAAAAGGAAAAGGAAGAGGAAGAGGAAGGTAAGGTGAGAGAGAACAAGTGAGACCCCAATCTTTATGCAAGCTGCAATCAGGGCTACCCTCGGGCCAAACACTCAGGTGGATGAGTTAATGGCAGCCAGATTAAACTATTTGGGGTCTAGGAACTACAACATTGATGAAGTTATCTCTCTTCCATTGGATGAGATAAATGAACTGGCTGACACTAAAGTGTCATAAGAGAGGAAGGAGGCTGAGGCTGTAGAGTTGCTCCTCAAGATTAAGGAAGAAAGGAAAAGAAAAAGACTTTACGAAGCCCCTGTCTTCTCTCCAATTCAAGAAAGCCCTGAAGTAGAGATTGTGGTTGTTGAACAAGAAACTCAGGTAGGTAGGGAACAAGATAGACAAAACATGATAACCTACCTGAGTGCCACAGGTCTCTATCAGGCAACAGACCTACTTCCCTTGCCATATGAGTACATTGAGTTTAAGTACCTCAAGCAGCTAGAGCAAGAAGTCTTAAAAGAATAGAAAGCTACTAAGAGGAAGATGAGGGAAGAGCTGCTAAATCAAGAGCCACCATCAGAGCCAATCAGAAGAAGTATACTGACAGACAAAAGATAGTGAGCTTTTTGAAGCTGTATGGATTCTCTGGAAGGAGACTTAGTCCAATGTCTCTATCCACCATGGATGAGCACATTAGAGTGATCAAGAAGAAGATCAAAATAGGTGAGCTAGTTGACTTGCATTCTCCACCAAGTCAGGCTGCACCTGAAGCTGAGGTCAAGGTTGAATCCCAAGAGACAACACAACCTGGACCTAGTATTGCATCTCAACCAGCTTCATCATCTGACCCATAGCAGGGTCCTAAACCTTCTCCTTCTAAACATGTGAAGGAAAAGGACCCAACTAAGAATGATAAAGAAGGAACATCTGATACTCAAGACCAACCTTCTAAGTTAAAGTATAGAAAGAAGAAGAGGATGGCCATAAAAAGGTTAAGAAGAAGAAGAAGAAGTCCAAGGCATCCACCTTTACACCTCAGGATCGGTTAAAACATCCTGAGGATGATCAAGAATAGGCTGCTCAACCAACTCCACTTTAAGTAGAGCCTCATGCTACTTAGAGACCCATCTTGTCTTGGGCTTTTGCTACAAACCCAAACAGATCGTATGTTACTAGAGATCAAGGGGGTCAAGATGTATACTTCTGGCGAAACATGCTGACCTTCCTTTGTATGATCTTTTTGATATGAGAAGATACTTTAAGAGTCTTAAGAATCCAGACCAACTGATGAATAAGGGATTGGTCTTGATTCTGATTACTACTGTCACAGATGAAGATCAAAACTCAAAGTTATTCTCAAGTTTTGGTAGAATCAGCTAGGGGGAGTTTGTAAGAGTTAACTTAGAGTCTGATGTAATCAAAGAGCTCTCAGCATGCATACTAAAGTACAAAGGAAGTTACTTTGGAAGATTTGACAGAAGCATAAGAAATTCTCTAAGTGTCAAATCTTTCAAAGCCAAAAGACTATTTCTTCCAAATCCAAAGATGAAGTCTTTCGAAGCTTCAAGACAAAGTCTTCCAAAGCCAAGAGACTGATTTTTTCTGAAGACAGAGAAGACATGCTTTCTCTGACATGCTTTTTGATAAAAGCTGAACAACTTTCTGCTGTCATCTCTCCACTGCCATCTCTGAAGACTCACTAACTTATACAAGTTGGTGGTATCTTCATACTTTTGTCAACTGTAGATTAAGGTCTTAGAGTTTGTAACTTTTTACTTTGTACTTTTATCCTTTTTGTAATAGATAAGGATGTGAGCTATGGCATGTCATAGTTACTAGTCAAAAGGCAATGTACCTTTTGACTTTTACATTGATAGTGTTGTCTAGATTAGTGTTCCAGCTGGCCTTCAAAGTATGATCGGCTGTAGGATGTAGTATAAAGTATCTCATGTACCAGTCCTTAGTACTAAGCCTTATAACAATTTTAAAACACTTGAGAGCAATATACATCATTCTTGAAAACCATATACTTATGTTCTACTTTTGTTATTTACATTTGTTCTTTGTTTCATAACCCGGTTCCCTATTTGATCTGTTAAGTGTTCTTGTTTGTTCTCTCCAACCTTGTGAAACTGTTGTATTACACCCCTGCACCAGTCTTGCAATCCAGATAAGGGCATGTAAGTGACTGGTTATGGGTTCAAAATGTGTGGTAGTTTGGTTAGGTGGAAGTCTACTCTAAAGCATGTGGTTGCTTTTGTTGGGTTTGTGGAGTCTTGACTTGGACTCGGGTTAAAAGACAACTCAGTGGCAGATTAATTAAATTAAAGACCTGGCCCGTTTTCATTTAATTTTAGCCCATTAGGGTTTTATTAGGGATTAAGTTGTAAACCCTAATTTTCTCTATTTATATTGTGTTATTGTACTTGTAATTCCTCACGAGTGAGGCAGAAAGAAATAAAATAGTATCCTCGTTGCAGCCCGTGGACGTAGGTCACATCGACCGAACCACGTTAAATCTCGCGTGTTCATCTTTATTATTATATTCTCTCGCCGTTTGATTGTGTTTGTGTGTCGATCTACACCTGGATCCCTAACAAGTGGTATCAGAGCTTTGGCTCGTTACACATGCAAGAAACACGAATCGCGAGAGAAGTATCGATATAGGTTTTCAAGAATCGGCATCCGCTGCCGCCGCTGTTCCGCCGCCGCCGTTCCGCCGCCGCCGCTGTCCCGCGCCGTCGTTCTACCGCCGCCGCCACTTTGCTGTCGCCATTCTGTTCTGTCAAATTAGGGTTTCCTATCGAACTTACTGGGTAGTTTGATTGTGTGCTGCATTTCAAAACTCAGTTCCGACTCGACTGTTAAGCATCTGTGGTCTGGGATAATGGTTGAGAGCGGGAAACTTCAGATTGAGATTTAATGGAAATGATTTTGGTTGTGGAAAATGAAAATAGAGGATTTGCTATTCAGAAAGACTTGGATGCTGTTTTGGTGAGAAACCAGAAAATATGAAACCAGCTGAATGGGAAACTTTGGATAAAAAGGCCAAGGCGGTTATTAGGTTGTCGCTGACAAAGGATGTTGCATTCAACATTTGAAGGAAACTACAGCAAAAGGTATCATGGATGGTTAGCTAATATGTATGAGAAGCCTTCGGCAGCAAATAAAGTTTTCTTGATTCGAGAGCTGGTTAATACAAAGATGAAAGAGGAAGTTCAATTTTAGTGCACATCAACAACTTGAACTCGATTTTGTCAAGACTTGGGTCAGTTGGCATCAAATTCGAGGATGAGGTTAGGCTCTACTACTGTTATCATCATTGCCTGATAGCTGGGCTGGTACTGTTACAGCAATTACTAGTTCCACCAGCACGTTCACTTTAAATGGGGTTCAGGATATTATTATGGGCGAAGACACCAGACGAAGAAATTCAGGTGAAACATCAAGTGAACTATTGAATGTTGGCAGAGGAAGAAAGAATAACAGAGGTAGTGGGAGCAAGAACAGGAAAAGGAGTCAGTCTAGGGCTCGAAATGATGTGACTTGTTGGAACTGTAAAAGGTGGGACACTTCAGGAATCAGTGTCCGAATGATCAAAAAGAAGTTAACACTACAGCAGACTACTCAGACGATGATGCTTTAATTTGTAGCGTGGAGAGCAGTGGGATTCCTGGGTCATGGATTCTGGAGCTTCGTTTCATGCTACCCACAGCAGCGAAGCATTGCAGAATCTAAAAGAAGGCGATTTTGGTAAGGTAAGACTGGCGAACAATGATGTTCTTGATGTTACGGGCATGGGTGACATGGATTTAGTTACTTCAGCTGGTTCATGGACTTTGAAAGATGTCAGGGTGATTCCTGATTTGAAGAAACAGTTGATTTCTGTCGGTCAGTTGGATGAACAGGGACATGAGGTTAAGTTCGGGAATAAGCAGTGGAAAGTTGTTAAAGGGAATCTTATCATTGCTCGTGGAAAGAAAATGGGTTCATTGTATATGGTCAGTTTACCATCTAAAGGAAGTGATGTTCCAGTTCAGAAAAATACCAAAGTCCAGTTCACAGAATCTCGTGGGCAGAAGAAGGTTTGCTTTGCAAGTAAGAAACCTAGAGTCACAAGAAAGATTCAGAATGAATGTGCATGGAAGAGTTCAGAAAAATCAGTTAAAGGATTTCGTGGCAGTAGGAGCACAGGTTGTGCTTCAGTTACAGTTCCTAGACAACAATGGGTTAAAAGAATTAATATTCCATCAAATAAAATATCTCTAGATGATTACTTGCTGAATGTGGAGAGTGTTTGTTCTCAGGGTGTTCCAGGATCTGGCAGTTTGTTTCAGTGGGAGCCGATAGGGACGGAGAACAGGTCCGGGGCAGATACAGCCGTGACTGATATGTTGAAGCTTGGGGGAGCTTTAACGGGCCTTCAGGTTAACTGATGAGAAGGCCGCTGCAACCAGGAAGACGAGGAAGATTACAAGAGGTACAAGTGTTCACATCGGAAGGTAGTTTGAAGATGATCAAGCCTCCAAGTGGGAGATTGTTGGGTTTGTGGAGTCTTGACTTGGGCTCGGGTTAAAAGACAACTCAGTGGCAGATTAATTAAATTAAAGACCTGGCCCGTTTTCATTTAATTTTAGCCCATTAGGGTTTCTTAGGGATTAAGTTGTAAACCCTAATTTCTCTATTTATATTGTGTCATTGTACTTGTAATTCCTTACGAGTGAGGCAGAAAGCAATAAAATAGTATCCTGGTTGCAGCCCGTGGACGTAGGTCACATCGACCAAACCACGTTAAATCTCGCGTGTTCATCTTTATTATTATTTTCTCTCGCCGTTTGATTGTGTTTGTGTGTCGATCTACACCCGGATCCCTAACAGCTTTGTCCTCAACTAAGGCAGAGTATGTTGCTCTCACTAAATCTTTCAAGAAAGCATTGTGGCTTAAAGGGTTTGTGTCTAAACTTGGTGTTTCTATTCGAGATGCAGTTGTATGGTGTGATAATCAAAGGGCTATTCAGTTGTCAAAGAATCCACTGCATCATGAGAGGACCAAGCATGCTGATGTTAGGATGCACTTTATCAGGGAAATAATGAATTCTGGGATGATCAGGGTTGAGCATGTTGGTACTTAAGATAAGGCAGCTGATATGTTAACAAAGGATCGTTAGGGGGTTCTAAATTTCTTCATTGTTTACAGTTGTTTGGTAATGGCTAGCTTTGCACCAAGGTGGAGTTTGTTGAAGTTTAAGTTGTGCTTCAGCTAGTCTATCAAAGTATAAGGGGGTTTTGTGTCAATTTAGTATCGTTGTCCCGGATGAAAGTGCTACTTAGTTGTTAGTGCTAATTGAGTTCGTTATAAGTAGTTGTGTATGTAATCGAATAACTCATATACTTAATGAGTTTTCTTCTTGAGTTCTCAATAGCTCTTAATCAATAAGATTGATCATTTGATTTCCTTACTTCTGATTCATAATTCGTTTTTCATAGTTAGAATTGATTTGGTGTTAGTATTCTACAGCCCAAATAAAAGAGTTTACGTTGATGTCTTCTATCACCCGTCTTTTGTTCCATTGAGCACCATTGAACATCTTCTCATTTCTTGATTTCCAAATAAACCAAAGCGTGGCATCAATGATAGTGTGACATGAGTCTTCATATCTACGACATTTACAAGATTGTGTGAACCGTTCTCACATGTCATCGGTTAATGTTTCAGGGGCTACGATGTGGTAGCCTCTTGTATCCTTTGTTTTTTTATCTAAATTATTTGTTTATGTAATGTTTTTATTTTTTTAGAACGACAAATCTATCATATTTTTACTCATACATTAAACCCAATATATTTTATATTTGTTAAGATTTGAACCTTGAACCTTCTTATAATATTGTGCCTAGAGACAAAACCTCTGCCACTAGGCCACCAACCTATTAGTTTAGCTTGTGGTAAAGCGCAACTCTCTGATTTTTGGGGGGGTTTTTTCTTATTTTCTTTTGACTTTTTTTCTTATTTTCTTTTGATTTTTTCTTTTTTTTTAACATTTTAGTTTAGAGTTTTTTATTTTCTGCTTAAATGTTATTAATTTTAATTTCAAGTTTCTTTTTTCATGTGGAATTACGTCTGAATTTTGATATAAATGTTATAAAAAATTGGTCGCATCACCCTCACATGGCACTGAGTGTAACTAGTTATAGGTTATTTGTCAATGAAAACAAATGAACTTAATATTTGATAGGTCACCTAAAACTAAAATAGCCATTAAACTAGATAGAGAAGGGCAATATTATTTCATTTGTATAATTGCTTATTTTCAAAGATCTAATATTATGAAATGCCCACAAATAGAGATATTACAAACTAAATCAACATCTCTTTTTCTTTAAATATACATTCTTTTTTTCTATTTCAGCCAAACAAAAGAGCCAAAAAAAACTAGATAACTAAGGATCGTAACAGATGAGCATAGTCATTCTGGTAAAAAGCAAAGAAAAATTGATAAGAATGATTATACATAGTGATTTTAAACAGTATTATGAAATTAAAAGAGCAATTGATCTATTTATTTTTTGTTTGAAGTTGAGATTTCATATTGATATTTTGTTACATGGTCCGGGTCGCAAATTGAAGACTCTAGTTACAAACAAAATAATTCATGTGCTCAATTGACACAGAAACAATGTTATTTTTATGATTTGATTAAGTGTGGCTATGAATGTTAGTTTAAGATTACGACTTCATGTTTAAACATCTATTTTTGTTATCCGTCGATGGCCACTTGGCCTAGGGAAGCATTTTTTTATTCCCACTAAGTTGGTGTAGGTTCCAGTTCCACAGATTTGACCATAGATAGATTTTGAGAAGGTATGTTGTTATCTCTTTTGAAATAAAATATATTTTTTGTTATCTACATATCTGTTAACATATATATTTTTTTTTTGTTATCCACACTGTAAATATTTATATATTGTTACCTGCACATCATTAAACATCTATACAGATATGTGGGATGATATTTGTAGTATTATAAATGCCTCTAATTTAACAGAGATATATGACATTTACTTTTGTAACATACATGCATAACCAACTCTTCAATTCTTTCTTGTAAATTTAGTCCTGTTTTTTTAACTTAATTTGAAGATGATTATTACTATAATCCCAACGTCGCCTTAATTTTGTGTTTAACATTTTAGAATGCGTGGTTCAATATATTTGGGGTTTGAATGTGTTTTCTCTTGATATGAATTTGCGTTTGAACATGATGAGATTATGAGTTGAAGCCATATCAACACCACCTAAAGATAACAGTCATATATAACCTAAGCAAAAAGATAGAAGCATGTGTTTTACGTTGATGGTAACCATGTAAATTATTATAACAATAGGTATGGGTGCAAAATTTGTCATTGTATTGACCCACAAAAGTTAATATGAATTTTCATTTTCTAAGTGTGATAATCTTATCTTTTGATTATGAAAATATGATTCGAACCTCTAATCTCAACCTTAATTGCTTTGTTTTATTGTTTGCCCTAAAAGTAAGGCTATACAAGTTTTATTACAGATGACAAAATAAAAATGTAAAATTTTTAATAATAGATAATCTAATAAGTGTCAGTCGTAGATAGAACAAGAAGGTAGTTAAATTGAGCAACAAGGCATATAAACAAGCTAACAAGGAATATGTGAATGATTAAATTAATTCGACCTTTACAACTAACCAAAAGTCTTATTCTCCATCAAAGTCAAATTCTTCGTTAACATACATAATATAAACATATACGTAACCATTAACTTCAACTACTCCATTAACCATTTTTAATCTTCAAACACACACACAATATACACATACATATCTCTTTAACGATATTCAAGTGTTTCCAGCTTCAAGAAAACCATAAAACCTACAAGAAATGTCTTCAAGTTTCTCAAGATTCATCGGTGGTGATTTAATGTTGTCATCAAAACATAACGATGAACCTCGGTTCTTCAAGCCCGTTTTGAAAACACCTTTCTTGAAGAACAAGGAATATGCATGGATTTTGCTTGGGAAAAGATGCAGTAACTTAAACATGTCGAAGACTTTGCAAACGAAGACGTTTGTGAGACATAGCAACGTTAATCCCCCACCTGAAGCTCCTCTTCCTTCCGGATCACCTTCTGGGTCTTTGTAAGATTTCACAATTCTTTTTATATTTTCCTAAAGTAATTGTAAAGTAAATAAGTATTCAGATCGGTTATGCGTCCTCTTAGTGACGTGCTGGTGATAACATTTCTCCCTTCTATCCAAAAGATTGAAGTTTTAAATATTGTACTATGAGTTGTTATGAAAAATAAAAAACAATAAAAGAATTTAGATCGGTTTTGCAGTTTCTTCCACTTGATTTCTTCAGCCATCAGGTTTTGTATAGAAAAAATTAAGTTGTGGGTCCATTAAATTTTTCCAAAGAACACAAAAATAGAATATATGACTTTTATTATATTATTAATTACTTGATCAACTGGCTGGTATTTACTGTTTTTGATTGTGATTCTAGCTTCAACTTGATTGTTTGTGGCTTTGAGATTAGACGTGTGTCAAATATATAAGTAAGGTTTTTCTTAAAAGTATATAATATTTAAAAACTAACAACATTATAGACCAAACGGACAATCTAATAACAAATATCTTATTGTGTTGTTAATAAAGTTTATTTATATTATTATTTTACATTATGTTAGAGATATTTTTTTTCTGGTGATAAATTTACATAATTGTTTTCGCAGGAGAAATTGGATTGTGGGAATGGTGTTATCAATCATTATACCTTTTGTCACCCACAAATGGGGCTCATTGCTTCTACTCAAAAGTAAGGCAAGAAATCCATTAAAGCTTTAATATTTATAGTTGTATTCGCACTGAATTCTTATTATTTTAGTTCCACAAAAAAATTTTAACGTGAGCTAATAAATATGTAGATAAAGTGGATAAAAAGATAGAAACCACAGAACATGTCGTAAAAACTATAGAAAATGTCGCAGAAAGAGTAGATAAAGTTATTGACAGTATCACCGACGACCTACCAAACGACAGCCAACTAAAGAAAGCTTTGGAGTTTGTCGACGAAATAGCTGAAGGAGTTGCTAAAAGTGCTCATGTGGCGGATAATATTATAAACAAGGTAAATCTCTTTATCCTTTTGAAACTTTGTTTAGTTATATGTCCCCGAATCACCCTTTTGATCAAACTCCCCGATCACATATTCGTGTTTAATTATTCAGAGTTATGATTAAATTAGCATATATAACTAATGTTGGGTTCATATAAATTGTTCTTTTCAGATAACTAATATGATAATACAACCATGTGTGTATACTTATATATCATTGAGTTTATATATAACCCATTACGTATACAAATACAATAATTAGAATTGAGACAACTTTTAAAAATTCGGTTGAAAATTACACGTATCACTCTCTTACAAGGCATGATTTTACCTATATTTTTTAATTATAGTAGTAATTTATAGTTTTCTTTGTGTTGGTCGTCGGGATAACCTTTACGTATCTGCAACAAGAAACGAGATTAAATGTTTAATGAATATTATGTTTCACGCAAGGAGTACAGCTAAAATATGTTTATTGAAGATGAAATCATCATTCCAATATATTTTTTAAATAAAAATATAATCGATGTATGAAAACAAAAGCTATTCAATAATAATAATAATAACAAATGTAAAAAAAAATGTTCGTTAAACTACTTATTTAAATCCTAATGATCAGCACTAGCTTAATATTTAAAATACAGATTGCATGTTCTAAGTATTTTATTAAATAATTAAAAATTGATTCTAATTAGTTAATATCTATATCTATATCTATACTACTATATAATATATCTTAAGAGGATAAGATAGTAATTTTACTCAAATTGTAAAACACCTAAAAATAATATTTTAAACATAAAGTACAAGTGGCATATGCAATAGTTTCATTTTTAACCTATTTAATAAACTTTTTTTAATTATTACACTATTTAATACTTTTTATTAATACATTATTTAATAATATATATATTTGATTTAATATATTTAAATTATATTATTTTAAACAATTTAAATTTATTAAATACTATTTAAATAATTAAATATAGGTAAATTAGATTTTAATAATCTATACTATTACTTTTTGGCCGATAATAATCTATATATTAATTTGTCCGGTATTAATCTCTACTTTTATTTTTATTACCAACAACAGTTTTAGTAGTATAATTATCATATATTCACATTTGATTTGTACTTATTTTTTGCTCGATTTAGCTTGTATGTTTTTTTCATTTCATTCATAATCAATATTGTGAACAAAATTGAGTTGATATTAAGCGTAAATTTTTAATAATTATGTTATTGTGATTGTTGTTGGTAATAAAAATAAAAGTTTGGATTGTTACCGGACAAATCAATAGTATGAATTATTATCAGCCAATAAGTACTAGTTTGGATTATTTAAATCCAATTGGCCTTAAATATACAACTAATATTTATAATAACTAATAGTTATATTTTTTAAGGGTATTTTGAGTAGTCGATAACTTTAGTATGTATAACTGAATTTGTTAGTAAATGACATATTATTTAATATGTCTAAAAAATATAATATTATTAATAGTAATGATTATTTTATTAAAAGGTTAATAGCAACAACAAAAACAACAATATAATGTTAAAATTTGATACTGTGTTTTTGTCATGTTATTGTATCCGTAACAATCTAATAATAATACATCATTAATCATGATATAATGTTCTACATTTTATGATAGTTTTTATTCAAATACTTTTAACGTATTTGTTTTATTTGATATCCACGACTTATTAAATGTCATATGTTCAATAATAGTATCATGACGATATAATAACGAATCACTAAAGCATGTGTAGATATCCATGATAATCCAAACGCTTATATCATTGAACTTACTAAAATCAAAATAATCCCAAAAACTATCATTGCGATATTCACATTTACATTTAAAATCAAGCGTGGCGAAGCGCGGGTGTCATTATACTACTATATAAAGCAAAGCCTTAGGATACAAATTTAATTTTACAAAAATTAAGATACCCAATACAACTTTTAAGAATTAGGTACAAGTGTCTTATTTTACCCCTTAATAATAAACTTCTTACAATTAATATATTGATTAATATATTATTTAATATTGTAAGATTATTTAATTTACTACATTAAATATTATATAATTTTTAATATTTTAAATTAACATGTAATTATAAATAAGTATTATCTTATTTGAATACTTAACTAATACTTTTATAATAATAATAAAATAATAATAATAATAATAATAATAATAATAAAATTTATAAATAAGTATTATTATATTTGAATACTTAACTAAATAATTATTAAATATTTTTATAATAATGGATGATAATAATAATCTGTATCATTTATTATTTATTACCATCTATAACTACTTTTTAAGATAAGATTGTAATTTTGCAATAACTTTAAAATAACATATAAAGGATTGTAAGCTTTAATCATTAATATTATAAAAAATATCTTATTATACTCTCATTCTGCTTAAAAAAATCTTTTCATTGTTGTATCAAATAATATCATCTATTATTACTACACATGGTTTTCTATTAATATATCTAAATTTAATATCTAATGTTATAACAATTTTTTTATTGTTGTATCAAATAATAATCATCTATTATTATACTACACATGATTTTCTATTAATATATCTAAAATTAATATCTAATGTTATAACAAATCTTTTCATTGTTGTATCAAAATAATTCAAACTATACAATGTCAAATATGAATTTTATTGAAAATATTTATTAAACTTTAATCATGTTCAACACTTATGTTTATTTAAAAGTGGAGTCATTCAACTATTCTTATTAATACCAGTTCGTTTTGTAACAATGTGTTAGCTCCAACATATGATAATAATTATAAAATGTATAAGAGATTTAAACCATAAAAAAAACAATTGATAAATTAAGTGAAATATAACAAGTATAGACTTGTAAATTGTTCACTTTGCCGCAACGCGCGGGTTACCCACTAGTTATATGTAAGAGAGCTCATTATTCACTCACTAACCTAAATCTGGAAAACTTTTTAATTTCATATCATTAATTACTTCATTAAAATTATATTTTAATCATTTAATTACTAGATTTTTAAATATATAGAACAAGTAAAACGTATTTTAACAATTTGTTTTTGACTTTTCTTTTTCTTTAAACGACAATTTGTTTTTTCTTCTAACCATTAATTTTATCAACTTAACTCACATCAGTTTTTCAAGGACAATTATCAATGTAATGAGGTTTTAAGCGTCATGTCTTTTTAATTAATTAGTGGCAGGCATGCACTTATATGTACATAGTGAATACATTATAAATCTTATTCAACTAAATATATGTGCATGTTTGCAAGAGTAGCTAGACACACATGTACATTTGAATATGTATTCACGCATGTGATCACTTAATTTTAGATATTTCATTCTTTAAATCTTTATCTACTCGCCCACATTGATTAAATAGGCTCTAAGTTGCTTGTGCGAAACACATATGAACACCGAACACAAATCATTTATTTCAATTTGTTTAAGGGTCCCACCCAATATCTTAAACCCGTTTTGATTCAACCAAAACACGTACGTAAATTTCATGTTAATTTTTCTCATGTTTTCGTACCATAACATGAATTCACAACTTAATTTTAATTTGTTTATATAATTGTATGTTACTATTATATATTCGTATGAAGGTTTGTCTTTCTAAAGAAGTTAGGCACAAATGTCGTATGTTGAAAAGGGATGCATACTTTTGTTTACTGTGTATGACACAAGTGCATGCACTTAATCCCTTATTTATTCGTTGTATTTATTTGTTGAAATATTAAAATGGAAATGAGTAGGTGGAAGAAGCTGAAGATAAATTAGAGTCGTTGATTACCCACGAAAATTCCAAAGACGATGAGCTACCTCAGGAGGACGAAGACAAAGAGGACAAAGAAAACACTGGGAAGAAGATGAAAAGAATAGAAAGATGTAAATAAGAATTATTTCATTTATTTGTAATACCTAATATAGTTTAACTTATATTATGTTTTAGTTTTTTATAAGTTTATGATTCGCTTTCGCTATTTCATTAACAATTTAGATTTTTTAATGGTTACATTACGAGGGGCGTTGTGCCCACGCCATGATAATCTAATCACATGCGACATAGTTAAAGGTCATACACTTGAGGTATTAATTTGATAACTTAAATCTCTCTGATTCTTGATATTCACTAACTGTAGCGACAAATTAATCCATAACTCGAAAGACTGGTTTCGTGACACTGTTGCCTATTGATTAATATTCACCTAAGTCTCTAATCCATTTGTATTTTCTCAAGATATGTAAACTTGAAGAATATAACGTTTCTAGTTTCATATTCTCTTGTTTAATACTAAAGAAAGTCTTAGTGTGATTCCTTTAATGGATGTATAAAAGTTCCAAGCTCATTCAGAGGTTGTGAAGTTCCACTTCGGATAATTGATTTCAAAAAGTTATGTAGGAAATAATAAACGATTGATGGGTTGTAATGGTCATATGATGCAAAATTAACATGGCTGTTTTAACATAAGGTCTGGCATTATACCTTTGCAAATTAACCATGATGGGATTATGATAACCAGGTGGTCGTTCGAGTCTAATAGGACAACCGTTTGATTGTAGGGCTTACATCATAGCCACCATATATATTGATAGTGTGTGATTAGATGGGAATGGCGAGGATCGTAGGACACTTACATTATAGCACTACTTTGTTTGGTCAAGTACAACACAGTATCATTAATTACGATATCTCAGTTTGAGCACTAATTTTAGTAAAAAGTTTGGTGTTTATGATTTCAACAGTGTAACGATTTTAGATATTAAGGCTAACTTTCGTTATTTTTTTTAAGTTATGATGAAATGACTAAAATACCTAAAGTAATTATTACTGTAATTTGTTTAAAAATACATTTTACATTAACTATTAGTGTAATTTGGTTAAGTTCCACTTCAAAAGCACAACTACCCCCTTCTAATACCATTTGCCACCCCCACAACCCAAACGATGACCGGTTCTTATACCCAAGCCCTACCACCACCAAAACCTCGTTCTACGAATCACTACACCCCACACAATTAGGTTGGCTAGAAGCCGGTTAGATTCGGTATATACATCGCAACACCACCACCATTGCTTTGTTCGATTTTCTAGTCGTAACCCCTTTGTTGGTGGTTTTCAGTAGGAACCAACGCAGATCAACTCCACCATCACCATCACTAAAACTGTTACAAAAAATGTTAGCACCCAAACCTAGATATGTGAAAACCACAAAGACTATTTATCATGAAATTAACTCTTATTAATTCTATATTGTTTTATAATAAATGAAGTAAAATCAGATTTTAAAAACTTTAAACAAAACTGTTATTTGAATCAAAACATAATGAGAAAATGTGAAATTTACTCTTTTAATTATATACGATCTGTGTTTAACATTTGATAATGATATATTAAAGCCGTTACAATTAATTTAAAGATTATATATACTTATCTTAATATTTAATTTTTACACCTAAGAAGATGCTTGAGGATTGAATCAAATATATATTATACAAGTAAACTAACATGTAGGGTAACTTAATTGAATAAGAAACCTTCAACGTTTGACTTTATAAAAAATAACATTTCTGCCAAACTTTAAATGTACTACAAATAACCTTAATCAAACACACAAACTCCTAACCTTGATAATTATCCATAATTTCAGAGTTTAATGGCAAGATCAAAGGGTATTTCTTTCGGTCGTTTGATCATTAAAAACCTTCACACTATACAACTATCAACTTGTTCTCAAAACACAAAAATCCTCGAGGACACAACTCGTTCTCGCCTTCTACCGAGCATCACCACATCTTCCCTAGCCCGACGATCGTTTTCTGATGGCAATCAAGAACTCCCACCTCCACCATCGCCACCACCATCGTCACCACAAAGTTCTAATAGGTAAGTGTTCATTTGATGATTTATAGAAATTAGATACAAAGTTAGGCTTTTTATAAATTAAATACATAAAGTATCATCTTTCCCCATTGAAAACTTCAAAATTTACGGGTCAATCACTTTGTAGGAGCAAATGGGCAGCAGGATTAGCTGTGACAACGGTTATAACCTTGCTACAATTCAAAGGTACACATATAATCTCATATAATTAAGTGGTGCAAGTATCATAAAATTTTATTTTTTTGTATCGATTACAAAGTAAATGGTTCAAGTAATAATTTTCTTTTAAAAGAATACTCTAACTCTTATATTAAAAAAGCGACAAATTCTGGTCATCAAGTCAGTAAACCTTCAAAAACCCTCCCTTGGTTCCTCCGTCAGAGCGCGTCATTGCATGTTTTCATAGTGACAAAAAATAAAAACCGATGGTAGTCGTAGTCGATGATCTAGTTTGCATTTGAATATGCAGAAGAGGTAGATTTGGCAATGGCGACGACGGAGGAAGTTATAGAGGCGGTAGAGGTGGTGGCGGAAGCGGTGGACATGGTGGCGGAGAAGATCGGAGACGATCTTCCCGACGGTAGTAAGCTCAAAACCACCGTGGAGATGGTTGAACAAGTAGCAGAAACGGTCGCCCGAAAAGCTCAAAAAGCCGTAGAGTTCATCGATGAGGTATCCACGTTCTAACATAAATTAATTATTTAAGTAATGGGTTAGGTTATTCTACAAAGTGTATTTTTGCTACAAAGTGTAAGAACACACAATGAGTCTAAAAAGTCACAAAAAATTATATATTACAATCTAAATCGAATTTCAAAAAAATACTTCGAAGTCTCTGTTCCTCTCGTCGTCCTCTTTCAGAAAAAAATAAAAAAAAAATTTCATTGTGTTTTTTATGACACAATGATGTCATTCTGTCTTTCATAATGACACAATGATGTCATTCTGTCTTTCATAATGACACAACGACGTAATTGTGTCTTTCATAATGATATAATGACGTCATTGTGTATTTAATAAATGACATAATAAAAAAATATTAATTTTTTTTTATTTTTTATTTATTTTTTTTCTTAGTGAGTACGGCTAGGGAAACAAAAGCTCAGAATTACTTTTGAAATTCGATTTAGATTGTGAGATATAATTTTTTTTATGATTTTTTTTATTTATTTTGTCTTTTCACACTTTATCACATCTATACTTTGTTTTTTAACCTATTTCTTAAGTAATTAACTTCTTTTTTTTTTAATTAGACGTTTATTTTATTTATAAAATTGTAGGTTCAAGAAGCTGAGGAGAAGTTAAGTCCAATTATTGAACCAGTCAAACAATTAACCCAAGTGGATCCTTCTAACGCAAGTTGATTCTATGGCTTAAAATATGTAGCATTTTATTTATCTAGAAAATTACATAAATGGTTTCTGCACGTGGTTTGATCAAACTATGTATTTGATTCTCAGGTTTTAAAAATTACAAATTTAATCCAAACTTTTGTATACTAAAACACTTTTGGTCCTCGACATTAAATTCATTTAATTTTTTTGCATTTTATAAAAATTGGACTAGCTTTTATATTTATTTTAAAGGATCAAAAGTGTAACGCTCACATAAAAGTCTGGACTAACTTTGTAATTTTTAACTTTGTAATTTTATAAAATTTAAAGATTAAACTTGCAATTACTACATAAAATTTTGAATCAACTTTGAAATTTTTAAAGTTTAAAAACCAAACGTGCAAACTAATCAAACCAAAGGGACCATTTATGTAATTTTCTCTTATTTATTTGTTTGTTAAATTTAACATTTTAACATGTAAATAAACCTTTACTGGGAAAAATTTAAGTATGATTGACGTTTGTTACAAGGAGTTACTTTATATTACAACTTCGTTAAATTCATACCAATTATGTATAAATTCATGCCAACTTCGTTACTTTATCACATCTATATTTTTTATAGCCTTTCACCACATATATGTTACACTACAATTTAACATCATAAAAGAATCATCCACGACACGTTGTCTTTCATGAATCTCATAGTTATATACTTACGTTAATTTAACCTTTCAAATTTCAATAAAACATGAATTAACTTTTCACTTTACGTTTAAGGTTCATCGAAAATAAGAATCAACATTATCTTTCGATGAATAACGACAGATGAGTGGTTGGTCGAATAACCACGACTTTCTGCCACCGTCTCTCCTTGGTACAACGGTCCTCGATTGAAATCAAAACTTAAATCGGTCGAATGAGTGGCATATCGTGACAAAAGTGGGGTGCATTTACAAGTATCGAAGTGATTACCGAAAAACACAAAGAGGTGAATATGGAAGGAGTTAAGTTTGCGATTGAGAGGTAGCACTGAGTGCCAATGATTGTGAAAGGACTTGAAATCATGAGGTTAATTTTAAGTTTATTTCTCAAGTTGCAGATGTAACACACTAGTGTAAATTACAAATTATAATTTGATAAGCATTTTGTAAAAGTACCATTCAATTCTAACCTAAAAGATATCAACATTTCAAATGTGGTTACCTGATATATCTCTATTCATAATAAAATAACTAGGAAAATTATTAATAATATGATATATATTAGTTGTAATTGGAAAACGAGCGAGCTAACAACCTAACAAGGAATATGTGTGCGTTTATATTAATTGGACCTATTAAAGTTAACTAACGAAAAGTCTTTTGTCTATCAAAGTTACAGGAATTCCTAAAATATGCCTTGCAACATGAGAAAGAATAGGAAATTTATTTGAATTTATTTTCCACCAACCTAAGACATCATATGTATCATCTTCTTTTATCTTCTTTTCAACCCATCTCTTAAATAAATGTCAACTTCACTCATATTAATTCCTTCTCCTCATTCTTCCTCTAAATATTTTAAATAGCCATCCTCCAAATCAACAACATCCTCACAATCAACCACATTAGAAGATGCCAATGTACTTTTTCCTTCACTTGCTTCATATAACCTTTTCTTATAATTTCATACAACTCTACCAACGTCTTTTCAACTTCTATCTTCAAATTCTTAACTTTATCAGATTTCATACCATATATCAAGCCTAAACAATAGCTAAGGTAAGACATTTAGTTTCGAGGATCTAAAACTAAAGCCACATAGAGCAACATATTCATATTGCTTAAGTTATCTCAATATTTATCAAACTTTAATTTCATGGACTCCTCCATTTTTTTCTTTGTTTCATCACTGCTTAATGTCATTTTTGCTATGGTGGCATGCATAATACAAATCTCGCAAAACAACAAATTGGCGGTAACATACTTAGAACCCGAGATCTTTTTTGTCACATCATGAAAATTTTGAGATACTCCTCAAATAACCTATAAAAACATGTAAGGATAAGTCATATATATAAATATAAAAATATTTTACATAATATCTTAACTAATATGCAACCTACGTAAAACCTAATATAAAAACATGCATATGCTTTTTATTAATATGAATACTAATGCAAAAACATGTCACAAAAATCCTACAATGACATAAAAAAACATGCAGATTCTTATATTTATAGAAAAAATAATATAGAAAATAAAGTACCTTGAGTTCTCCCAATCCGTTTCGTCAGGTGCTCCCAAAATTCTATCATTCTTTTTGCTTTTTCTCGTGATCATCTCGTTGTATTCAATTTCGGAATGAAAGTAAGCTCGATAGTTAAAATCCACATCATTAAGTCTAAAAAGTAAAAACATATGGAAATCATATAACATATTAGATCATTGACGATAACTATAAAACAAAAAAATAAAACATACTTAAAACAAAGAAATACCTTTCAAATGCTTTTTCAAACTTCAGTGCCGACTCCAACATCAAGTATGTTGAGTTCCATCGTGTTTCAACATCGAGACAAGGTTTCTTTTTGCACTCAATTTCAACATATTTCACACAATCTTTGAAACTTTGAAATCTCGAAGAAGATGATCTTAAACACCTTATAGCATTTCAGATCTTACTTATGGAGTTATCTTGTTCATCCAAACCATCTTTCACAACCAGATTGATAATGTGAGCATTACATCTTAACTGCAAATACTTGCAAACTAAGATTGAATGGGGACCTTTAAGCATTGTTTTTAAAAATCTAATTGCTCCATCGTTTGACGAAGCATTATCGACAGTCATAGTAAACACCCTATCAATACCCCATGCTTCTAAGCATTTATAAACAAATCAACCTATTGTCTCGCTTTTATGATTTGGGATTTTACAGAAGTTAAGAATTTTCTTTCTCAAAACCCAATTGACATCAACCCAATGCGCTGTGAGACACATATAATTAAAATTTTGGACTGATGTCCATGTATCCGTAGTAAGAGATATAGTTTGATCTCTCCAAAGATGTTTAAGTTTTTTTCTCTCTTCTTCAAAAATAAACAAACAATCTCTAGCAAGAGTCCATGTTGAAGGAAATTTAAACATGGGATTTAACTCCCAAACAAACTCTCTAAAACCCTCATCTTCAACATTACTAAAAGGTCTATTGTCTTTTACACACATCCGAGCAAGCATCTTCCTACACTTTTCTTGACTAAACATGTGAGAGGCTAGATTTCCACCACCTTTTTCCGCACTTTTGGGCTTAAAACTTAACGTAGATTGTTTCTTCCTATCTACCTTTTTATAAACCGGTGATTTAGTGCACACAGTTTACAAATGGTTTGACATGGAACTCGTACCGTTTCTTTTCGAATGCCCTTCAAACAAATACTTACAATACGGACATCTTGCTCTTTTTGTTTCATTATCCATAACCATATGGTCCCATACCCATGATCGGTTCCTTGACGGTTTATCAAAAGATTCCTCATCGACTTTAATGACAGATTCCGTAACGTTTTCTTCATCAACATCTGGAGTTTTGCTACTTGATGTATCCATCTTGAACAACAAATTAATAGCAAAGTAGTAGTATAGTTAGTTTATAGCTGCTCAAATGAGCTACTAAACCTACTGTTTCTTTAAGTGTAAAACTAAGTTATATGATAAACCTCTTCTCACACAAAACCATTAAAAAATTTAAACCACTAGTATTTAAAACATTTAAAAGTTTAACAAAATCTCACAAAAAATATCTTTATGTGAGAAAGCTTTTCTCAGCATAGAGCAATACAAATGTTCTTAACATTATGACCGTGACCTGAAATAATAATAAAAACATGTGTATTATATAGCAAAATTTCTAGAAACAAAATAACATCAAGATGAGTAGGAGACAACAACCATATATATTCTGTATTCATTAAGATGGTTAATACTTAATTATCAATCACAAACATATACAAATAAAAGCAAGATGAGTAGCAGACAACAACAATATAGGAATAAAACTCAAACGTGGAACTGTTGAACATAATAACAAAACTCTACAAAAGAACGAAGTTTCAAGCTTGCATTTTGAGACTTTAGTGAAACCTACAACGTTAAAAAAACGACTGAACGAAATAAAGAAGCTACCTTGATGAACGATGCAGTGGTGGATGATTGAACCACGTCTGATTAAGTGAACGTTGTTGATCGGATTATGATCTGTGCCAAGTGAGGTATAGAGGATGAAGTGATGAACTCATGAATTCTAATTGGGTAAAAGGGTTATCTGAAAATGACTTTTAGTATTCTCCTCAATTTCACGCTTTCTCCCCTAATACATTAAAAACATAAAACGTAAAATATAATATTATATTGGAACAATTATAATAATTATTTTCAAATATTCATACACATAATATGGGTCGGTTTTTATGGGTTTGGGTAGGTTTGGTTACGATGTCGATTCGGCTCGGTTGCAATACGGTTCGGTTTGGTTTTTTTGGATTTAAATTCGGCCAAAACCGAAACCGAAAATTTGGTTTCTAAAAAAATTTAAAACCAAACCGTCAATTTCTATCTTGGTTCGGTTAATTTGGTTTGGTTATTATGGTTGATGCAGTTACAGTTCGGTTATTTTGGTTTTATGCTCACCCCTATCTTTGTTAACATACAAAATATAAACATATACGGAACCATTAATTTCAACCACTCCATTAACAATTTTTAATCTTAGAACACACATGCATATCAATTTTTTGTTATTCAAGTGTTTCGAGCTTCAAAAATCGCAATTTCGACAAGAAATGTCTTCGAGTTTCTCAAGATTCATCGGTGCAGATTTTACAAGGACTTTGAAACCACAAGACCAACGTCGGTCCTTCAAGCCTGTTTCGAAAACAGCTTTCTTAAAGTTCAAGGGATATGCAAGCAATTTGTTTGGTACCAGTCGCAAATACTTAAGCATGTCAAAGGCATTGCAAACGATGACGTTTGTGATATTAGGAGAAGATATTATACATTATATTCATATTATTTAGATTTTAGAGGAGTTAGTTATGGCAATGATTGAGATATAGTCTTATATATAGGAGATCATGTAAATCGTGTAATTGGAAAGATCACCAATTCAATATACCAATGAACACTTTCATGGTATCAGAGCTTCGGTTCTTCAAACCCTAGATTTTGCTTTACCTTTGTTTCCCACCTACGGGTAGTGGCCAGAAATCTATGCCCACATCCTCCAATGGATATGCTACCATCTTGACGACATCTTGGCCCGAATTCTCAAGGATGACATATCAGCCTATAAAAACTTGGATGAAAATTCAGGTGATTTTTCTCAATAATAAGAACGCCCGTGCATCGGCCCTTGAAAATGAATTCACCAAACATTCACTTGCAAGTTGTGGCGGACTTGATGAATATTGTAAAAGCTAAAAGATATTGCCGGTCAATTGGCCGACATCGGGCACTCAGTCAGCGAAATAAGAATGGTGTTAATTGACAATTATACTCATTATGTGTGGGTCTACCCATTAAAATATAAATCCGAAGCTTTTCCCACTTTTGCTAAATTCCATTTTCATAAAGACACAATTCCACACTAATATTAAGATGTTCCAATGTGATCTTTGGGGAGAGTTTGACAACACCAATATTAAGAACTTTGCAGTTACCAACCGTCTCTTGTGTTTCGGTTCTCATGCCCTCAAACCTTCAACAAAATGGTCAGGCCGAACGCTGATTCGTCGCCTTAACGACATCATACGTTCCTTACTTATTCATGCACGGCTCCCATCCTCTTTTTGGGTCGAGGCTTTACACACCGCCGCCTACCTTCACAATATCCTTCCCACCAAACTTCATTTTTAAACTCTCGCTTTTGTCTTGTATCGTTGACATCCCACCTATGCCTACCTTCGCGTGTTCGGTTGTGCATGTTACCCAATTCTATCCGCCAAACAACCACATAAACTAGCCCCACAGTCTATTCAATGCATCTTCTCAGGCTACCCATCCGACTTTAGAGGCTACCATTGTTATGATCCAACAACAGGTTGTGTTCACATCTCTCGCCACATCACATTTGACGAGACAACATTCCTATTTCCCATATCAAACCAACCCCACACGTATTCTTTTCTAGATGATGAACCACCTCCCAATACCAATTCCACTTTTCCAACTTTTACTTATCACCAACCCACACAAACTCCAACTTCAATTCCCTCAGCCCACCAACCACCTTCTCTAGCCCAATCTCCATCCAATGACCAGGCCTAACAACCCACACCTCCTTCACATGCTCCATCGGCCCACTACCCACCTTTCGCAACCAACCTAACAATGACCAAAATCCTTACCATCCATCACGATCGATTCCACCACCCACACCCAACCAATCTACCCCACACATCGAAATACCCAGTACCCATCCCATGCAAACTCACGCCAAATCCGGTGTCTTCAAACCAAACCCAAAATACAACCTGCTACTACCTCCATCTCACATGTCACCACCTCCTACCTAAAAGCTCTATCAGATCCTAATTGGTTACGTGCTATGAACGATGAATTTAGTTCCTTGCAGGATAATCAGACTCGGGACTTATACGTGGAATGTGGCTTTTTAGGCACAAATTCTGATTCGACGGTTCCTTGGACAGGTATAAAGCATGGCTGCTTTGCAATGGTAAATCTCAAACTGTAGGCATTAATTGTACAGAAACATTTAGCCCGGTTGTCAAACCAGCTACCATTAGAATCGTTCTCTCTTTGGCTAGCTCAAGATCATGGCCTATTCACCAGTTGGATGTGAAAAATGCTTTCCATCATGGTAGCGTCCAGGAAACAGTCTTTATGTAATAACCACTAGGATTCATCAATCCCGCTTTACCCAATCATGTTTGTCGCCTTCGAAAGTCATTATATGGGTTAAAACAAGCCCCAAGGGCCTGTTACAGTCGTTTTTCATTTTTTGTTCTATGGTTGGGATTTCGTGGTAGCCTTTTTGACATATATTTTGTTCATCTATTTACTATTGTATGTAGATGATATCGTGCTCACGACGCCGGACCAGACGTAACTAGCTAGTATTATTTCCAAGCTTTCAAATGAATTTGCCATGTGCGACCTTTGACCTTTACATCATTTTTTGGCTATTATGGTTACTAGAGACAATGGTTCGTTGTTCTATCTCAAGCACAATATGCTTGCGACATACTACATCGGGCTTCTATGTCCGCATGTAAACCATGTCATACCTCGGTCGACACAAGATCTAAATTAAGTGCAACCGAAGGATCATTGTAGCCTGATGGCATGTTATACCGCAGTCTTGTTGATGCACTGCGATATTTAACGTTCACCCAATCAGACATCTCCAATGTCGTGCAAACAGTTGTGTTTATTCATGCATGCCCCTCATGACTCTTACTTCCTCTTCATGAAGCGGTTACTTTGACATATACATGGCACTCCGGGTCTTGGCTTACATATTTCAGCTTCTCCTACACAAGCACTAACCGCATACTTTGATGCGGACTAGGGTGGATATCCGGACTCTTGTCGATCCACCTCTGGGTATTGTATCTTTCTCGGGTATAACCTCATATCATGGTTTTCCAAAACACAGCTGACTTTGTCCTATTCCAGTGCCGAGGCGGAATGCAGGGGGGGTCACTAATGCAGTTGCTGAAGCCTCATGGATACGTAATCTTCTTCTTGAGTTTCATGTCCCTGTTCGACAAGCTACAGTTGTTTACTATGACAATGTTGGTGTGGTGTATTTGTCGGAAAATCTGGTTCAACATCAACGAACCACGCACATTGAGATGGACATTCATTTTGTGCATGAAAAGGTTCAAATCGGTCATATTCGAGTGCTTCATGTCCCGTCATCAATGCAGTATGCCGATATTTTTACAAAGGGTCTCCCGTGCCACTTGTTTGAATCATTTCGCACTAGTTTAAACGTTTGTCTGTACACACGTTCAAACTGAGGGGGAATATTAAGAGAAGATATTATACATTATATTCATATTATTTAGATATATTTTCTCCCACATTTAGAGGAGTTAGTAATGGAAATGATTGAGATATGGTGTTATATATAGGAGATCATGTAATTGGGAAGATCATCAATTCTATATACCAATAAACACTTTTATGTGAGACAAAGCTATATTAATATTAATCCCCCACCAGAAGCTCCTCTTCCTTCTAGATCCCCTTTTGGCTCTTTGTAAGATTTAACCTTAGTGTCTATATATTTGAATGAGTAATTTGTAGTTTCTTATGTGTCTATATATTTATTTCTGTAGGATAAGCTGGATTGTGGGAATAGTGTTAAAATTCATTTTACCATTTATCAACCACAAATGGGGCCCATTGCATCTACTCAAAAGTAAGGCACTAAACTTTGGGTAATTTGTTTTTATAAATGTATTTGCATTGAATTCACATTATTTGCATGTAACATTACAAATTAAGTTGTATAATAATAAATATGCAGATGAAGTAGATCAAAAGGTAGAGACTGCAGAACGTGTAGTAAAAAACATAGAAACTGTTGCAGCACGATTAAATAAAGTGATTGATGGTATCAGCGATGATCTTCCAAAAGATAGTCAGCTAAAGAAAGCTTTGGTGATTGTCGATGAACTGGCCGAAGGAGTAGCTAAAACTGCTAATGTAGCGGTGATATTATAAATAAGGTAAATATCTTTGTCCTTTAAAAAACCTATATTTGCATTATAAACAAACAAATGTATCCTGTATAACACCACATATAACATGGCTTTTAAACCGACGACAAGGATGTGAAAATTTTTTCCTCTATCCTATTTATGTGTCTCTCAAGTTAAACCCAAATCATGCTTTTGATTAAAATTGTAAGGATTGAGAATTCTCTTGAACTCACTCAATTAGGATCGATAATAGAATCACAGAGGCGGAATCAATGTAATGCTAAATACATGATCAATCAAATGGTGAACAATACAAAATGTATCAAAACAAACATACAGAAAGAAGTAATAACATTCTCCTCGATTTAACTCAAAAGAGTATGTGTTACAAGATATAGAATTGACAAGTACATTGAAATACACAAAAAAGTATCTGTTTATACACAATGAAATCAAACAAATAAAATTCTCGCAAACTCATAAGTTCTCCATCCTCAAAACTTCTCGCACTCAGAAAGTTTCGCATTATAGAATTTCTTGTATTTCAGGATCTTCTACCAAAGTTCTCACAAACGCCACCAACCAAGAGCAAGTTTTCACTTTTGCCATAGTTCTCACTTTCTGACCAAGTTTTCACAAAAGACAAACTTTGATTTCCCTAGCCTTTATTTGTGAACTCTACAAAAACACTCATTCATGCGTACAAACCTATTCTATTACATAACATGACTTCCAAAAAAAAAAACCCTACAATACAACACATGAATCAAAATGAAAAATTACAACAATAAATATCCTAACTTAGAACCATTGGTAAAGGTTCGTTTATATACAATCAACACAATCATGTAAAAGCAAAACGAAACAACTTTACCAAGAAAGATCATTAAAACATATTAACAATGATAGATAAATTTGTGGTTGTCAATAATCTGTGAAACATTGCAAGAAATTTTAAAATTTTATTCAGTATGTTAATATGAAATGATTAGGCTGGGTTTCATGAAACTTGCAACGGTAGCTCTGGTACCACCATTGGGGACTCATGAATCTTTTACAAATTCAGATTTACTGTAGTGGATAAAAAACAATCATGAAACCATCCGTTGTTAAAATAGAGACGCCTAACAAGATCCAAATGCAAGAACTCACGAAAAATTGAAAAATAATAATGATAAACACTTTAAAGCAGCATATCTTTAATCTTCAAGCAACTTATGAATCTCACTAAAAAGATGACAGTTGTTCAAAATGGTGATGCTAGACTTTATGCGTGATTGCAAAACTTCGAAAAATGTGAACCAACATGTGACAACATGGGCCTTTCTTCCTTTGCTCGACGGACCAAATAGGATGAGGGTGTCGTTTTTTGGTGGTGGCTTGGGTTTCTTAACTGTGCTCTCTCTCGTCTTAAATTGTAATCTCCTATTTATAATACTCTATAACCTAATTATTATAGACATTTATCTAATTTATATTTTAGTCTAATTAAACATTGATTAGCCCAATAAACAATTAGTCCACTTAATTGTTTTAGAATTGTTTGAGCGTTTGACACAATCTTGTTATTTACATTTAAACTAATCTTCTATTATAATAAAAGAAGGTTTAAGATGGACACTTGGCGACTTCTGGTTAAATTTAAAATTATGTTTCCGGCCTCTCTCTCTTATTAAATAAGAATTATTTAAATAAGTAAACTAAACAGTTAAATGATTTATATTATATTTTATCTTAAAATATAATATTATAATTTATAATTTTTATTAATCTTATTTATAAATTCTTAGATATTCATTATTTTTTTATTTCACCAATGGTTGATGACATATAAGATACAAAAAATTTATAAAAAAGTAATGATGTTAACATGTTAAATTTATTCCACCCATGTAATACATGGGTTTTTAACCTAGTTATATATAAATAATACAATTAAGTGTCAGAAGATTAATTCTAGTTATTGTTTATAATAATAAATTTTTGAAGATTATGATTAATTATTCTAAGAATAGTTGATGTTATAAACTCTTATATATATACTAGTTTGTTAAGTAATTTAATAGAACATTGAACCTTGTGTAAACAATACATTCAAGTACTGACATTAGTTAAAATTCCTTTGCAGAATGAACACAAAGAGGATGAAAAAATCACTAAGGAACATGAAAGTGAAAATATATAAAATAAGATATAAATACATAAAAGATAAAAACTCTTGCGTTTAATTGTAATAATTGTTGTAACCGGGCACCCATTATTACCACATTCACCCCTTTTAAGTTTCATTTGACAAAATTATTAACACAATTATGTTATGATTTTTAGTTAGACTATATAATGAAAAGAAAATTATGAGTTTAGACACACTCGAATAATACATACAATTCTCTCTCAATCCTTGTTTATAACACGTTATCAGCACCTTAGCTCGCCAATCACTGTCTTCGTGCATCCATACAGAAAGATGTTGTCACAACCGATACTTCACTGAGCTTTTGCATCATTGTTTCTCTCCTGTCCAACATCCATTAAATAAACCAGATACAATGTCTAACATTTCAAAACTTGAGTTCGCTGCACTTGACATCTCCGGGAATAGCTTCCTCCCTTGGACTCTCGGTACCCAAATTCATCTTACGGCAAAGAATCTAGGAGAAACAATCAATGATGGGAATATAACTTCCATTCAAGATAAGGCTAAAGGCATGATATTCCTTCGTCATCACCTCCGTGAAGACTTGAAGAGGGAATACCTAGCTATTAAAGACCCACGTGAACTATGGAAAACCATTCAAGAACGATATGACCACCAGAAGTTGGTCTTATTTCCAAAAGCTCACTACGAATGGATCCACCTAAGGCTACAACATTACAAAACTGTTAGTGAGTACAAATCTGTTTTATTTAGAATCACATCTGAGCTGAAATTATATGGAGATAACATAGCCAATGAAGACAGCTGAGAAAACGTTCTCCACATTCCATGCCTCTAACATGGTGTTGTCACAACAATATAGGGAACGTAACTTTACTAAATACTCTGAATTGATATCACGTCTATTGGTTGTGGGGTTTAAAACCGCCAAGCACGACTAGTTGATGCAAGTCCATTGTCGGTAGAAAATGTGGCAACTGCTCAGAGCGGACGCGGGAAAGGAAGACGTCATGGCCTCAGTAGAGGTCGTGGACGTGGACGGAGTAACACATGGTAAAGAGAGTCCAATAATTCTAAGCTTGAAAACAGCGAGTCAAGCCGAAAAAATATAAGACAACCCCACAAGAGGAGGGATAATAGGGACCAAAACAATATATGTTATAAATGCGGGATATCTAACCATTGGTCCAGCACATGTCGTACTCCAAAACACCTAGTTGAAGCATATCAAAGAATGATAAAAGAAAAGGGTAAAAACATTAAGACTAATCTAATTGAGGATGCACCTTACTTTGTTCAAGTTATGATCTTTTTGAACCCTCGTGATGTTTTTTTTTTTTTTTTTTTGAATTTTCGTAATAGTTTGATTTAAACTTTAGTGTTGATCTTATCATATTTACATAAGAAATCTCTTGTATTAACTGTTCCTTTTATTATTTTTTGAAGAAATATGTTTACAAGCTCCAATGAAGCTATAAGAGGCAATGAAAGTTTGGTAGATAGCGGTAGTACCAACACTATTTTAAAACATAAGAAATTCTTCTGTGAGTTGTCTCTTACAAAGAGACATGTTGGTACTATTTCAGGTGTTAGTTACCTTATTAAAGGCTCCGAAATAGCACATATCACCTTGCCTTCAGGTACCAAATTAATAATTGATGAAGCATTTTACGCTAGTAAATCTAGACGAAATTTAATCAGCTTTAAAGATATTCGACAAAATGGTTACCATATCAAGACAACATCTGAAAACATACCGAATATCTACAAATTATCTCAAACAATAATGGTCAAGAAACCGTTGTTGAAAAACTAAAAGCTCTACCATTCGTATTATATTTCACTATTATCAATGCTATCGAATCACACATGGTTTGTAACTAGAAGTTTCTAGATAAAGACATATTTACCATATGACGTGACTGACAGGGTCACTCTAGTAGCATAATGATGAGGCGCATAATCAAAAGTACAATTGGACACCTCTTAAAAATTCTAAACTTTTGCTATCTCAAGAATTATCATATGCAGCATGCTCTCTAGGAAACCAACAAAAATAATACAAGAATACCCCTTCTTTTTTGAAAGAATCCAAGGGGACATATGTAGGCCTATTTCGATATTTTTTGGTCTTAATTGACGCATCCTAACGATGGTCACACGTGAGTCATTAGCAACTCGAAACATAGCTTTTGTGCGGTTGCTAGCCCAAATCATACAAATGAGAGCTAATTTCCTAGAATATCAAATTAAAAATATTTGGATGGATAATGCAGAAGAATTCACATCCCAGGCTTTTAATGACTATTGTATGTCTATTGGGATAAATGTTGAACATCTGTAGCTCATGTTCACACACAAATGGATTAGTTGAATCATTAATTAAATGATTGCAGTTAATAGCTAAACCGTTGCTAATGCGATGCAAATTACCATCCTCTGCATGGGGGCATGCCATTTTACATGTCGCTGCACTGATCAGATTAAGACCAACTGCTCATCAAGAATACTCTCCATTTGAACTGGTCTCTAGAAGAGAACCAAATTTGTCACATCTTAAAATTTTTGGTTGTGTGGTATATGTACCAATATCGCCACCACAATGCACCTAAATGGTACCACAAAGAAGACTGGGTATTTACAATGGTTTTAACTCCTAATATATTATTAAGAATTTAGAACCACTAATCGGAGATATGTTTATAGCCTGCTTTGCTGATTGTCATTTTGATGAGAATTATTCCCGGACATAGGGGGGATAAGAATAAAAAAAGACCGGTAATACAAGAAATAACATGGAATGCAACGTCACTATCTAATTTCAACCCCTGAAGTGGTCAATGTGAATCTGAAGTCCAAAAGATTATACATTTGCAAATAGAAGCAAATGAACTACCAGATGCAGTCATAGATACAAATAAAGTGACAAAGTCACATATACTAACTTCAAATACACCTGCTTGAATTGAAGCAATCCCTATAAAAAATTACTACACAAAAAAATCATGGGAGACCAATCGGTTCCAAAGATAATAACCCACGAAAACGAAAAGAACAGAATAATATAGTTGGTGAAATATTAGAAAATGTTATAAATGAGACCCCGAGAGAGGCAAAAGTTCCAAAACAGACTAACACAAATCCAGAGGAAACTTAAGTTTTAGATGAAATACTGGTACCAGACGAACATGAGATTTCTATAATTTATATACAAAGTAGTACAATGTGGAACCAAAATAATACACGTGTTGATTATACATTTGCATATGCTATAGCAATAGACGTATTAACATATGATGGAACTTAATGGTTTTGATTTAAATTATATATTAGCATACGGACTCTATGTTGACAATTATGCAAGCCACATGAATGATTTTGAAATGAAGGGTAACTTGTGAAATCAAATAAGTGTCATGTAAAATAAATTAAAAGCCTATGACAAGGATTTCTAATACTCACAAGAGATTTCGTTTATCACATGATTTATTTGTTGGAGCTTAAAAGCAGCCCCATCACGTGTGATATTTTCTTAACAGAGGGTGAGGACATATTATTGGAGAAGAAACCCTACGCAAGAAAAAAAAGGAAGAAAGATTCATTGACGGCAATTATATAAAGAAGAAAAAGAAAGGGTTACAAAGAAGAAGAAAAAATAAAACAAATTATTATTTTCTTAGGATTCAACTTTGGACCTTTTGAGTACGTTTAGAAAGCAATTTTAAAGCAAAGAGCAAGATTGGGGAGCAAAAATTGAAGCAGTTAAGCAATCAAGATCATTCGGTTTCGTCCCCTTTTCGATAATTTTCCTTTGTTTTATTATTTCTCTCATTAATGTTTCTAAAGTTTATAACTTTATTATTGTTCTTAATATTTTTGAATATTATAAGTAGCTAAACTTTTTAATACTACATAGATTGGGTTGAAAACTAGTATGTTTTGACTAAATATTTGGTTTTGATTTTGTATTTTTGTTTATTAATCTTAGAACATGATTATTTTCTCAATTAAATACGGATATGTGTACTGTTTAATGCTTAAAAATTGTTGACATGCTCGTGTGTGCCAGATCTTGATTGATTGTTTGATATCTGCATTAGGATTTGCATGTTAAAATTAATTACTTTATGTTTTTAATTTTACAATTTGATTAGAGATAATCTTGGGATTTTGTTTGTGATTTTAATTCTATTTTTTTGTGTGCTACATTATTTAAAATCTAGAGAAGATAGATATTGCTTAAAACCTTTAGCCCATTGCTTGTTAGGTTTAGATTTTGTGAGAGTGTGTTTTGCCTTTTATTCGTGGTGTTAGTGTTTTAAGGTACTGAATTAGATTTAATTAGGTTGAATTTATCTTAGGATTGGAAAATATAATCTTAAAAATATTATGATAGAAAATCTAGAGGTAGTCTTCTATTAGACATTTTAATAAACCTATCTAGTGTTTCACACATGTTTTTGGATTTTTTAGAGAGTAGCAACGTACCTAGTAACCCTAGATCTGTACTTTTAGAGATAGTAATATGAGTTATTTTTCTTATATCATTACATGTTAGTTGGATTCCTACCTAGGTAGTTATTTCACATATTTGATCATATTCAAGTTTCCAAGTTTGAATTCTTGATTTGTTTTTTTCAATCGTCATGTTTTGATTAATTAATTTTAGGTAAATTATTTATTTTGTTTATTAATAATTACTTAAATTAATCTAATTAATTAGGTTAGAAGTCGATAGAGGTTTCTTATCAAGAGCCGTCAAAAGTGTCCACGGATTCGATATCCAGACTTGCCTATACTTTACTATAACACAACCGGTACACTTGCCAACAGTGTGAAGTTTAGTAGGTAATTTCATTTTTAAAACTAATTTGTGAAAATCCTTTTCGTAATTAATATATATATATATATATATATATATATATATATATATATATATATATATATATATATTCACACATCAGATAAACCTTAGTTTCCTAATTGGCCTCGCAATCTCTAAACAACTTTAGATGAGACTTATGGATGTTGTAATCGCGTATATGTATGGGAACCTTGAAAATTACATCTATATAAAATCCTAAAAGGAATTAAAATGCCCTAAGCATTAAAATCAACACCTCGATATATGTATTCAATATAACTTAAGAGATCTGTATATGGTCTCAAACAATCTGGTCTTATGTGGTACAATCCAATCTAGTCTTATGTGGTACAATCGACTAAGTGAATATCTCATAAAGAAGGGTTACAAGTCTGATGTAATCAGCCCATGTGTCTTTATAAAAAGATCACTCTTAAATTTCACCATAGTAGCAATTTATGTTGATGACATCAACATTATTGGATCTCCTGAAGAGATAGAAAAGAATGCTAAACTGCTAAAGAGAGAATTTGAAATGAAAGACCTTGGCACAACAAAATTTTGTCTCGGCCTACAATTCAAATATTTATGTAATAGTACATTCGCCTATTAGTCAAACTACATTGAAAATATGTTAGTTTATTTCAATATGGATAAAGCTCATCCATCCAACATACCCATGGTTGTTTGATCACTAGATACAAATAAAGACCCTTACTGCCCTCAAGAAGAGAGTGAATAAGTACTTGGTCTAGAAGTACCATACGTAAGTGCAATTGGTGCACTCATGTATCTCGTAAATATCACGAGGACTAACATTGCATTCTCGTTACATGTATTAGTGAGATACTATTCAAACCCAACACGTAGACATTGGAACGGAATAAAGTATATATTTCGGTATCTTTGCAAGACACGAGACTTAGGTCTTTTTACCAGAAAGATAGAAGGTCCCAGCTTGTTGGATATGCTGATGCTAGATATCTATCAGATTCACATAAAGCATGATCTCAAACAGGTTATGTATTCACATATGGTGGTACAACAATTTCTAGGAGATCGACAAAGCAAACACTTACAGTAACACCATCAAATCATGCTGAGTTGATTTCATTATATGATGTTGGACAAGCATGCGTGTGGTTAGATCAATGATTAATCATATACAAGGAGCATGCGGTTTAGAAGAAATCAAGAAGGACCCGACGATTATTTATTAAGACAATGCCGCTAGTATAGCTCAAGTAAGAGAAGGATATATTATGGGTGATACACTACAACAATCTGGTGTTCTAGAGACCAGACTTATAGGGAGGACAAAATTTAGTCTCTATAGTCTACCTATAGAGACGACAAGTCATTGCTAAAAACTGTGGTGGCTATAGGCCGACTTTTCAGAGACCAAAAAGAAGTCGTCGCAATAAGTTGACATTTGTCGTGGCTAAAAGCAAAAACCAATTTCTTTTATAATTATTTTTTTGTATTGACGTTAATAAGGTCATTCTATAGAGACGACATGTCGTCCCTATAGCCTATAGAGACGACACCAAAGAGGAGGGAAGTTTCCCGCCAAGTCTGGAAACTTTTTGAGACGACATGTCCTCTCTATAGGTGTGAAAATATCCTCTATAGAAAGTATTTCTTATAAGTTTTAATAATTTTATTTTTATCTTATTTTTTTTATTTTCTTAATACTATTATATTAGTTTTTTCTAGTTATTATTATTATTAGTATTGTTATTTTATTATTAATATTATTTAGAAAAATATAGTGTTTGTACATATGATGGTGAGGAAGTTATCCAATTAAGAAAAACCAAGCAAGAAATGAGGAAGATGACGACAAAGATAATGGTGATGATGAATAGAGTGGCGCTTCTTTTATTCGTATAATACTATTGAACTTTATGTTAATTAAAAGGATGTTTATGTATGTTTTAATGCTAACACTAGTAAGTTTTTAGATGTATATCAATATTTAAATTCTTATTATATTGAATCAAATGTAGAAATGAAAACAACAGGTTTGGTGGTGGTTTCGGAGAGGAACCTGGAAAACATCTGAAATTGAAAAAATATAAAAAATATTTGCAAAATCTATAGGGAGGACATGTCGTCCCAACAGGTAGTTTCTTCAATTCCCAGGTTGCAACCAATTGCGCCGACTTGTTGTCGCAAAAAGTTGTCGAAAAAAAATTATTTTATTTGTTATTTTTTCAGAAAAAATTATTGAGACTAACCTTTTGAGTCGACATGTCGTCTCTATAGATAACCTATAGCGACCATCGTCTATTGAGACGACATTTTCCACCAATCGCGACCGGTTTACAGAGACAACGCTATAGGGACGACATGTCGTCTCTATAACCTATAGAGACGACTTTTCAGTGTTTTAGAGACGACTTTTGTCGTTTCTATAGGTCTATTTTGTTGTAGTGATAGAACAAAGCCCATCTTACAAAAGTTCTTCTCAACGTAAGACCTACAAAAACAAGGGGAGATTGACGTTCATCATATTAAGTCGAGTGAAAATCTAGCTGACCTGTTTACAAAATCTCTACCTAGAAGCACTTTTGAGCAATTATCACAGAAAATCGGGCTTCGTAGATTAAAAGACGTTATCTAAATTGAAGGGGAACATTGAACACGTTGTACTCTTTTTCCCTTAACTACGTTTTGTCTCATTGGGTTTCTTAGTAAGGCTTTTAATGAGGCAAGATAACTGATCCAGAAGTATCAGTTTCATTTGTAGGTCCTGAAGTACCGATTTAATATTATGTTGAAGTATATTGTTGATAGTGTATAATGAGTGGTAATATGTCTAAGGGGGAGTATTGTAACTCCACCCGTTATTACCACATTAACACCCCCCCCCCCCCCTCCCTAGTTTCATGTGACTAAATTACTAGCACAATTATGTTATGAATTTCAATTTCAAGATGACAAGACTATATAATGAGTTTAGACATACTCGAATAACACGTATAATTCTCTCTCAATCCTTGTTTCTAACAAAAATAAAATTTTATTTACATGTGATTTGTGTTTATGCGTTTGATCCGTTGACTATTGTTCAATATTTCCTAATAATTAAGCTTCATTTAATTTTTACTAATTTCTTTCGTTGGTTAATCTTCTCGCATATTCCCCTTTTGTATTTGCACTAGTTATTATATCATAAAAATAATGATTATACAAAAGTTGAAGGTAATATTTATGTATTGGGAAGATAGTATATGGGTCAACTTAGAGATGTTACAGCCTCGATCTGATTATAAAAAATTGTCTCGTTCTCATATTGTATCTTTTACTTTAATTTAAAAACATTTTAAAAGAACACTTGTCACAATTATAAACTATCAAAATTTTATTTTTCATTCCAAACTACTTTTACCTGTTTATTGGCAATTAGTAAATAAAAAAACAATCTTTATCTTTATCTTTATCTTTATACTCTAATATAAGAGTAATTTGAGATGACATGTGACAGTACCACAATCATCCTCACCCAAATTTTCCCACATCTCTCTCATATTATAGTCATTTCTCATATGTAATTTCAGTCATATCATATCCTTGAATATCGTTTTATAATTATTAACTTTTATTATATTAATACTTTATTTATTCAACCCGTGTAATACACGGATTTACTAGATCTAGTTTATTCATATTTTTATAACTATTGTTTCAATTTTTTATTTATTTAAAGATACAATTATATGTTTTCAAATTCACTTTTCATTTGCAAATAAAAATATACTATGTATATCATACCATATGAAACTATTATATATATAGAAAGTTATTTCAATATATAATTAGAAGTATATACAGATTTATGATTTATATTTTTCAATTTTTAAACTTGTGTAATACATGGGTTTTTCAAGCTAGTTTTTCATATACTATTATCGACACACAATAACTCACACTAAAACATAACAACACTTGATAATCCTATATTTTTAATACTTATAAGTTTCTAATAACTTTAAAATACTAATATTTATACTCTAATATAAGAGTAACTTGAGATGACACGTGGCAGCACCACAATCATCCTAGCTCACCAAAATTTGCCCGCCTCTCTCTCATATTAAATAATTACCTTAATTATTTAATACTTTTTTTAAATTTAATAAATTTAGAAAGAAATCTATTTATTAATGTTTTTCTAATATTTTTTATAAAATAATAATTTTTTTTATTTTTAAAAATACGAAATATTTTAAAATATGTATTTTTAAAAAGTCAGTTTTTAAAAAACCGAAAATAATCAAATTTAGGAGTTATAATAAGAAATTTTTTAAAAATAACATTTTTATACTGTTTGTTTTAGAACAAAATATTTATTTTTTTGGAAAAAAAATTTAAAAACAAATATTTAAAAAGCTGATATCACTGTTTTATTATTTATACTCATTTCTTATATGTAATTTCAGTCATATCATATCTTTGAATATCGTTTTATAATTATTAATTTTTATTATATTAATATTTTATTTATTCAACTCGTGTAATACACGGGTTTACTAAATCTAGTTTATTCATATTTTTATAACTATTGTTTCAATTTTTTATTTATTTAAATAAACAATTATATGTTTTCAAATTCACTTTTCATTTGCAAATACAAATATACCATGTATATCATACCTTATGAAACTATTATATATATAGAAAGTTATTTCAATATATAATTAGAAGTAAATACAGATTTAGAATTTATATTTTTTAATTTTCAAACTTGTGTAATACATGGGTTTTTCAAGCCAGTTTGTCATATATTATTATTGACACACAATAACTCACTCTAAAATTGGCATGAAATATCAAATACATAACAACACTTTATAATCCTATATTTTTAATAATTTTAAGTTTCTAATAATTTTAAAATACTAATCTTTATATTTATAATCTAATATAAGAGTAACTTGAGATGACATGTGGCAGCACCACAATCATCCTAGCTCACCAAAATTTTCCCGCCTCTCTCTCATATTAAATAATTACCTTAATTATTAATAATATTATTTAATACTTTTTTAGATTTAATAAATTAAGAAAGAAATCTATTCATTAATGTTTTTCTAAATAAATAATTTTTTATAAAATAATATTTTTTTCTAAAGCATAAAACTTTTTAAAAATACGAAATATTTTAAAATTAGTATTTTTAAAAATTCAATTTTTAAAAAACCAAAAATAATCAAATTTAAGAGTTATAATAAGAAAATTTTTAAAAATGACATTTTTATAAGGTTTGTTTAGAACAAAATGTTTATTTTTTTGAAAAAAAATTTAAAAATAAAATTTTAAAAAGTTGATATCACTGTTTTATTATTTATAGTCATATCTCATATGTAATTTCAGTCATATCATATCTTTGAATATCGTTTTATAATTATTAATTTTTATTATATTAATATTTTATTTATTCAACCTGTGTAATACACGGATTTACTAAATCTACTTTATTCATATTTTTATAACTATTGTTTCAATTTTTTATTTATTTAAAGAAACAATTATATGTTTTCAAATTCACTTTTCATTTGCAAATAAAAATATACTATGTATATCATACCTTATGAAAGTATTATATATATAGAAAGTTATTTCAATATATAATTAGAAGTATATACAGAGTTATGATTTATATTTTTCAAATTTTCAAACTTGTGTAATACATGGGTTTTTCAAGCTAGTTTGTCATATACTATTATCAACACAATAACTCACTCTAAAATTGGCATGAAATATCAAATACATAACAACACTTTATAATCCTATAATTTTAATAATTATAAGTTTCTAATAATTTTAAAATACTAATCTTTATATCTTTATACTCTAATATAAGGGTAACTTGAGATGACACGTGGTAGCACCACAATCATCCTAGCTCATCAAATTTTCCCGTCTCTCTCTCATATTAAATAATTACCTTAATTATATAATATTATTTAATACTTTTTTAGATTTATTAAACTAAGAAAGAAATCTATTCATTAATTTTTTTAAATAAATAAATTTTTTATAAAATAATAATTTTTTCTAAAGCATAAGACTTTTTAAAAATATGAAATATTTTAAAATTGATATTTTTAAAAACTCAATTTTTAAAATACCAAAAATAATCAAATTTAGGAGTTATAATAAGAAAATTTTTAAAAATGACATTTTTTTACGGTTTGTTTTAGAACAAAATATTTATGTTTTTGAAAAAAATTTAAAAACAAAATTTTAAAAAGTTGATATCACTATTTTATTATTTATAGTCATTTCTTATATGTAATTTCAGTCATTTCAAATCTTTGAATACCGTTTTACAATTATTTTTTTTATTATATTAATATTTTATTTATTCAACCCGTGTAATACACGGGTTTACTAAATCTAGTTTATTCATATTTTTATAACTACTGTTTCAATTTTTTTATTTATTTAAAGAAACAATTATATGTTTTCAAATTCACTTTTCATTTGCAAATAAAAATATACTATGTATATCATACCTTATGAAACTATTATATATCTAGAAAGTTATTTCAATATATTATTAGAAGTATATACAGATTTATAATTTATATTTTTCAATTGTCAAACTTATGTAATACATGGGTTTTTCAAGATAGTTTGTCATATACTATTAGCGACACACAATAACTCACTCTAAAATTGGCATGAAATATCAAATACATAACAACACTTTATAATCCTATATTTTTAATAATTATAAGTTTCTAATAATTTTAAAATACTAATTATAATATATTTGAAACTACTTATGTTTGTATTTAGCATTTTTCATATAACTTCAATCATTTCTAACTTATTAGTTTTGGCCTTAATAAGTTCCAAGTTTCCTAATTTCTTTTGTCCAATGTCACCTTAGCATATGGATGTTCTACAACAATCTCATACATGGGCACACCGATACCTGCAAGATAATTGTTGTTGTAAGAGAATGTTGCTAACAACAATTGATTATCGTAGTTTCTACCAAAATCAATGATACTCACCCAAAGCATGTCTTTCAAATTTTAATCCATGAAACTTTCATTATGAAACTTTCTTCGGAACTTGGATGTAATCCATGTCTCTACTAAAGAATTGAATTAAATACATCATGTCGAGCTACTATCTCTATAATGAACAACTAGACTAACCTTTTCAAGGTATACGTCTCTCGGATTGATAAGAAATGAGAACTCTTTATTAGTCGGTTTGCCGTTATTAATACAATACCGTGACCTTTAGCTATGTGCGATAACTTTATTATGAAATCTGTCCTGATATACTCCCACTTCCATTCAGGTTTATTCAAAGTTTGGATCTTCCCATATGGTTTCTAATGTTGGACTTTAACTTGCAAACATGCTGAACATTTACGCACGAATCTAGTCACATCGTACTTCCTTCCTGGCCACCAATAATCTTTCTCAAGTCTTGATACATCTTTGTGGTGGCTGGATGAATAGAATGTTGAGTCTTATGGGCTTCGCCTAGACTCGTTACTCGTATATCACCATAAATCGGGATTGACATACGTCCAAATATGGTTGTTACACCATGGGTGTCTTCTTCCTGATTCACAACCTGTTCAATCATCCTTTCTTTGTTCACATGGTCAACCTTATGGATTCATTTTCAGTTTTTCAAATCTGCTTCATAAAATATGAAGTTATAATAAACTTATAAGCTCTCGCCTGAATAGGTTCATGTTCTTCTTTACAAATCATGGCATCAGCTATAATGTTAGCTTTACCTAGGTGTAGTGAATCTCACAATCATAGTGCCTTATCTAACCATAATCATTGTCTCTATTAGGATATCACATCTCAAAGAAGTACTTTAAGCATTTACGGTCTATGTAGATCGTGAAATAATCTTGGGAGTTTTGTCTGTGATTTTAATTCTATTTTTTTAGTGTGCTACCTTATCTAAAATCTAGAGGTGATAGATATTGCTTAAAACCTCCAGCCCATTGCTTGTTAGGTTTAGATTTCGTGAGAGCGTGTTTTGCCTTTTATTCGTGGTGTTAGTGTTTTAAGGTACTTAATTAGATTTAATTAGGTTGTCCTTTATATTAGGATTGGAAAATATAATCTTAAAGTTATTATGGTAGAAAACCTGAAGGTAATCTTCCATTAGACATTTTTATAAACCTATCTAGTGTTTCACATATGTTTTTGGTTTTCTTAGGGAGTAGCAACACACCTAGTTAACCCTAAATCTGTACTTTTAGAGATAGTCATATGAGTTATTGCCCTTATATCATTACTTGTTAGTTGGATTCCTGCCTAGGTAGTTATTTCACATATTTGATCATATTCAAGTTTCTAAGTTTAAATTCTTAATTTGTTTATTTCAATCATCATGTTTTGATTAATTAATTTTAGGTAAATTGTTTATTTTGTTTTATTAATAATTACTTAAACTTATCTAATTAATTAGGTTAGAAGTCGATAGAGGTTTCTTATTAAGAGCCGCCAAAAGTGTCCACGGATTCGATATCCAGACTTACCTGTACTTTACTATTGCACGACCGGTACACTTGCCGATACTGTGAAGTTTAGTAGGTAATTCCATTTTTAAAACTTATTTGTGAAAATCCTTTTCGTAATTAATATATATATATATATATATATATATATATATATATATATATATATATATATATATATATATATATATATTCACACATCAGATAAACCTTAGATTCCTAATTGGCCTCGCAATCTCTAAAGGACTTTAGATGAGACTTATGGATGTTGTAATCGCATATATGTATGGGAACCTTGAAAATTACATCTATATGAAAATCCTAATAGGAATTAAAATGCCTGAAGCATTACAATCAACACCTCGATATATGTGTTCAATAAAACTTAAGAGATTTGTATACGGTCTCAAACAATCTGGTCTTATGTGGTATAATCGACTAAGTGAATATCTCATAAAATCCATGGCTTGGTTATCCTACATTTACTAATTTTTATAACAATTTCCATCTTGATATCTAGTGGAAAGTGCTAATGGTAGCCATCTTGCCTTCTAGTGGTAGAGGATTGCCTTCTAGTGGTAGAGGATTGCCTTCTTTAAATATTTGGTATGAACACCCTATAATAGGCTCTTCATTAGTTACATTATTTTCATTACCAACCCTTTCTAGTGCTTTTCTCAGTACTTTACTTCCTTTATTAGCGTTGTCATGCACCTCAGCTAGCCATTCTTTGCTTGCTTCTTTTCAGGGCTTTAGTGATAGCTGAGGGCATGATATCTTGGAAGATTTGATGAACCTCGTCAGTAGTTAATTCCAAACAATAGGCTCCAAGGTAAGCCTCCCCTCAACATGGTGATCAAAGTCATATTCATTGTCGGTGTGCTCTAACTCCTTGTGCAGCACTTCAGCTAACTTTGATTAATAATTCATCGTGCACCACTTCAGCCGACTTTGATTAACTTTTAGTAGCTGGTGGTCTTCTCCTACGTTCACCACGTGCACCATCGTGAGTAACTTTCTTACTAACCATACATTACCACCGTGGTAGTTTAGATCATGATAAATATTGTAAGTTTTAATAATGGTGACTAGTTGTAATTAACGACTTATCGTACTTTTCATGTTCTAAGCATACTTTCTCATGATTCACATTAGTATCAAAATCTACTATGCCATATTATGAGTTACTATACACACATACATAATTGCTATCATTATTGTTATTATAATTACCTTTGTCTTTAACCTTAACTTTACTTAAACTTGGACTTAATCTTTTGGGCATGAAGCTACCTATACTCCCTTATTTGGTACCATTTTCATTCTAAGTTTAGGCATTAGAGTGCCTAATATTTCAAACTATGGCTCTGATACCAACTTCTAAACTCTATATACAAGAAACCTCACAACTGGATTTAAACACTAGAAACATAATTTTTAAATTGAACTTACATTTAACATAAGTAGCGGAATACGTAAAACATTGTCTATATTAGTGACATCCCAGAACAAACTAAAACTTTCATTAAAATAAAATCAATTATGTTAGGATGACAGTCTTGGAGAATGTCAAGCAGCCTCTATAGTGAATAGTTTTGTTCTTTTCTTTTAACTCAAACTTCTTTAATCTGACTTATATCTAAAAGTCAACATTATCAAGTGAATTCTAGTTTCACTTTAGGGAAAATAATTTTAACATAAGTATAACTTTAACCGGAAATATTAATTTATTTTTAATTGTCTCTATTTATCATACTTTATCTTACGTTAGCTTTACCATTCACCGATCTCATACTTTTTCAGGAGATCAGAAAGATTTGCCAAACTACATGGGACATAAGTCACCACCATGTGCGACCAGCGAGAAGAATAGTACAATGAAAAACTCAACATCATAGTATTTCTAATGCCATATGATGAATACAAAAAATTATACCATAAGGCAATAATGATTAAGACTACATTGGAAATATATGGTTCATTGGATGTAATTAAACTTTTACAAGTTGCAAAATACACCAATGCAAAACAAACTTTCATTATAATAAAATGGATGATAGAAAATGGGTCTTATTAATTCAGTAGCGAACCCAGAAAATTTTTTTATGGGGGGCAAAAATGGGACGATTGCACAATTTTAAGGGTGGCGTTCGAGATTTTCACATACATATAACACTAATTTTTTTTTTACGGGGGGCGACTGCAACCCCCCCCCCCCCACACACACACACACCTAGGTCCGCCCCTGCTTATTATTAAGAGACCCATCACTAAAATTGACACCCCCTCGCACGTAGTCCCAACTTTTTAAACTATGACATTCTAGGTGTCACATACTTCATGTCGGCGGCGGTGCTATACGTGGTGTATAGAACTATACGCCAGGTATGACTATATATGTCGTATGACACTCTACCATATGCGTTGTTTGGCACTATACTACACGTATGAAACCTATATGTGGCATATAGTGCTATACACTACGTATAACACTTATATGTGTCATATAGTGCTATACTACGTACACGTATCACGGTGAATCAAAATATTAGAAAGATTGAAAAAAATATAAGATATATGTGGCGTATTGCTATATGCCACCACATATATCTCCGCTGACAACATGAAATGGCACATCGGATGTCAAGGAAGGTTAGGTCTCTTATACGTCTCGTATGACTCTATACTAGACAAATAAAGGTGAGGGTGTTGATTTAAAATCTTTAGAACTTTAAATCTCAGGTCCTTATAAAATAAAGTTACTAGGTAACTAAACGAGAAATAACCGAAAGTAAGATTCATATAAAGATTTCAGATAAAGTACCTTTTATTTGAATTTCCAGTAAATTAAAAAGGAAACTTTCCTTTTCTTGGGGCCAAAGAGAGACCAGGCAACGTAAATCCAATTTTCAACATGCAATAACGTGTTGAAATGCCACACCATCATTCAAAGATGACAACTCAGAGCCCATTTTGTGCCTAATTTAACATCATCATCTTCATCTCATCTACAGTTTATAAATATTCATCAATTCATCAAGAAAACTGTAGTGTAAACATCCAAACCTCTTTTTATTCATTTTTCAATATCTATAGATTTGATCCTGAACATAATAATATTTGATACACCATACACGAATTAATGACAAAGACAATCGTTCTTGCGTCCGCTAATTTTATCCAAGGTGCTGAATTTTCCAAGAGATTGCAGATTCCCCATTTGACGATCGGTAAGGAAAGAGCCAATGTTGGCTTTCGTCGTCAGTGGTTGCATGTTGGTGGTACCGCCTCTTCCCGTCAAGCAAGAAGAAACTTTTCGGTGTATAGTATACAACCGGGAAATCATCCTCCTACTGGTGACTCCATTAGTTTATGGCAAGTTGTATTTTAGATATTTTTCTTTTAATTTTGATTCAACTAGTAAGATATATGTTATAGGAAACCAGAGATAAAGTTTTAAAGAGTGAATGTCAAATACAAGTACACATTTTTCTCTTTTTTCTTTTTCTTTTTCTTCTGATTTTATTTAGTTTATTTTTTCATTGCAGGCAACAGTGGATTGGAATAATAACTGCATTGCTCGTGTCATTTTTCAGTAGAAAATGGATCAGTTTATTAAAAATTAAAGGTGAGATATTTAAAAGGGATGTTGATATATTTTTAAGAGTTAATTCAATTTTATTTTTTAAGATTTTAATAAAAGTAGTTATTTTGCTTCAAAAGTTTAAAAACATAAATTTCAAACCAATACTTTATCTTTTGTTTTAATTTACTCTAAATTTTAATTTTATTATTTTGGATTAAAGTTGAAACAATAATGAACATGTGGACTGATATTGAAATAATTTATCAAACATTTGGAGATAAGTTGATCTTTTTAATATTTTGAAAGAAAATAGTTATATGGGTGAGGTTATTCTACAAAGTGTATTTTTGCTTCAAAGTGTGATAAGACACAATGAGGCTAAAAAAGTCATAAAAAATTATATCTCACAATCTAAATCAAATTTCAAAAAAGTAATTCGGAGTTTCTGTTCCTCTCGTCGTCCTCTTTCAGAAAAAAATTAAAAAATAAAAAAAAAATTCATTGTGTTTTTTATGACACAATGACGTCATTATTTCATTCATTGTGTCATTCATAATGACACAATGACGTCATTATGTTTTTCATAAATAACACAATAAAAAAATGTTAATTTTTTTATTTTTTTTATTTTTCGTTTATTTTTTTCTTAGTGAGGACGGCTAGGGGAAGAAAAGTTCGGAATTACTTTTTTGAAATTCGATTTAGATTGTGAGATATAATTTTTTTTTGCGATTTTTTTTTTGACTCATTGTGTCTTCTCACACTTTGTAGCAGAAATACACTTTGTATTTGAAGCTCTTTCATAATTATATTTGTCAAAACTTATATTTGTTAAAACTTAAGAAGAAAAATCGAATTTAACTCATATTTATTCTGTTGATAAGTTTCTGTATAAGGTGGGTCATTTAGGGTTTTATCCTATTTAAAAAATATCATCTAATGTTGTTTATTTAAATTAAGAGATAAATAAGATTGTTACTGATTACTTTTTGGTTACGGTTAATTTTTAATTTTATAAATTGTTCATTGGACCTTTATTTTGAGCTTGACAGAGACTTAGATTTTAATAAAAATACAAAAATTTTATAAAAAAATATTAGAAAAAATACAATAAGAGGTTTGGTTTGTTTGTCTAACTATATACTCAATTTGGTTTCCAAGGGATTTTTTATCTATGTTTGATTCAGTTAATTCAGTTTGGTTTGATTCAGTTTTAGAGTGTTTGATACTGAACCAATAAAACTGACCCATAGGTTTTTATTTTTTTCTTCCCATTTCAGTTAAGTTTGGTTAATCGATATTTTTCCCATCATATTCACTAGTCATTTTACATCATGGTTTAGCAAAAGTAAATCAATTAACAAGTTTTGAAAATATTCTTCTCGTGCACAAACAGATGAAGTCGATACAGTTGTTGAGGAAACGGAGAAAATAGTAGAGCGTGTAGAAGAAGTGGCAGAGACCGTCGACAAGGTGGTAAAAGACATGGCGGATCATCTTCCCGAAGGTGGAAAACTGAGAAATGCCGCCATGTTCGTGGAAGATGTGGCGGAGGAAATAGCAAGAGAAGCTCACATTGTTGACGATTTCCTCCATGAGGTTTTTATTTATATGTCAACTAATCAATATTTCATTAAATTAGAAGAACAAAGTTAAAACAGATATTTTTGGGTGCAATTTTGATTATTTTTTGATTTGATTAGGTTGAAGAAGTAGAGGAGAAGGTGGAGTTGTTGGTTGATTCGGTCATGGATCAAAAGAAGCATGCTCATGACCATTTTGACAAAAGTTCATGAAGACTTTGATACTTTGAATGTATATAATCATTTATAATTTATTTAATTATTATGTGTTCAAAATGTAAGAAAAAGAAAGTAATTCAAGAATGATTAAGTATAAGTACTTTTAGTTTATTTTCTAACCAGAAAGATGTACATAAAGGTTCTAGTAATTACCAAAGTTTACTTTCACTTATCAAAAAACAAGTAGTAAAAAAAAATATACGTATAAAATGTGGTGAAATATAGTGGAGTTAGATTATGTGGTGGCAATTCTTAACATAAAAAACCTAACACAATTAAATATCATGTTTTACGTTATTATTGTAGGAGAACTGTTCGTGAAATAAAAACAATTTCTTTATTTATCTATTTACAATACGCTGCATTGAAGGAAAAAGGTAAACTAATAATACTCTTACCATTAAAATACAATAAAGTACAGGAAATATAGATGAAGTAGAAGATAAGAATTAAAGGTAGCTAAGGTTTTTTTTCAATTTGGGTCTCTTAAACAAATTTCAAGCCTCCTAAAAGAATTCGTTTGTTTTCCAATACAACACCTAAAGCACCTTATACTGTCAAGTAGACATGGGCAAAAAAACCGGTTCGGGAACCGGTTCGGCCAAAAAAACCAGAACCGATTTAAAAAAAAAACTGGTTTGGCCCAAACCTGTCCCGAACCTACCCAAACCGTTGGTTTGATGCCGGTTTGGTAAGCCCACTCTCAAAACCAATTTATAAACCGGTTTGAAAAGTTAAAAACCGGTCCTAAAACCGGTTTGCTAAAAAACCGGTTTCAAACCGGTCCGAATCGGTTTGACAGGTTCGAGTATTCGTTGAACCAAACCGGTTTGAACCCTTCACAAAAAAACTGGTTTGGTTTTGAACCCGAACCGGTTTGGGTAAATAAACTGGTTTGAACACCTCTACTGTTAGGGTGGACACGGGAAACACAAATTATACATTCGAAACAAGAAGATGAAGATCACAACAATTGCTAGAAAGCATAAAGAAAGATGAAAAGCTCTAAGTGTTAGTGTTTTTTGTGTGTCTTTCAACCAAAGCTAGCTCACCTTAGTATAGATTTATAAAAAAACTTGAATTGAAACATCAATGATCATCAAATCAAAAATTGAATGTTTTAAACATCTTTAATTTCATTCAATTAATTTTTAATGAAATCTTTGAAATATTAAACTTGTTGTTTCAACCACTCTTTTGACTGAAATGATCTAGCTACTTCAACTACTATGTAGAAGTGGTAAACCGGTTTCCTAGCAGGGCACACGACCCTGCTAACAATCGACATGGTATCCGCTACACCATGAACCACCAACCTTGCACCATGTTTCGCCACCCATACACCACAATAGTTGAGCCACGTGCCATTAGATACGCACCTCATGCCATAGAAGCTAACCTGTCACGTGCCATGGTCTGCAACCATACTCAACTATCGGTTATGCCAGGGTAGATATGGCACACGCTAAGCAACTTAAACGTGCCTAATAGTCCACCAACCTAGATTCGTGTCATTATCCCCCACGCCACCAAAATAGAACAAAGTTAAAACCATAAAGGAGACACTCAGTGATTAGAGCACGAGTTAAGGTGCTTCGCAACATATAGGGTCCCTTTTATGTCTCCTTACTTCTAAAGAAAACTTCAACTTATATAGCAGTTTGAATTATTTCCCTCCTCTCATGTGTGACAAGACTCCACCCATTAATAATGATCTGATAATTTTATTTAACTAAACGCTCAACTTCAAACAACGATATCTATTCATCCTAGCTCTAATCTAGACATGATTTTATTCATTATGAAGCTCTCACGTACTACAATACAAATGTAATTAGTGACATATATATTAAAACAGAAAATCATATTTATTTATGTCCGAAGTTAGGAAAAACATATTTTTCTATTTTGTTAAAATCTTATATTTTAACAAATGTCCCAAACAATCTGCTGCAAGAATTGTGAATCCTTGGATCGCAATAAGGAATTATCAGTGTTAGATTGGTTTCGAATTAATGATCGCCGTCAATACATTCAAACTTCTTAGAAAACAATTCAACAAAGGTAGGTATATTTAAGGGTGTTTGTTTTTTCAGAAAAGCTCTTCCTGATATTTTGCCATTGAGGTGTGCAGAGTGTTTGTTTTTTGGAAGACTTTTCATCAAAAAAATTTTGTGCGAGGTCTGCATGGTGGAGACTTAGCACAACCACTTCTAAAGTCTTCTAAAGTCTGCAAAGGATTAAACACCATCACCTACCACTACCTATGTCCACCACCACCATCCATCACCACCACCATCCTCCACCAACACCGTTCGCCACCACCACCGTCAGCCTCCACCACCACCCATCGTCTACCATCACCACCACCGTCCAGCACCGCCGTATACCACCACCAGTTGATTTTAGCAGTCTGAAAACGTTAAAAAATAGACACTCTTCTTGTTTCATACTACAGAGGTTTGGTCCACCTCTTCTTCTGTAGATGTCTGCAGATGTGATCCGCAGACTGTGGTCATTTTGCTGTAGAAAAAACAAACAACACCTTAGTCTCCTAGTGGTTAGTAGACGTGATGTTCTGTTGGGTTTTCACAAGTTTATCAGAGTCATTTTATCGTTATAAAATGAAAACGCAGTGGAATTAGAATGAAAAACTTGTTACAGTTAATATATATAAACCAATTTATAATATCTGTTTTAAGAAAACCCGTAATGGATCGTTATATGAAAAACCATGCTTACAAACAACCATATGGTGTTAAGTAATCTACCTCTCGAATGGGACAGAGGAAAAAGATCTTTGATTGGCAGCTTTCAAAGCAGGAAACGTCAAGCTTGTCTACCCCAAGCCTCCAACAACACACCAGGTTGCTAGGATTTTTCCCGAATCGGGTTCTGTTCTTGGTTTTCCTCGACCGATCGAGAGAAAAGCTACAGTAACACACCGATTGCACCTTTGTGTGTGTTGTAAGTAATCAGAGAGAGTGATTAAATGCAATCATATATTGCACGTCCTATAAAATTGAATTTCAGAGTGAGAGAAAAGTGGGCGGGACCCATCCCTTTAACCTATCCGAATTTCTTTAATATTCATCCGCATTAGTAAATGTGGATGAACAAACTCTAACCGCATTTGTAAATGCGGAAGAAGGAACTTCATCCGCATTTCCCAAATTTACATCCACATTTGTAAATGCGGATAAGTAACTCCAGCATTTCCATAAATGCTCATCCGCATTTGTAAATGCGGATGATCAATCTCATCAGCATTTCCTTAAATGCTCATCCGCATTAGTAAATGCGGATAAAGTAATTCCTTCAGCATTTCTCCAAATGCACATCTGCATTAGTAAATGCGGATGTGGAACATTCATCCACATTTCCTTAGTAACACATCCGCATTAGTAAATACAGATGAACAAAAGAAATGCGGACAAAACACTTGTATTGTTTGTTCAACCATTTGAATAACAATACAAAGTATTCTCTCTTTAGAATAAATTATCCATATAATTTATTCATAACACTAGTGCAGATATTTAGAAACTCAATTTCTAAATACTTCAAGTGTCAATATTTATTTACATGATCATATCATAAAATAAATATTGTAGGTGTTTGTCTAGCTTGTTATTGGGTATGATCCGACTTGGATCATAAGGTACTAGCCACATCAATTCAATATGTGTCTTGGGCAGACCATTCCCAACAATCTCCCACTTGCACAAGATACATAGGGAATTGATGCGAGCAGTAAATACCGCTAACAACGGTTTACTACCCCTAATACGCACGACGAAGTGCCATCCAATAAAATCATCTTCCTCAAGTCCCTTACTTGAAATGATTTAGGTGAATCTATCATCTATCATTTTGTTATAGATGTCATGTTAAATCCAGAGACACATAATGATCATTTTCTGTTGATTTAACATAATCAGGCCATAGACATCATACTCTCAACGAATAAGAGGAACAAATTCCATATTGACTACATACGTTTCTCACAATCACCTTGTATCACACCTGAAACTAGCCTCATGTACTGTCCATTATTTCAGAACAGCGAAGAACTAAATCAAAGTATAATATTTGGTGAATATCGAAACCCAATATGTATCTCAGGTCGGAGGATACAATGATATTCGCCTTTACTCAAATTTACTTATGATCAATTACATAATTTCATGCAGTAAAATTTGAGAGCGGGTCTGTCTAATATTTGTATCCCACAAATATTTATGAACCTTGGTAGCAACCTCTTGCTCTATATTCATACCTCATGAATATCCACCAATCCAAGTTCATAATAGTCTTACTTCATATTCGTTCCCACAAATATGACCGACTACGGACATTTAGAATAATAAACATATTCATGGATTTAAACATGCTAAAATGGAACATAACTCATAGTATTATAATCATATATATATATATGAGTCAAAATAATAATTGTTCCGATATTTAAATACAAAATAGATCAAATCCAATCACTAGAATATCAAAGTCCTAAGGCATAAGTATGACTCTCATGCTTTGGCCTTTCAAGGAGCTTCGTGAGTGGATCCACAACATTTTGATCAGTGTGAACTTTACGAATACATATCTTTCTTTTTTCAACTTCATCCCTTATGTAGTTGAATCTCCGCTCAATGTGCCTTGTCTTTTGCTGTGAACGAGGTTCTTTGATTTAAGCAATCGCAGCCTCGTTGTCATAAAAGATCTCTAGGGGATCTTGAATGGTAGCGACAACCCCTAGATCGGCAATGAATTTCTTCAACCATGCAGCTTCCTGTGCTGTCAATGAAACGGCGATGTATTCTGATTCTGTAGTGGACCATGCTACCACATCCTGCTTTGAACTCTTATAGGATACTGCCCCTCCATTCATAATGAAGACATACCCTGATTGTGATTGAGAATCATCTCGATCAGTTTGGAAACTCGCATCCGTGTAACCCTTTACAACGAGTTCCTCTTCACCAGATCCGTATATTAGAAACATATCCTTAGTCCTCCTAAGGTATTTCAATATACTCTTAACAGCCATCCAATGACTATTTCTCGGATTCTGCTGATATCTGCTTATCATGCTTAAGGGGCATGATACGTCCGGTCTAGTGCATATCATCGCATACATGATGGATCCTATAGCAGATGCATATGGGATTTCCTTCATACTTTCTTGCTTATCCTTTAAGCTTGGACATTGAGATGCACTCAATATTGTCCCTCTTTGAATAGGTACCAAACGTTTCTTAGAGTTTTCCATCTTGAACCTTTTCAAGATTTTATCAATGTATGCACTTTGGTTAAAACCTCTCAACCACCTTGATCTATCCCTATAGATCTTTATTCCCAAAATATAGGAGGCTTCACCAAGATCTTTGATGGAAAAACAACTTCCAAGTCGGGTTTTAACACCTTCCATGGTTGGAATGTCATTTCCAAACAATAATATATCATCAACATACAATACTAAGAATGTGATGATGCTCCCACTAGCTTTCTTATACACACAAGCTTCATCAGCGTTCTTGATGAACCCAAACCTTTTGATCTCTTCATCAAAACGTTGATTCCAACTTCTTGATGCTTGTTTCAATCCATAGATTGATTTCTTTAACTTGCATACTTTATTAGGATATTGTGGATCGACAAAACCTTCGGGCTGAACTATATAGACATTCTCTTCGAGATGTCCATTAAGGAAAGCAGTTTTGACATCCATTTGCCAAATCTCATAGCCATAATATGCAGCTATGACAAATAATATCCTAATTGACTTTATCATTGCCACAGGCGAGAAACTTTCATCATAATCAACCCCTTGAGTTTGAGTGAAACCTTTTGCTACAAGTCTGGCTTTATATGTATCCAAGTTTCCATGCATATAAATTTTCTTCTTGAAAACCCACTTACATCCAACCGGTTTGGAGTTAAGAGGTGGCACAACCAATTCCCACACTTGGTGGTTATAAATGGATTACATCTCTACGTTCATGGCTTCAAGCCACTTGTCACAATCCGAATTGGACATTGCATCATGGTATGTAGTTGGTTCATCCGAGTCAACTACATAGCATCCATTCATGAAAATTCCATATCTTTCGGGTGGATAGCTAGTTCTACCAGATCTGCAAACATTTTATGTGTATTGATCAACCACTTGATCATTATCAACAACCTCTTGTTGATTGCTAGTATCAACCAAACGTGTATCGGCTTGTGGTTCTCGATCCTCATCAAGCTCCACTGTTCTATCGGTAGTTCCTTCCATAAGGAATTTAGTTTCCAAGAACTCAGCCTTTCGAGCAATAAATACCTTTTGCTCTGTTGGATTGTAGAAGTAATATCCCATCGAGTCTTTGGGATATCCTACAAAGATACACTTAGTGGATCGGCTTTCTAACTTGTTTAGGATGTTTTGCTTAACATAAGCCTCACAACCCCATACTTTTAAATATGATAACGATGGAACCCTTCCATGCCATATTTCAAAAGGTGTCTTATCCACTTTCTTGGTTGGGGCCATATTCTGAATACGGGCTGCGAAGAGCAATGCAAAACCCTAAAATGACAAAGGTAGTGTGCTTCTAGCCATCATAGATTGAACCATATCCAATAGGGTTTGGTTTCTCCTTTCAGACACACCATTATGCTGTGGTGTTCCGGGTGGAGCAAGCTGTGAGACAATCCCATAACTCCTAAGATGATCTTTAAAGGCATCACTTAGGTATTCACCTCCTCTATCCGAATGAAAAACTTTGATGTTTTTGTTGAGTTGATTTTCTACTTCATTCTTGAAGATTTTGAATATTTCAAAAGCTTCATCTTTGTGTCTCAACAAGTAGACATAACCATAACGACTATAATCATCGATGAAGGTAATGAAGTATCTTTCACCATTCCTTGTCATTGCTTTAAAAGGACCACATACATCCGAATGTATGATTTCTAATAAGTCTTTTGCCCTTTGGTTAGTACTACTAGATCTTTCCTTGTAAACAAGATTCACACTTATCAAATGAACCCTCTTCATTTGCTTACAAAAGACCATTCTTTTGAAGTGTTTGAATACGATTCTTGTTTATGTGACCAAGACGACAATGCCAAAGATATAATTCACTTAAACCCATTTTAAGTTTCTTGGTGCTCGACTAGTATAACGAGTTATTAAAGGATGAGTCATCATGAACCAATTCATAAATACCATTAAAAGACATAGCCTTAAAATAAAATATATCATCCATAAATACACAAATACCATCATTTACAAACTTTAATACATAACCAAATTGTTTTAGAAGGGAAACAAAAATTATGTTCCTAGTGAAACTAGGAGCATACGAAACATTATTCAAAATGACTTCCAAACTACTTGGAAGCTTCAAGATGTAGTCTCCTTGGGCTTCGACATCAACCTTTGATCCATTTCCCATATAAAGACTAGTATCTCCCTTCTTAAAATGCTTATTTCTTTTGAACCCCTGCAACAAATTACAAATATGAGTTCCACATCCGGTATCTAATACCCATGTGTTTGAAGAAATAACATTAAGTTCAATATGGATCATGAAAGTTGTACCTGAGGTCTGCCCAACATCCCTCTTGTTTCTCAACTCCTTGAGATAGATTGGACAATTCCTCTTCCAATTTCATATCTCACCATACTCAAAGCATGGATCATTCTCTGTAACCTTTGGCTTCTTAAGCCTCGGTTTTGGTGGTCCTGCTTTAGTCTTTCCCTTACCCTTTCCTTTGATGTACCCCTTGCTTTTGGCAACATTTGCCTTAGGTTTGGGATGATGCCTCTTCTTGTTGCTACCCTCATTGATCGTGAGAACGGGTAAAACCCTTTTACCCATCCCTGCCTCAGCTGTTTTGCGCATTGCATGAAGTTCCCCAATGCTCTTGTTCCATCCATTCAGGTTATAATTCATAATAAAAGTCTCAAACTTCTTGGTTAGACCATTGAGGATGAAATCCGTGGCCAACTCTTTTGAGACGGGACAATTTAGCCTTTCGAGGCGATCAATGCGGCTTTTCATCTTCATCACATAAGATGATACAGATTGGGTTTCTTCCATTCGACATGCATGAAGCGCTCAAACCGTTTCGAAGCGCTCTACCCTCGCTTGTTGAAGGAACATTTCCTTCAGCTGGGTAATCATGTCGTATGCCCCGTGATGTTCAAAATCCTTTTGAAGCTCGGGAATCATGGTTCCCAACATGAGGCAAGAAACTTGCACAGAATCCTCAGTGTGCTTAACCCAATCCTTATAGGCATCAACATCATCAATGTTGGGTTCATCGGGAATAGGATCGTCCAACACATATGATTTCTTTTCCAGCTTGAGAATAATTCTCAAGTTTCAAAACCAATCCATGAAATTATTCTTTTACACGATCCTTTTCAAGAATAGTTCTCAGTGATAGGTTATGGACGGTCGGGGAGGCAGCGTTGTTATTATTTGCGGCCATAACTACAATATAAGCAAAGTTCAATTTTAGTATTTATAAAAAAAAGATATTTTAACTATTAATACCCTTTCATGTCTCATAGAAAATTAATAATTAAAATCTAGAATCCAACGTTATATTCAAATAATAGTTAGGTGACCTTTATCCCATATTTAAATTAACAAGGTAGTCAATTTTTGACAATTGCAACCCTTTGCAACTTCTAGTTTATGGGATCGGTTAAACATCTATATGTTTAGTCGACATGTTTAATCCCATCAACACCATTGTACGCCATGCTTCGGTGATCCTATTCACATGGTTTTCAATTCAAGTCGTCCTACTTACAAACACGTGTGAGTTTACACATACAGGTGGTTAGGTGACCTTTATCCCACAAATATGTTAAGCCCACCTCAAACACACAAGTTCTCTAAATGTGGTTAGGTGACCTTTATCCTACAAATAGTTCCCAATGATTCGAGTGTCATATAAAAGGATGGTGTTAAACTTGTTAAAAGGGATTTTGTTTTCATTAATTCTAGTTATGAAAACCTTTTGTACCTTATATTCGCATGCATTCAAATGCATGGTACACGAGTGAAACCAATTTCCAAGATTCTTTTAATAAAACCCAATATTATTGCGAAAACATTAACCTTTAATAAAATCATTTTATTACCCATGTTAATGTTTCCAAAAGAACCGTTTGCAGCTTGTTGTTGATTTGAAATTGTTTAATAGTGCATATCCAAATATCACATGAACAATAAATTAAATCAATCATACAAGCAACACATACATCAACAAGTTCATAACCACAGCCAACTAATTTAACATCACTTGTTAGCTGAAACAAGTGAGTTATTAGGTCCATCCTAAGTATAACACTTGTGTCGGTGAACTCCCACTTGATCCCGCATCCAAATGCTTCAAGTGTTCACTTTGTGTTGTGATTCTCCCATTCGATTTGAGCTTCAAAATGGACTTAAAATTCTGCACCAAACCCCTTTGGGCCTTCAAAATATAATTTCGGTTATTGGGCATAAATCCCATTAAGAGTTATAAAGCCATTTGGGCACAAAATTGGCCCAAACCGAAAAACATTCTTGTTGCATCTTCTTTTACAAAATTATATATCCTATATACATTTTCTAGTAAAAGTGAAATGCAATTGATCTATTTATTTTACATACCAAATGAAAATAAATAAATTACATAGCCAATAGGAAAAACAAATAAATTTAATTATTACAACCCTTTGAATAATCAAATACAAATCATAACACAACCAAACACAAGGTCTCGGCTAGGTTATGAACATCAAGATACATATCCAAATATGTAAGCAAAATCCGAGAGTATTCCCCTTGAATCACAGACTTTCAGTTAATGTATAAACAAACCGAATATCATGAGTCTTGTCCAAACAACTTAAATAATTCAAATGATTAAATTTTTCAAGATTACTATATACATGTAAAGTAGAATCCTGAAAAACAGGGAAACATAGACCTGAATTTTCGGTCTGTTGGTGAATAACAGCAAGAAACCTAGAATTCAGTACAAATGAAGCATGTATCCATGTAACATGCTCTGATACCACTGTTGGGTTTTCACAAGTTTATTAGAGTCATTTTATCCTTATAAAATGAAAAAGCAAGCGGAATTGGAATGAAAAACTTGTTACAGTTAATAAATATATAAACCAATTTATAATATCTGTTTTAAGAAAACCCGTAATGGATCGTTATATGAAAAACCATGCTTAGAAACAACCATAGGGTGTTAAGTAATCTACCTCTCGAATGGGACAGAGGAAAAAGATCTTTGATTGGCAGCTTTCAAAGCAGGAAACCTCAAGCTTGTCTACCCCAAGCCTCTAACAACACACCAGGTTGCTAGGATTTTTCCCGAATCGGGTTCTGTTCTTGGTTTTCCTCGACCGATCGAGAGAAAAGCTACAGTAACACACCGATTGCACCTTTGTGTGTGTTGTAAGTAATCAGAGAGAGTGATTAAATGCAATCATATATTGCACGTCCTATGAAATTGAATTTCAGAGTGAGAGAAAAGTGGGCGGGACCCATCCCTTTAACCTATCCGAATTTCTTTAATATTCATCCGCATTAGTAAATGTGGATGAACAAACTCTAACCGCATTTGTAAATGCGGAAGGAGGAACTTCATCCGCATTTCCCAAATCTACATCCTCATTTGTAAATGCGGATAAGTTATTCCAGCATTTCCATAAATGCTCATCCGCATTTGTAAGTGCGGATGATCAGTCTCATCAGCATTTCCTTAAATGCTCATCCGCATTAGTAAATGCGGATGAAATAATTCCTTCATCATTTCCCCAAATGCACATCCTTATTAGTAAATGCGGATGAGGAACATTCATCCGCATTTTCTCAGTAACACATCTGCATTAGTAAATGCGGATGAACAAAAGAAATGCGAACAAAACACTTGTATTGTTTGTTCAACCATTTGAATAACAATACGAAGTATTCTCTCTTTAGAATAAATTATCCATATAACTTATTCAAAACACTAGTGCAGATATTTAGAATTCCAATTTCTAAATACTTCAAGTGTCAATATTTATTTACATGATCAATCATAAAACAAATATAGTAGGTGTTTGTCTAGCTTGTTATTGGGTATGACCCGACTTGGATCATAACATACTAGTCACATCAATTCAATATGTGTATTGGGCAGACCATTCCTAACATGTTCTTCACCGAACCCCTATTTATGTAGACACTATTACACTTCACACAACACTCTTCTTTGTCACGTCAACTCCTTAATGTCATGTAAGTATTGGTTGTCACACTCTCAATTTTCACAAAGAGGGTTTTACCGTATGGCGCGTGACATACCAGGAACTCAGCAATTAGTTAAACCAAACAACACAATAATTACAAAACATAGTTGTGCAATATTATTAGAAAATTTCCAAAAACATAATTAATAATGTATTCATGAAAACATTTACGGAAGCGTAATATTTCATAATTCAAATGACGCAAAACACGCGCAACTCAAATAAATATAAATTGCAAAATCGTTATATGATCATCTAAACCAATCAGTGATGTATGAAATATGAGATGCACCTAGCCATGCACACCTTATGAACCTGAAAGAAACATGCTAAAGTGTCAACACAGGGTTGGTGAGTTTATGGGTTTTAATAAACAGTAATAAAATCGAAAGCAGATCTAGTAAACAAAGTAATATCAGTAGATAGCTAGCCTAGATAACAAGTTACTTAGTGTATGAAGTTCGCAACCGAAGCTGACAATGTAAATGTATGCCTCGGCAGTGGCTACCAGTCCACAGCAATAGAAATTAGGTCAATCAAACACCCACTTGACGTGCAGTCGTGCTAGCGCGACTAGCTCGGGTGGGGTTTGTCAAACCTAGTAGATTTACTCAGAATTACCTCGCTAAAGTACATAAATTAACGGTTCTAAAATGAGGACTTAAAGTGGTACAACACTAGTAATGCGATAATTACAGTAATACCAATCAAATAAAATAACGTATAAAAGAACATGTTTCTTTTCCCCAAAAAGAATATATATGTAAAGTGGGGCCGTAAACTCACCTTGAATGCACAACTACAATTACACGCAAGCACAAATGATAAGGATTCAGATTAACCTGAATTACCTTTAATATATAACTTAAATTAAATATTAATAAAACATTTAACAATTGAGAATTTAATTTGTATGGTTTCGCGATTGCGGCGCGGTTACGACGCATGCTATCGGTTGATTCCCAACATACAAGCAAGCACCAACATATACCACCGCTCCCCCACTATATATACGTACCACACACACAATGCGAGACCCAAAAGCAAACGTTGTCATCATTCAACCCATACGAAAAAAACACACACGATACCCCACATACATTAATACGTACAAGCATGCATGATCCCCCATTCATCCAGATATGGTAACTCACGAATAATAATTTATATATCAACCATATGTATATGAGTTCATACCACACCAAATTATGCATATCGTCATCACAGCACATCACATATTTATATGTATATATACCGATAACCATTCTTCCAAGGCTTAACTAGATTTAATTACATGAACCACCAGGCACACAAACTCACATACAAAACATAAACACACATGCACATTAAACAACACCCACACCAACACACACACTGCCATCATAAACATAACACAACACACACACACACATCCCGCACACACACTCACCCGAACACCCATAGCGCACACACAAAAAATCACACCCCCACACATGCTATGCTTAACACACTCATCCATGCACAACCCTTGGCGGACCGCCATCTACAGACCCACACACACATAGCAAAACACACACAACACCCGTAACACCAAACCACAAAAAATAAGGCATGCGCACAGGTCATACAACAATACTACATAAGCGACGTATAATAAGAACAACAATATCAATCAGCCTGTGTCACAGCCCATTCCGAGTAGAACCCAACTCGTAACCAAACCGTAGTTGAAACCGAACAAGCGAAACAGGCGGAGGAACTTACCGCATGCTGTTACGCTCGATTCTCGCGGCTGCCAGAGAAGCATTGACCATCTTAGGACCCTGGTTGACGTTGGGATGGCTGTTTAAGATGGAATATCGTGAACTGAAGGTTATGGCGATGAAGATGGGGCTGCTGGAGACGTAAGCTGCTACCGTGAAGGTTGCAAGAGTCAAGGGCGAGGTGTCAGGAGGGAGTTTGGATTTACGAAGGATAATGATCGGAAGGTGGACTATGGTTTAATGCTTCCTGCTGCTGCTGATCGTAAGAATCAAGAGGAGGAAGGAAGGGGTCTGCTAGGGTTTCGAGTGAGAGAGAGGGGTTTGCCGAGAGGGTGAGGAGAAAGGGGTGGGGCGGTTAGGGTTGGGGTTTTAAAAAGAGTTTAATTATATAATTAAATTATATAATTACCTTTATAATAATAAAATTGTTATTATTAATATATATGTTTTGTAGTTGATCAATACTCGAGGTGGACAATTAATTAGATAACAGAAGAATAATCAATAGACGGAGGGTTAAGTTAGCAATACTAACCCAATAAATACGATGTGTCACATCATTCCTTTGCCGTAGGAATTTTCGTACCAAAAATTAGAACATCATGTTCAACAAAGCATAGGGTGATACAATCCTAAAAGAAAGAACTATAAGGTTTCACGAGAGTTACGACATCATCCCCTTGTTAAAGGGAATTTCGTCTCGAAATTTAAAGGAAATATATCTTAAGAATTGATACCCTAAGAGGTGGATGCCTGATCTTTGAACAGTCAGGTACTTCTTCTTCATTTGATCTTCACGCTCCCAGGTAAATTCTGGTCCAACGTATCTAGGGCTTAACTTTTCATGCTTTCCAAAGCGTATCACACCCTTCCAAGGTGAAACTTTCAATAACACCTTTCCAAGGTGAAACTTTCAATAACACCTTGTCACCGACTTCAAATTCCAAAGGCTTTCTCCTTTTATCTGTATAGCTTTTCTGGTGATCTCGGGCTGCAGCCATATGGTTACGAATCTGAACAATTTTCTCTGTGGTTTCATGAACAAGCTCAGGACTAGTTAACTGACTATCACCAACTTCTGTCCAAAGTGCCTTAAATGGTGCAGCCTTAATACTAGTATGATACCTGTTGTTGTAGGAGAATTCAACCAAAGGAAAATGAGTTTCCCAACTGTTCTCGAAGTCTATGACGCACGCCCTAAGCATATCTTCTAGGGTTTGAATCGTGCGTTCTGTCTGACCATCTGTCTATGGATGACAAGCCGTGCTCATATCCAAACAAGTGCCAATTGACTTCTGTAACAACTGCAAGAAGTGCAAAGTAAATCGCATCTCACGATCAGAAATGATCGAAAATGGCACGCCATGTCGTGACATAATTTCCTTCAAGTAAATCTATGCCAGTTTATCCATCTTGTAGTTCTCACGAATTGCCAGGAAATGTGCCGATTTTGTCAAACAATCCACTACCACCCAGATAGTATCGTTTCCAGCTTGTGAGCGCGGTAGCTTGGTAACAAAATCCATAGATATGTTCTCCCATTTCCATATTGGGATCTCTGGTTGTTGAAGCAAACCTGACAGTTTCTGATATTCCACCTTGACTTTAGAACAGGTCAAACACTTTGACACTTAGGTGGTAATTTCAGCTTTCATGTTAGGCCACCGGTAAATGACCTTCAGGTCTTGGTACATCTTGTCAGATCCAGGATGTACCGAATATCGGGACCTGTAAGCTTCATCCATTATCAGTTCCTTGAGATTCCCGAACAATGGAATCCATACCCAATCTTTGTAGTAACGAAGTCCATCTGATTTCTCCTGAAATAATTTCTCAGCTCCTTTGAGAGATCATACTTGATGTTCTGCTCTTGTAATGCCTCAACCTGGGCATTCTTGATCTGTAATGGTAGGTCTGAATGAATGGTTAACTGTAAAGCACGGACACGACGAGGTTTTAGGGTTTCCTTTTGACTAAGGGCATCAACTACCACATTAGCCTTTCCCGGATGATACTTGATGGCACAATCATAATCGTTTAGAAATTCTAACCATCCTCACTGTCTCATGTTCAACTCCTTCTGTTCATAAATATGCTGAAGGCTTTTGTGATTAGTAAAGATCGTGCACTTGGTTCCATAAAGATAAGGCCTATAGATCTTAAGTGCAAACACTACAACTCCTAATTCCAAATCATGAGTTGTGTAATTCTTCTCATGCACCTTAAGCTGTCTTGATGCATAAGCTATCACATTCTCGCGTTGCATCAACACACAATCCAAACCTTGGATTGATGCGTCACAGTACACAATGAAGTCATCTGTTCCCTCTGGCAACGCCAAGATCGGTGCACTACATAGTTTGTATTTAAGCGCTTGGAGAGCCGCTTCCTCATTACTGCCCATATGTAGATAGTTCCTTTATGAGTTTGGACAGTCAGAGGTGTGCAATTTTCGAGAATCCTTCAGTGAAACACTGGTAATAACCCGCTAATCCAAGGAATTTACGCACCTCAGTAGGCGTCGTTGGTGTAGACCAATTCTTGATTGCTTCAATCTTCGACGGGACAACATGAATGTCATTCTCATTAATTACATGCCTAAGAATTCTACTTCTCTCATCCAAAACTCACACTTGGAAAACTCAGCATATAGTTGTTCTTTCCTCAGAAGCTCCAGAATAAGTCTTAAATGTTCCTCATGTTCTTCCCTATTCTTGGAGTAAATTAGTATGTCATCAATGAAACGATGACAAACTTTTCTAAATAAGGTTTACAGACACGGGTCATGAGGTCCATAAAGACTGTAGGAGCATTTGTTAATCCAAATGGCATGACTACGAACTCAAAATGCCCTTATCGAGTTCTGAAAGCTGTCTTGGATATGTCCTCTTCTCGAACCCAGAGCTGATGATATCCAGATGTCAAGTCGATCCTTGAGTAGTAACTCGATCCCTGAAGTTGATCAAATAGGTCGTCCATACATGGGAGAGGGTAACGATTCTTTATGGTAACCTTGTTTAGTTCCTGGTAATCAATACACATACGGAACGTTCTGTCCTTCTTCTTTACGAATAACACAGGCACTCCCCAAGGTGAAGAACTAAGATGTATGAATCCTTTGTCTAACAGTTCCTGCATCTATTTTGACAATTCCTGTAATTCGTTCGGTGCCAAGTGATACGGTGCCCGAGCGATTAGGACAGCTCCTGGTGTCAGCTCGATCTGGAACTCTACCTGTCTGTGTGGAGGAAGACCAGGAAAGTCTTCTGGAAATATTTTTGGGAATTCTCGACAATTGGAATGTCTTCAGTGCTCTTCTCATCCACTGTCTTTTCTGTAACTAATGCCAGGAAGGTGAAATATCCCTTCCGAAGACATTTCCGTGCTTTCAAGTATAAGATGATGCCGACCATAACATCCCTCTTGTCACCATCCACAACGAGTGTCTCGCCACTAGGAAGAGGTAACTTAATGAGTTTGTCTCCACAAACGATCTCTGCTTGGTTCTTGGATACCAACCATAACATCAAAGCTACCGAGTGTAACAAGAATTAAATTCATATCGAATGAGTGTTCAGCTAAGCCTAGTTTACATCTGCTATATACCTGGGTAGCCGCTATAGATCTACCATCAGCTATCTCTGTCAGTTTTCCTTCTTCTTGATCCTTTTATAGTTTCTATTGAAATACACAGATTAGAAAATACATGTGCAGAGAGTATTATCACTCCTTTACTATTTTCGAGGACCACGCATGTTCTAGACAGATAGTATTGCAAGATCATTGAAATGCTAGAAAGAGCAACGTCTCATAGAGACTAGGGCTAATGCCATAATATGAATCTCATTAAGGCTCGAGGTAGATGAGAACTTTCATATGAGTAGAAATGAAGGATTGTTTCCATATCAATAGTGAAGTTTATGAGAATCGAGACCCTTATGTCCCAAAGTATAGAAATGAAAATTTGTACTGACTATGATTGTTATCACCCGACAGAGTTCGCCAGACTTCTCATGTCCCATAGTTCGACCGTAATGGTAATTTGCTTCGTATGGTCACCCCTGGTTCCTCCTATCCGATCTAACATACCTTGTTAAGTACAGAGTGTTATCAATGATAGAAGTATCAAAGATATTGTCATTAAACCAAAGGTCAATTAACCAAGGTTGTACGAAGGAATCAGCAAGGAAAACATTCACTTGGTCAAGAAACCATCGATGCACTCAGGTTAGATGGGTAAGACAGTATTATCATAAGTAAGCCCTGATAAGTTGTCTCCCAACGTCTATGATAACCGCTAGTGCAGCTATTTCCTGCTCCACCGGGAAGGGAAGAGAAGTGGCAAGGTAGGTAAAGAAAGTATGATAGAAATAGCTCTCGTTCGAGAAAGCATTCAACAGGAGGCAAAACATGCTCCCGATGAACCATCCAAGTCAAGTACCAATGGTATTGTATCCGATTCCAAAAGGTATGATTTAAAAGGTACGTAATTAACCTTCTCGTGACTCATAGTAGCTCGGAGTCACCCGCGCTAAGGAACATGCGGTAACAACGGGTAATCAGGACGAACTGGCTATTCCCTTAGACTTAGCATAAGAAGATGAAGACACCATCCCTGTAGTCGAACGCTCACAGGAATATACCAAAGCAAACAGTTCTCAAGCAAGCAAAACAAGAAAGTATAACTTAATAATCTACGTGTATGTAACTAATTCAAATCTAGCTATAGTCTAAAATGCAATGCAAATGAATGCACATTTTAGTTTGCTATAACTGGGGCTCTGATACTAATCTGTCACACCCTCAGTTTTCACTAACAGGGTTTTACCATTAGGCGCATGACATACTAGGATCTCAGCCATTAGTTACACCAAACGACACAATATTTACAAAACATAGTTATGCAATATTATTAGAAAATTTCCCAAAACATACGGATAGGTGCCTTTCAGGAACGTCTCTCTCCGCTACTCCCTTTTTGAATGAATAAGGGGTAGGGCCTTCTTCACTTAGTCATCTCTGCCTATGACTTTTTTCTTTCTTGACCCTGCTCGCCTAGCTGCCCCTCGGGCACCTCTTCAGAGGGTGCCGCCCTTCCACTAAGACATCCTACATATATTCAAATCAGTACAAAGGCAAGTATATATTCTATTTTGAGGGAAAAAGATAAGGAAAAGATGGACTATGCCACATGGCCGCTAAATTTGCGGAAGCGCAATATTTCATAATTCAAATGACGCAAAACACGCGCAACTCAAATAAATGTAAATTGCCAAATCGTTATATGATCATCTAAAGCAATCAGTGATGTATGAAATATGATATGCTCCTAGCCGTCCACACCTTATGAACTTGAAAGAAACATGGTATAGTGTCAACACAGGGTTGGTGAGTTCACAGGTTTTGATAAACAGTAATAAAATCAAAAGCAGATCTAGTAAACAAAGTAATATCAGTAGATAGCTAATCTACATAACAAATTACTTAGTGTATGAAGTTCGCAACTGAAGCTGACAATGTTAATGTATGCCTGGCTGTGGCTACCAGACCACATCAATAGAAATTAGGTCAATTAAACACCCGTTTGACGTGCAGTCGTGCTAGCTCGACTAGCCCGGATGGGGTTTGTCAAACCAAGTAGATCTACTCAGAATTACCTCGCTAAAGTACATAAATTAATGGTTCTAAAGTGAGGACTTAAAGTGGTACAACAATAGTAATAATGCGATAATTACAATAATACTGATCAAATGAAATAACGTTTAAAAGAACACGTTTCTTTTCCCCAAAAAAAAAATATATAAAGTGGGGTCGTAAACTCATCTTGAATGCACAGCTACAATTAAATGCAAGCACAAATGATAAGGATTTTGATTAACCTGAATTTCATTTAATATATAATTAACATTAAATGTTAATAATACATTTACCTATTAAGAATTTAATTTGTATGGCTTCGCGATCACGGCTTGGTTACGACGCAGGCTATCGGTTGATTCCCCACATACAAGCAAGCACCAACATATACCACCGTTCGCCCAGTATATATTACATACCACACACATAATGCGAGACCCAAAAGCAACCGTTGTCATCATTCAACCCATACGAACAAAACACACACAATATCCCACATACATTAATACGTACAAGCATGCATGATCCCCCATACATCCACCTATAGTAACTAACATATAATAATTTATATATCAACCATATGTATATGAGTTCAAACCACACCAAATCATGCATATCACCATCACAATGCATCACACATTTATATGTGTATATACCGATAACCATTCTGCCAAGGCTTACCTAAATTCAATTACATGAACTACCAGGCACACAAACTTATATACAAAACATAAACACACATGCACATTAAAGAACACCCACGCCAACACACACACTGCCATCACAAACACAACACACACACACACATACACACACCGCACACACACTCCCCAAAAAGAATATATGTAAAGTGGGGTCGTAAACTCACCTTGAATGCACAACTACAATTAAGTTCAAGTACAAATGATAAGGATTTTGATTAATCTTAATTTCATTTAATATATAATTAACATTAAATGTTAATAATACATTTAACTATTAAGAATTTAATTTGTATGGCTTCGCGATCAACGCTTGGTTACGACGCAGGCTATCTGTTGATTCCCCACGTACAAGGAAGCACCAACATATACCACCGCTCCCCCACTATATATTACATACCACACACATAATGCAAGACCCAAAAGCAACCATTGTCATCATTCAACCTATACGAACAAAACACACACAATACCCCACATACATTAATACGTACAAGCATGCATGATCCCCCGTACATCCACCTATGGTAACTCACATATAATAATTTATATATCAACCATATGTATATGAGTTCATACCACACCAAATCATGCATATCACCATCACAATGCATCACACATTTATATGTATATATACCGATAACCATTCTGCCAAGGCTTACCTAGATTCAATTACATGAACCACCAGGCACACAAACTTACATACAAAACATAAACACACATGCACATTAAAGAACACCCACACCAACACACACACTGCCATCACAAACACAACACACACACATACATACACACACCGCACACACACTCATCCGAACACCCACAACGCACACACAAAAAATCACACACCCACACATGCTATTCTTAACACACTAATCCGTGCATAATCCTTGGCTGACCACCATCTGCACACCCACACACACATAGCAAAACACACACGACACCCGTACCACACCCGTAACACCAAACCACACAAAAGAAGGCATGTACACAGGTCATACAATAATACTACATAAGAGAACGTATAATAAGAACAACAAAATCAATCAGCCTGCGTCACAACCCATCCGAGTAGAACCCAACTGGAAACCAAAACCATATTTGAAACCAAGCAAGCGAAACAGGCGGAGGAACTTACTGTATGCTGTTACGCTCGATTCTCGTGGCTGCCAGAGAAGTGTCGACTGTCTTGGGACTCGGTTGACGTTGGGATGGCTGCTAAAGATGGAATATCGTGAACCAAAGGTTGCGGCGATGAAGATGGGGCTGCTTGAGACGTACGCTGCTACCATGAAGGTTGCAAGAGTCAAGGGAGAGGTGTCAAGAGGAAGACTGGATTTACGAAGGATAATGATCGAAAGGTGGACTATGGTTTAATGCTTCCTGCTGCTGATCGTAAGAACCAAGAGGAGGAAGGGAGGGGTCTGCTAGGGTTTCGAGTGAGAGAGCTCTTCGAGAGGAGGGGTTTGCCGAGAGGGTGAGGAGAAAGGGGTAGGGCGGTTAGGGTTAGGGTTTTAAAAAGAGTTTAATTATATAATTAAATAATGTAATTACTTTTATAATAATAAAATTATTATTATTAATATATATGTTTTACAGTTGAGCAATACTCTAGGTGGACAATTAATTAGATAACGGAAGAATAATCGATAGACGGGGGGTTAAGTTAGCAATACTAACCCGATAAACATGAGGTGTCACATTGGTCATTGAACACAAGATTGAGAGCTTTGAGATTTGAGTACCCTTCAAATCTAGTGACCCCATTTCTCCTACATAGTTGATTTTCCATGCTTAAGCTCCTTGCTATCACGAATTTATTCTTGGAATGAAATAGGAATTATACAACTCCTTTTACACATTTTAAGTACTTCCTTATAGTAATAGTATATTACACAATTAGGTCATCCAATTGAACCTAGATTCATGATCTCCAATCTCTTAGTTTAATAATTCCATTGTATTAAAACTTCCTCCAAAGACTTTAGTCCCATTCCACATGATGACTTGAGAACTAACTTTTTGCTTAAGCGTTTTGTAAGGGAATCATAATTTTGTCTTTTAACTTAAAATAGTAAATCATGATAATCCCTGTTGCGAGGTCATACCATGTTGTATTTGCTTTAAATACTCATTGATTTAACGTTTTAAATTAATCTTTCAGCCTTACTAATCGTTGATTGGCTGTCATGATGTACACAAATAGCCATCAATGGCGTTGACCATTGTCGAATATCTTCTACAAATTGACGTAGCTAAAATATTATTAGCATCAGCATATCGTTTGCCTTACAGCTAAATCTCAATTATAATGTAGTCTATAATTTAGTGTACATCTCAAGTATCTTAGCTCTTCCAATGATCAACACTTAGATTGCTAGCATATCTACTTAGTCCCCTCATAACATATCATAACAGGTTTGGTATATGTCATAGCATACATTCAAGTGCTAATGACCCATGAGTACTCTAATTAGGCAATGTCATCACCTCTATTTATAGAAAGATTTTAGGTGGTATCAAGCAGAGTTTAACCAACACTCATGTCCCTCGCACTGAAATTCATCATGATCTTGTCCATATAATGAGTTCAACATAACATAAGACCATTTTGAACTTCAATGATTTTTACTCTAAGAATCACATCAGTAAGACAAATGTCTTTCATGACCTTGCTTTCAACATGTCTTTAGTACATTTGATCAATTTTTATCATCATTTCCATTGATAAGCATATCATCTACATAAAGGTATAAAATCACATAACGTTTAATTGTGTCTTTCACATATACACATTTGTCACACTCATTTTTTCTTTAATCATTATCAATCATAACATGATCAAACATTTGGTGTTATTGTTTTGGAGTTGATAAACCTAGATACTTTTTCATTTTATATTTTGTTGTAAGCATGCCCCTAAATCCAACTAAAGGTCATGGCCACCAAGATTAATACTCGACGTTTATATTCATCAGTAGTGCACACCGGGTGGCAGAACTCGGTTAGGTTTCTATGTGTGGTTTTGAGAAAAGAAGGTAGCGCGTAACTATTATTGGTAAAGATCTATGATAGCAAACAAAATTAAGCCACAACCTTCTTCGTACGTTTTAGAAATCCACATATGGAAACAAAGCTCGGTGAGTAGAACCAATTAAATTTAGGAACTGTTTTTTATTGATATAAACAATATAAAGGTATATAAATCAAAAGTTACAATACTCTTTATAATTACAAATAAACATAAATGGAATAATAGAAATGTAAAAGACTGATGATCATGTTATACACGGGGTCCTTAAAACAAATTCTGAGCCTTCTAGGAGAACACGTTTTGTTTTCCAAGGTACAACAGCCGACGCAGTTGGTACTGCCGGAATTGATCTAGAACCCGGATTAGATTGTAAAAAAGAAACCAGAGATGAATGATGTTTTGAGAACCTATTTACTGAAGGTTTTCGAGTTGTGTTGGTGTGTCTTTTCAATTAAAGTACCCTCAGTATATATAGTGAACTTGCTTTCAAGCGGCTCGCGGCAAAGTGCAAAGTGAGCCATTAAAGCGCCACATTGCGCCCACATGCCCATGCCACGCGCGTGGGCGAGTGCAAGTGCGAGTAAAGGCGAATCCACTCAGAGTGATACTTCAGAAAAAAAATATAATCAAGAGGTTATAGAATATAAATCACTTTACATTCTTTCTTTCCTCCAACGTGGGACAACTTCCCACACTATTAGTTTCTAATACCAATCTCAACTTATAAAAATTATTATCACATTCAATACATAAATTTTATTGGATAAATATTAATAACCATATTAATATTAATAATATCAATACATTTCCAACATTAAACACAAGGACAACAATTGCTTTCTCATCGTTTGGTGTTTGGATGTCACTAAATTGTCTTGGGTAATCAAAGTCCCCAAAGGCCTTAAATGTGACACTAAAGGAAGTTTCTGTCAGTGGTAAAATAGTGGAAATGGTAACGGAGGTCTTTGACTATGTTCAGAAATGATTCCCTATGGGATGAAGTAGCAAGGTGGAGTGTTCGATAGATAAAATCATTTATGTAATCTCTCTATTTTATATCTTGTAACTTTAAACGTTCATTTGCTACGAAGTGGGAAGTTTAGTATATAGACTACAAGAAATCAAGCCTATAGAGGTGACACTAATAAAGACGACAGGTTTCATCGTTATAGACTGAGCAATTGCGACGTCAAGTCGTCTTTAAATTTGTCACTATAGTTCTGACTTTACTTATTATTTTTAATTTTTTTTTCTAAATTTCATCCTCTAAGTTTTTCATAACAACATTATAGGGGTGATATGTCGTCGCTAAATGTGTGCATCACAGCGACGACCTTTTTTTGCGATGACGCTTGTTGAGCTTTAGCGGCCAATGTATAGCGACAACGGCTTAACGACTAGGTGTCGTTGTTATACCCTATAGAGATGACTTTTAGATGTTATATAGACGACTCTTGTCGCCTCTATAGCTCCTATACCTTGTAGTGATGCTACTTCTTATTCTGAGTGGCCCTATGCGTCATGAGCTAGAGATCACTGGTTCAATAACTATTCCATCTAATCTCACCCTATTTTGGTCATTAATCATATTCAGTGACTTTGGGGTTCGCTTTGTTGCTCTCCCGATAAACCTTCCGTTTTGTAATTTGGAGTCATTTATACGTTTTTCTAATTTTGTTCACCCAAGATACGTAGTTGTCATCCGTAAAATTCTTTTAAATCCGGTAACAAATGACACTCATTAATCAAGGAATTTGTTGCATGATCAAAATACAGATCGCTAATTTTCCAAAAAAAGTGTTGGAACTTAAAAAAGAGCAAAACATGCACACCAGTCTTTTGATCTCACAAACTACTCCATTTGTTTTCATTGGTATATCTTTACATAGATGGAGATATGAATATTGATCGGTAGCAGCTATAGAAACTAAACAATAGAGCACGAATTAAATAAAATAGCACTGTCATGCTGATAATTTGTGATAAGTATAGAAAAAAAAAAAAAAAATGCTATATATGCTCAAGAATTTTAAGTGGTATTTTCGTTAAGAGAAGATAATACATGTCTATACAAGAATCAATTAAAGTGTAACAAATATAAGCTTTTGATGGGAGAAAGATTCTGCAGTAAAATCTGTTTTATTAGAAAGCACAAAATACATGTAGTGTATAAAGTCAAATGTTTTTTTAGTTCCTAGTTTTATTTTGTTTTTGTCATTTCAATACTCGTATTTCATTTCTTGTTGTTTCAGTACCCGAGTTTTAAAAAAATTACTGAAACAACCATCCGGTCCAATTCCCCAGATAACATTCGATACCACTAGAGGCAAAGTCGTCATTTTCTTTAGTAAATTGCTATTTTCGTCTTTGGTTTTATATCACTTTTGTCATTTTAGTACTGGCGATCAATTGTATTCACCACTAGAGGAAAAGTCGTCATTTTCTTTAGTAAATTGCTATTTTTGTCCTTGGTTTTATATCACTTTTGTCATTTTAATACTGGCGATCAATTGTATTCACTTTCATCCTTTCTTCTTCTACATCACGATCCATTCAACTCTGCAGAGGTTTGTAATTCTTCTCTTCAAATTATTCATATGTGTATATTCTTATACCATTTGATACCACACACATATATACACGATGTTGATTTGATCTGCGATTCGTCATATCTCAAAATGACACATGTCAAGCACCGAATATTTTTTAGCCTTCTAAATAAATACAATTCTTACCATAACATTACCCTAAACATGATCATATCCATTTTATATATTTTTTAGTTTTTTACTCAGTCTAACAATATATATTTAACTAACTTTTGCTTTTATGGTTTTTCTCTTTTACTTGAATTTAATCATTTAAATTATAATGTTGAGATATGTTTTTGTTTTTAAAGATGTTTGTGTTTTATCTAGTTTTTAAAGTTAATATTGTTGTAAATAAACTTTTTTTTTATTTTGTAATATATTCCGGTGTAAATAAAGTTTCTTGTTTTGTAAATATTCCTGTGTTATATAGTCCGATATAAATAAAGTTTCTTATTTATCCATGGAAAAAAAAAAGGAAAAGAAGCTACATATGTGGACCCAAGACAAAACCACACGAGAACAAAAATAAAATAATCCAATGCAAAAGAAGTATGAAACTAGTCTTAAAAACGAGTTAGGCGACAGAGTAATTAAAAACATAACCAACAAACCAGACAAACAACTTGCTACAAAACCTAACTATATTATACTGGAAAGGTTTAAATACAAATGCTTATAAAACTAAAAGGTGTATGAAGTAATCTCAACAATCAATTGCTTTAATCAATGGTTAAGATCAAATTATAGGAAAAAATTTGATAGAGTTGTGTTTTAGTAATAGATACTTTTGTTAAATTTTTGTAAGTTACCCTATTGTTTTAAACATTCATAACTTTTATGTATGAAATTATTTTTTTAATAAAAATTACACTATAGAAACGAGTATTTTTTATCATTAAAACGAGTACAGTATTGTTATATAAAAAGATAAAATATATATTTTTAAGCTAGTATATCGTCATTATGTCTTTTATTCAGTTCATTATGTATTTTTATTAGTTGTGTTTTTCTAAATACTATTGTGTTTTTCTAAAATAATGAATTTAAAAAAATATAAAGATGGAATAAGATTGTAGTGTATCTTTAATGTGTAAAACACAATAATAAATTAACAAATAATTAATCTAATACATTAAAAACAATGACAAAATAACACAACGTCTGATCGTTTTTTTATCGTCAGTGTGTTATCTTGAACAATATAAGTTTTGAAAAATAAGTTGATGAAATAACATCATTGTGTTCTTGTAATTGTAACACACAATGATAAATGATAACATGTTTATATAATCTATAAAAAACAATGATAAAAATAATACATTCTGTTATCTTCAACACTATGAGTTTTGAAAAATATATTGGTGAAAATGTATCATTGTGTTCTTCTAATAATAAAACACAATGATAGATAAAAAGTTTATACAATCTATATTATCAATGAAAAATATAACACAGAATGATTTAAAACGTAAAACACAATAATAAATTACATACAACAAATGATGCAAAATATAAGAGACAAAGAACCGATAACACAATCAACGTATAAGACACAATCAGCTGATAATTTGACACGATACCAAAATATCATCCTCTCTAAAACAATAGAATGACACGTGTCAAGTCAACAATCCCTTTAATTAAATATTTTTTTACTTTATTCTACCCAAATTATACAACTATTAAAAAAAACCAGCAGCGTGCCACTGTTTTTGAAAGTTTAAAATCAAATAGAGATAATAATTATACGTAAATTATCATTAGTGGTGTTGAAGAAGAAGAAACAATCATGCTAAAGAAGAAGAAATGATTAACGTGAATGTGATTAATCCCGCGTATTGAAATGACAATAGTGATATAAAACCATAGACGAAAATGAAAATTTACTAAAGGAAATGACGACTTTTGCCCCAGGTGATAACTAGCGTTAACTAGGGATTTGAACGTATTTCAACAAATTTTTTGAAAAACAAGTACTAAAACAACAAAAAAAACACGAGTACTGAAATAATTAAAATGATATAAAATCAAAGATCAAAAAGTATTCAACTTTGGTGTATATAAGAAAAAGATTAAAAACAAATTTCTCCTTTTATAAAACATGTAGAAATTTGAATTTAAAATCTTATAAAAAGTTGAATATGACTAGTCCAAGTCCAACATTCGTTCATTTGGACAATTCACTCCTGGTTCTTGGGGTCCTACCTAACCACCACATGCATCAAGAGTAAAAAACTAAAAATGTCAAAACACGCTTTCTTCTCGAGTTCTAGAGGCCTGATAGCTTTTTTTTTTCCTGACAAAAACACGTGATTTCATTTCTCTTCTCTATATTAATTAGTTTCCATTATTTGAAACGTTTAACAATCGGAAAAAAAAGGTACACTGCTAGCTGTCTCTAATTTCCACATGGTTTTACTATCCTGATAATACTCAAAAAAATAAATTAAAAACCCAGAGCATCTCCATCGTTAAACCATTGGGGTATTCATCCAAAGCATGGAGTATAGTGTTTCATATATCCAGCTATCTTTTACGTTGACATAATTGTATCCTTGTTCCTCATTGCTAACTTTAGGTGGCTACTGTGTACGATTATCGTTGTAGCTTCTTCAAGATTTATGTTTAAATATTTTTGACGGGGGTTTAGGCTACTCCATGTGTAAAAAAATGATATCACCTCGAGTTTGTGCTAGTTATTATTCATTTGCTAAGTGGATTCGAGGGCTGTTCACGAGCCGAACCGAGCCGAGCCAGGGCAAGCTCAAACTCGGCTCGAATTCAAACCGAGCCAACTCGGCTCGGTTCGGTTTTAAAACCGAGCTAGAAATCCAGGCTCGAGCTCAGCTCGGTTTTTAACTGAATTGGCTCGGCTCGGTTCGTTTTCGCTCGGTTTTAATTTCATAAACACAATTAAAAAAATCAAATGCAAAATAAATTTAAAATACTACATAACTCATTACCGGTTTATAACAAGTTTCACAAAATATAAACTAGTTTAAAGAAACTAAGTTCAACTTCAACAAAATACAAATAACTTCATCATTATTTAAATTGAACGAATAAAACCCGTAACACACATACAATCAATAGTATATTTTTAGTAAATAAATTAAAAGTATATTTGAATAATTTATTCTAATATATAAAAGTATATATAAGCATCACATGAAACAATCCAAAACAAATATTATAGTTTAATATTTTGATAAAAAGATTAGTTAAAAAATATATTATATTCTTAACAAATAAGTAAATGCAATGATATATGTATATACATAAAAACATATATATTACAAGTAAAACAATCTGAGCCATACCGAGCCGAGCTAACAAGCGAGCTAAACCGAGCCGGCTCGGCTCGTTATGAACTGAGCCGAGTTCAGCTCGTTTTCATACCGAGTCGGCTCGATTCGATTCAGTTTAAAACCGAGCAATTTCAAGCGAGCTTTTTTCAAGCTTTTTCCGAGCGAGCTTCGAGCGAGCTACGAGCCACGGGCTATTTGGATGGCACTAGCTGATAATACTCAAAAAAATAAATTAAAAACCTAGAGCATCTCCATCGGCCCTTAAACCATTGGAGTATTCATCCAAAGCATGGCGTATAGTGTTTCATATATCCAGCTATCTTTGCATTGACATAATTGTATCCTTGTTTCTCATGGCTAACTTTAGGTGGCTACTGTGTACGATTATCGTTCTAGCTTCTTCAAGATTTATGTCTAAATATTCTTGACGGGGGTTTAGGCTACTCCATGTGTAAAAAAATGATGTCACCTCGAGTTTGTGCTACTTATTATTCATTTGCTAAGTGGATTCAAAGTCCAATATCTTTAATTGATTACGTATCTTCGTTTTTATTTCATTGCTTTGTTAGTTTAACTTGCTAATAGTTCTTTTAGGTAATTTCAATATTCCCAAATCGAAACTTAATAGATCAGTTAGATAGTGACAATGGTTTATGTAAGGACCCGTTCTCGAAACGCTTACAGCTGGACAATCATTGCACACAAAGCATAAAACATACATTAACTTTACCAAAATATTACAGCGGAATTCTTTTAAACAAACCATTTCATTATAATTGTTTTTGCAAAATAATACATTGCAGTTAACTGTTACAAAATATCACTATTTGCATTACATCACAAAAACATTATAATCTAAACAACAGATGCTATCCAAAAATGCCAAGTAGCTGCCCCGTGCCATCCTCAGCAACATTACCTGCCAACTGAAAACACATAAAAGTCAGCGTTGCTGAGTAAGTTCTAGTTTTATAAATAAAATACTTTTCTTTCGATTAAAACCGTACTTTATTTTCGTAAGTGATCATACATCATACGTACAAATAGATAATCTCATTATTATCTTTCATCATCATCAACTTACATTCATTCATTTTATTCTCTTATCATACATTTCATTCGATCATTATTACTTTCACTTCTCTATGCTCCAGGCTAATGCCTCGAGCTATACCCCAAACATCATGCACAAGGCGGGTACTGGGCCGAAGACTATAAATAGACTTCAAACATCATGCCCGAGGCGGGCCCAGCACCGGGGTATCATCATTTGGACCAATGCCATGTGCTATACCCCAAACATCATGCACAAGGCGGGTACTGGGCCGAAGACTATAAATAGACTTCAAACATCATGCCCGAGGCGGGCCCAACACCGGGGTAAGGGACAATGGTCCTGTACGTATGGTCAGTCACAAAGACTAGACCCCAGTGTGCATCCTTCTGGGGTAGCTAACCCGCACACCATTGAGCTAACCCTTCATTGGGTGTGAACCTCCTTACAGTGCTTGCAAGACTTTTCTTACTTCCGATCGTTCATTAATGCATGCATTCATTCTTACTTCACTTTAGTTATCTTCCACTTTCATTAAGTACTACTTTACATAAGCATATTCATACGTCACACCACGTAAGGTCACGACATAAACATAACATGGAACAACATCATCACAACAGCATACAAAGCATGCAAATCGTAAACAAGCACAGTCCCCCATAAAACCTCCTTTCTTAACACTTAAGCTCTACATCCCAAAATCTCAAAAATTCAGTCTCCTTAAAGAAATGCGGATGAGCAAACAAATACGGATGAATAAACAAATGCGGATGAGTAACCAAATGCGGATGAACACCTCAAAAAATATTCTAAGTGTCCCAAGGAATTGAGCATAAACCAAATGAGGATGACTGAAGCAAATGCGCATGGGCAAAACAAAAGCGGATGAACATACAAAAAATGCGGATGAACACTTAGCAAATGCGGGTGAACAAAATAGTCGATGTGTTCATCAAATGCGGATGAAGACTTAACTAATGCGGATGAACAACACTTATGCAAATATTCAAACTTAATGCGGATGATCAACTAACCTGCAACCGCATCTTACACTATAATCAGTTCCCAATCCTCATCCTTATACATTCATCGCACCGATCTAGCATGCTAATCTCTTAGAACAAGCATACAACCACATAAACCAAGCAAAACATGCAGGCCCTAACACACCCACTAAACGAACAGGGCCAAACTTACGATACAAAATACTGGACATATTAAAAAGTTAGTTACATGCAATTCCAGCCCCAAAACAGGTTTAAAACATAGAAACCGGGATCTAGAACTCACCTTAGCAATCTTTCGGGCAAGACTTCCTTCAAACCCGTTTGCACTATGAGTTCAACCGCCTAGAAACCCACCAAAAACACACCCCAAACACAAACAAACACACATAAGCATGCAACCGAGGCATAGACCGGCCAAGAACAACTTAAAACAAGAATTCTTACCTTGAATTCGAATTCTTCTTCTTCCTTCTCTCTAAAACCGAAGCTCTTCTCTACTTTCTCTCTCTACAATCCGGTGAAAGAAAATATGCAGAAAGGTGTGGGCGGCCATCACCTTTTGCACCTACTTTTTATACTTTTTGTCCTTTTGACACATTTAGCCCCTCAACTTGGGTTAAATTGTGTTTTCTTTCTTTTATTCACATTTATTCCTTCTTTCTCGTTTTTTAAAATTTTCCGGGTGTTACAGTTTAGTATTAGAAGTCATCGTTTTCACGGATCGATACTCGATTTTTAACTATAAATATACTACTATTTGATATGCGCGCTTGTCTATAGTGTGTATAGTTAGTTTAAAAATGATAATTGTTTCTTGTATTAAAACAAATTATGTGAAATATAACATCAAAACTATATATAGATTTACACACATCAGTTACGGTGACTTGTTTGTGCGTCATTGTGTTTTACTATAATTTTTAGAATAAGGAGTTTAATTTTAATATAACCTTACCTTGTCATATTCAATTATTCATAGTACAAAAATATTCCATTGCTCTAAATCTCACAGCCACCCTATGTGCTCTTCATTCTAATTGAACAAGTTTTGATTTTAATTCTTAATCTCCCTTTCTTAGTTGTTCTAATGAAGCCATATCTCCGTCACCTCTTCGCGATTTCTTCCTTGCTACAGTTCCTCCAGAATCACAAACTCTAAAATCAATCCCTTGAACTCCTTTCCTTTGATCCTCCTACTCCATATAACTTAGAAAAATATTCACTTTTGTCGCATCATTTCTCCGTTTGTATCGTGTTTGTGTTTGATATGCATTGTCACCGTCATTGATTTTTTGATCGAATCATCTAAGAAATAATATCTTGATTTGGGTATTGGGTTAAAGTTTTTAATTACGATTGCAGGCCTGGTTATGGTTCAATAATAGTTTCACAGTTGGAGATTATCAACTAAACACACTTATTAGGTCAAATAGGGAACCAGGCAGTGAAACAATTAATAACAAGTAAGAACACTCAAGAATAGAAAGATTGGTTTTCAAGGTTGATGTATATTGCTCTCAAGTGTTTACAAGTATTACAAAGCTTAGTCCTAAGACTGATATATGAGATACTTTATACTACAACCTACAGTCGGCCATACTTTGAAGGTCAGCTGGACACTAATCTAGACAACAAGATCAATATAGAGTCAAAAGATAGATTGTCTTTTGACTTGTGACTATGGTATGCCATAGCTCATATCCTATTGTATTACAATATGGATAAAAGTACTAAAGTAGAAAATTACAAACAAAAGACCATTTTGTATAGTTAACAAAAGTAAAAAGGTAACCACCAACTTATATAAGTTGGTGAGTCATCCGAGCTGACAACGAAAATGTCTTCTTCTTTTCTCAAAAGTATGTCAGAGACACAAGTCTTTTTAGTCTTTGGAAGAGTTTAGTCTTCATGCTTTGGAAGACTTTGTCTTTAAGCTTCAGAAGAATTCACTTTGGCTTCGGAAGATTTCTGTCTTTGCCTTTGGAAGATTTGACACTTAGTTATTTTTCTTTGTACATAGTCAAATCTTCCGAAGTACTTCATTCCTTGTACTTTAGTGCATGCTGAGAGATCTTTGGTTAGCATCATCCTTTAAGATAATCATCTTAATCTTACAAACTCCCCCTAGGCTGATGCTACTAAAACTTAAAGATTACTATGAATTTGGATCTTTTACTTGGTTACAACAATCATAAGCAGAGCCTTCCTCTTTTCATTTGCTGGTCAGGATTCTTCAGGCTTTCATAGTATCTCTTCATGTCTAAGAGATCATGCCCAGTCAGGTCAAGTATGTTTTGCCAGAACAATATTTGTTGTCCTCATTGATCTCTTATGATATACCATCTGTCTGGTTTTGGATAATGCACTCAAGACATGATAGGTCTCTTAGCAGCTAGAGCCTCTACATATAAGGGAGTTATTTGAGCAGCCTCTTTTGGTTGACCCTCAGGATGCTTTAACTCATCCTGAGGTGTAGTTGTGGATGCCTTAGACTTATTCTTCTTTTTTTACTTCAAGTCTCTAATGATGGCCATCATTTTCCTCTTTCTATATTTTAACTAAGAAGGTTGGCCTTGATCACCTTTTCTTTCTTTTTTCTTCTCAGTTTGGTCCTTACCCTTTACATGTTCGGAAGAAGGTTTAGGACCTTGCTGTGGGTCAGAAGATGAAGGTGGTTCTGGATCAGTAGTAGGTATTGGTTTTGTTGTCTGTTTAGGTTGAACCTTGACCCTTAGCTTTAGGTGCAGCTTGACTTGGAGCAGAATGCAAGTCGTGAAGCTCACCCCTTTTGATCTTCTGCTTGATCACCCTGATGTGCCCATCCATTGTGGATAGAGACATAGGACCAAGTCTCCTACCAGAGAACCCATACAGCTTTAAGAAGCTCACCATCTTTTTCTGTCATCTGACTTCTTCTTGTTGGGTTTAATGGTGGCCCTTGATTTTTCAGCTTCCTCGCTCATCTTTCTCTTAACAGCTTTTCTTTCTTTAAGAGCTTCTTATTGTAGCTGCTTAAGGTACTCAAACTCTATAAAATCATAAGATAGAGGGAGTAAAGCTTCTGCCTAGTAGAAACCTATGGCGCTCAAGTAGGTGATCATGTTTTATCTATCCAGTTCTTTGTCTACTTGAGTTTTTTCATGTACAACCTTAGTTTCCACCTTAGGCATCTCTTGAATTGGGGAGACGACAGAAGCTTGATATAATTTTATTTTCTTTCTTTCTTCTTTGGTTTGAGAAGCAAAGCAGCAACCTCAGCCTCCTTCCTCTCTCTAAACACCTTTGTTTGCCAGTTTAGTTAATACATCCAAAGGAACATAGATGAGTTCATTAATAATGTAATTTCTAGTTCCTAGGTAGCTTAATCTGGCTGTCCTTAACTCATCTTCTTGAGTGTTTGGCCTTTGAGCAGCCCTGATTACAGCCTGAATGAATGTAAGATTCTCCCTTTTTCTTTCTTCCCTTGCTTTCCTCTTCCTCTCCTTTTTCTCCTCCTCAATCTTCTCTGCAGATAGAATTTTCTTTCCCTTGACAACCACTAGTTTGTGTGACTCAGGGAGGGGAGAGCTTTGGCCTTCTTGCACTTGTTCTTCATTGGAGCTCTGGCCAGGGAGAGCCTGTGAGACATCTTCACCAACTGGTATGTCACTAAGAGGGGTTAGTTCTGAAGGAGCAGGAATCTCAAGGTTCACAGAGTCCATAACTGGGCCTTCAACTAAGACTTTTCCTTCGAATATAATCTTAGGATCCAACTCAGTATTAAGTTGACCAATTGTTTTCCCTGCTAGCCTATGTCTATGAATGTTTTTCTTTCTTCTGAACTCCTCAAAAACTCTCCTTTGAATCTTCTCTGCTAACCTGTTAGCTTGTCTGTTTTGACTTGGGTTGACAAGTAGCAGGTGTAACGTTCCCAATTTTCCATTTATTTATTTATTTTTTAAATGTAATATTACTCATTGTTCAATCCTTGTAATCTCTAGTCTTGATCATAGTGGAAATATCTTTTTATATCATTTTTGTTGATTATATGCTTTTGCAAAGCTTAAACAATTACGAATACGTATTTTAACGCAAAACTGAGCAACTTATCAGGATTTATATTTTTTGGAAAGTTATTATAAGTTTTCTTTTTATGGTTCATATGTTAAAATACTCAAACCATGCTTAATCATGATTTTATGATGCAAATTAATAAATAAAATAAGTTAAGGGATTAAAATTAAAACATTTGAATTTTCCCTCCACTCATCTCCCCAACTACTTTTTTTAATGCTCAACCATAATTTTTATCTATAAATACTAACCAAAATCCCTCTCTAATCACTTTTATCACTCTAAACTCTCTCTTAAACTCTCACATTCCATCCAAGAATTTCATCTTCTTGCAAGAAATATTCAAGAACAACTTGTGAGTTTTTAATTTTTTAATTTTTTTTTTAATTTCTTTCTTCTATTTTGTTTACCACTTGGAACAACCTCTAGGAAATAACCACTTGGTCACCAAGGTGAACAAGTATGGTAAACCCCCATTTTTGAGGTCCAAGTTGGAAATTTTTTTACTTGATTCTTTGATACATGTTTTATTTTTCTCTCTTGTCTTTTTATAAGCCTTTTGCATACTAAACCAAGTCACTAACAACTTCAATGTTGGAAGGCTTGTGTTGAAGTTATATTCCAGAAATTTTAAGGCTTTTACACCCTATTGTTTTTCATCTTTACAAAACACTAAGTGATCTACAAATCAAGAAGTGGATGAAACCAAACCTGGCCTCCAACCAATGTTGAAAGGCTTGTGTTATGGTATGAAACGGTGATGTTGAACCTTGGTTCTACAACTAATCTTTCCACCATACCCCACTTGAAAACTTAGTCAAACTAGTTAGTTTACTTTAGTACTTTCGTTATGTACTCATGACCATCCGAATCACCCTTATGTGGAGATTTTGTGCAATGGTGACAATCTTGAGGTTTGTGGATACCCCACCTCTAATACATGACTTATATAAACATAACACGTGAGGTTTGTGGATTACCCTACCTCTAATGCATGAATTATATTTATATCTACATAATACTTTGTCAAAACCAAACCGTAACATCAATCAAACCATGGTTGAATGTTACGTGTTAAGGTAGACATTATACTAATCTTATGATTCCTTATTTTGGACTTCCAATGAGTGACTAATACTCATAAAGAACACACACATTACATGGGTGCCCAATTAAGTGTCTAAGTAGTATATACTTTCATATACTCTCATATTTGTAATTTTCATATACTTTCCAATTGCTAGATCTTAAACTTTGAATCCTAAACTTACACGCTTTGTTTACCTTTTAGGATGACTTTGGTGACTCAATCCTTTAAACTCATTCATCTATCCTTGTGGATTCTAATCGCCAAACCGTGAGTCATTCTTCACCCATTTTGTTTTAACACTATTTGGGTTGTAACATGTACCAATTATCAAATACACTTAATTATTCATTCAATCAAAATCATTCTAAAACTCAATTCATACAAACATGCTTACTTGTTATACTATTTGTGAATACATTCTAGAATACATTATCTTGCAAGCAATCTAAACCTCCCTTAACATGTATAGCGCTATAGGACTAGCACATCCGCCCTATTATGATGGGTCTATGTTAAGTTATTCAATCTTTACGGTCTTGGTCATTTTTAATGCTAAGATTACGCTAGTTGACACTTTGGTTTGATTATTAGCTTTGCATGCTAGCAATGTACAAACTTTAGTATGCTTTATCCATGTTGAATTGAGATTTTTGCTCACTATTATGCTATGTATTCAAACTTGTATGCTCGCCAACATATTCATATGTTGACCAATATTTTATACATGTTGCAGGAAATGCTTGAAGCTTTATCAAGAAATTCAATTAGGTGAACTTAGAAACACACCAAATCTATCATTTTATTATGTTTGTTTTAGACTTGTATTCCTCAAAATTGTAGTATGTTTATTTGAAACATTGTAATGTTATGTTGATGAATAGAAATGAAATTTCAATCTTAATTTATTATCACTTTAGTGCTATGATGTCTTTGAACAATCTATCACTTCTCGCGCCCCGATGTTTCCGCCATCGGTTGGGGTGTGACAGCAGGGTTAGTAGAGGAAAGCTTTCATAGAATCCCAGGTTGTAGATGTTGAAGATTCCTTATTGACCTAGGAATCTAAAAAGCACCAAGGCCCTTCTTTCAATGTCATACATCTATCCTATGATTGGATTTTTAGCAAGATTGGATGGAGATGACATGGCCCTTGGTACAGAACCCTACTCAAAAAAGCTTTGAAAGATGGCATCCATATTAATATGGGCCAGAGGAGGTTGTTAAGTCTGGACAATTGCAAATGAGGGTAGTGAATCCTTAATGTCCATCCTCTGGGCAGTGCTCCCATGTTCTATGATTGTAGTAACTTTCTCCCCCTTTTTTGTAGCATCATTTACCTGTATAAGTAAGCTGAAGGTTAGGTCCACTACATCCACAGGTTCTTGTGGCTATGGTTGAGCATGCCTAGCAGGCATCTCAGCTAGCTTACCCTTGAGATCGGTGATCTCAAGTTGCTGATTGAGCACCTGCCTTTGTAAGGTAGCCACTTGAGATTTCAGGTGACTAACCTTTGAAACTAGATATATGCATGGAGCTGTTAATTGTTACACCTTTTGTTTCATGATCCCATTATCTATATCAGAAGAACATGGGGGTTGAGAGTACATAACCAAAGTCATCCTTCTCACCATTAGATGTTTGTTCTTGGTCTCTGGATTTCCCCTACTCTGTGACAGCTTCATAACAAGTTTAGAGAGGTCCACCTTAGTAGTGGGTGGATGATGTAGGCTAGACATGGGAGTGTCATGAGCACTAATCTCTCCTTGAGTAGGAGAAGAGTAGATAGATTCATGGTACTCATTGAATACCATGTCTTTATTATCATAGAATTCAAGGTTGGGAATTGGTTGGTTGAGATCTAAAGGTTAGGGATGGTAGCTTTCCCCTGAAGGTTGATCATCTGAGTGTTGAGACTCAGGATGATGACTTAAGGCTGGGGTTATGAGCTCATCAGGCTGATCATGAGGAACCTCAGCACTGATACTAGAAGAAATAGGAGTGGTTTGCTCCTCAGTAGAAATGGGAGCTCTTGTTCCTACTTGCTCCTGTATTGGTGTGTATATGGGGCCCTGCTCAATCTAAATAGACTGAGTAGGGGTTCATTTGGATTTTATAGAGTATGTGATGGTGATTTGAGGCTGTGTAGGTGGTGGTGAAGAAGGTGTAGGTTCAACATTGGCTGGATTTGCCAAGTCTCCACCTTGAGTAGGTTGCTCTAACATTTTAAGGGGCAAGGGTTGTTTCTACCCCAAGAAAACCAACAGTGGTTTTCCTCATTATTTTAAAGATGTTGGGCTTCATATGTCCTAGCTTTAGATATTACCTGTTCCCCTCAACTGTGTGCCCAGTTCAAGCGAATTCAAGTTAGCAAGTAAATTTGTGTAAACAAATTGAGAGTACCTGAACTTGATCCCCTAGACCATTCCATGAACTATGTAGTATAGGTCTTCTGGAACTTGGTCCCATCCTCTATGCTTGTTAGATAAATAGTGGATAACCATATGGAGGAGGTATTTCCATTGAGAAGATACATTTCCCTTCATGAAGGTTCTGATTATGTAGTCATCTTCATAGACCATCTGATGGAATGATACATTTACTTCCTCCTTGGTGAAGGACAACTCATAATCTTCATCATTCAGCTGCAGATGTTGGTTTATTAAGGCTGTAGTGATGAAAACTATCCTCCCATGTACTGAGGCCGAGAGAGCCTTCTCACCGTCCAAAATTACTTCCTTGCAAGTCCTCCAGAACTCCAAAAGTTAATTTTCGTAGAGTGGAGGGTCAATGGTAAGGGTGGTACGGTAGGAGGAGTGTGAAAGAAAGTTACATATCTCTGAAAAACCAGGTCTTTTTCAGTATTTAACAGAGCAACTTGGTTGTGTTGCTTGTGTAGATGCATGATGAAGTTTGCTTGCTAGTTTTGGGTTCAGGGTTGGCCATTTATAATGCTTTTGGGAGAGAGATTGGAAGAAGAATGAGGGTTTGTGGAAAAATTTAGGGCTTGAAAGTTGCAAAGATCCAGATAAAGGAGAAGAAGAGAGAGTGAGACCCATTAGAAAGGCTATTTATATGCTTGAGACAAAGTTATTGCAAAAGATAAATTTTAAAATCTGGATGTAAGTACCACCTCTGAAAAAGTGCCTAAAAAGGTAGTTATATTGAAAGTTTAAAATCTTTCAAAGGTAATTTGTCTTCAGAAGCTTAAAGAAAGCCTCTGAAGCTAAATTACCTTTGGAAGTTATTCCTTAGTTTGAGAAAAATTGCTTCGGAAGAAAATGTACTTAGAGTAATTTTTGCTTTCGTGACAATTTTTGCTTTGAGGTATCTAAAAATCCTCTTCATAGCAACAAGGTGTGACATTGGGGTTGGCTTGATATCTTGCACATATGCATGTAGCAAACATGATATCAGGCCTGCTGGCTGTTAGGTACATAAAAGATCCAATCATAGCCCTATATTAATATTCACCAACACACTCCCCCTCAAGTTCAGATCCTAGGGAGTGGTTTCTAGCTATAGGAGTCTAAGCAACCTTACAATCAGTCAGATGAAATCTGGTTAGTATGTTTTGTACATACTTTGACTGGTTTATGAAGATGTCATTGTCAACTTGCTTCACTTGAATTTCTAGAAAGAAATTGAGTTCCCCTATGGTACTCATTTTAAATCTATTCTTTATCACCTTCTCAAATTCTTTGCATAGGTTTTCATTAGTTGACCCAAAGATAATGTCATCAATATAAACTTGAAACAGCATCAAGTCATTCCCTATTTTTTGATGAAGAGTGTGCTATCAATAGTACCTCTTTTGTAACCATTTTGAACTAGGTATTGTGATAGTGACATCCGGTAATTTTCCGCTACCAAACTCCATTAGTTTCGTTAGTTCTTGCATACACATTTCGTGAGCACACACTAGTTGTCGTTGAACATTGGTGACCTAATAATAGTTAACTATAGTTAATAGATAATATTCTAATTAATAATTTTGATTATTAATTTGTCGTTATGTGATTCATGAATTTGAAATATTATTTGTGGATTTTATTTTGTAACGTGACAACGTGTAATATTTAATTCATGTGCTTTGTTGTTAGTTGAAATTTATAATTATTATTGTGATTAGTAATACTTGTGTTTGTAGTTCAAAACTTATTCAAAAAGTGTTAAAAAGATTAAGTCTTATAAAATGTAATGAAGGAGGGCTTAAATTGTAATTGCTATTTAAGTAAAGTGTAACAAAATCCAACCCTAGCACCCTAACCCCTATTCCGCCTAAACCATCACCACAACCCCATCCTCTTTGCGATTTTGATTTAAGAACACAATAGTTCATCCGATTTTGCTTGGTTCCAATCACTACAACGCGTTAGCAAGTCCAATTCTTGATTATTACTTGATTAAAGGTTACCTAGTTTTTTTGATTCAAGAACAACCCTAGTTCAATTGACATTGTTAAAGTCAAAACTATTGATGTTGGATGATGTTATGATGTTATTTGTATTGCATTGTTGTTAGTTAACGTGGATTATGTAAGAAATTCATGGAATTGAGGTGTTGTTCATACCTTACTATAAGTAGTAACTTTTATGCATGAGATTTAGGAATTGTGATGAATTGATGATGTTCGCCATGTCTAGATGATTTGTATGAACTTGTTTAGGTATAAAGAAGATGAATTCATGAATGAATCGAATGATAGATTGATTTTGGGTGTTACTTTCCCGAAAGGGAAACTTTATTGATATGAATCATTGGATGATGTGAATTGGGCATGTTTATGATGTTAGGATCATGCTAGAATGCTTGTTGATGATGTCTAATGTGTTAGAATGCGTTAATTGGGTTGTATGGATACTTGATGGATTACTTGGAAATCTAGGTTTATGGAACGTTGCAAAAATGTTGAGTTATGTTAGGAGGTTAGGGAATCATGTTTGGGGTTATAATAAATCATTGTTGTGTATGCTAGTTGATATGAATCTTCTTGAGTAATGTGATAATGATCATCATAAACGCGTACGAATCTGAGGCCCTTACTTAGTAGGATTGGAAGGGTTTAGGGTGTGAAGTCGTGACTGGCTTCACATGGCTTGTTGTGCATGATTAAACTCAATGTTTGATTTGCTATTTATGATGTAATTATGTTTATGTTTAGTATGTTGATTGGTTGAGGTTTGTATTATGTTGTATGATAATCTAGGTTGGTACAATGATCTTGATAGAACTTAAGGTTGATGATGTGGCATACGTGAATAACTTGTATGATAATCATGTGTATGAGTTACTATACTTGACCAAACAAGATTTCAATTAACATGTCATCAACGGGTCAAACGGGTCAACTAGGTCAAATAAGTCTTTGTTTTCCAAAACCCTTGGGTCAACGTGTTTATTGAGCATTTAGGGTTGTTAAACTTTCTGGGTTACACATACTTATGTACTCGCGTGTTCTAGCTAACCTTTGACGGGTTGTCTTTCCACTCACTGTAAGCTCTCTATTATTGTTCGTTTATGCACCAGGTGAGTTCAATGTCTCACTTTTATTTACTATCTTTTTTGGGGGAGGAAGCATACTTTATTTTAAAATGCTTTTCTATTATAACATGTGTTTAGTATGACATAGTATGTTATACCATTGAAAGCCCTTACACTTTTGGATCGTTAATTAAGGAATCTAGCGTGAAATCTTGGGTAGTACTACTAGGTCTGACAAGCCCCACTCGTACGACTGGAGGTCAAGCGGGTGCAATATTATCTTAAACGACTAACAGCATCATGACTTGGTATGTCATGGCAAAAGGAATACAGACAAAAATAGTCAGCTTTGATCCCGAAATCACTATTGTTCATTACTAATGAAATTAGACTAGCTATCTATTTCAATGCACTTGTTTATATTTTACAAACGCTATTGTTTATGATGACTTACAAACTCTAGAACTCACCAACCGTCGTGTTGACACTTTTAGTATGCTTTTCTCAGGGCGTTCTAGCAGCTTCCCTTAGGAGCACTCACATGTCATGCATGCTTTGAACAATCATTACCATACATTTGCCTTGTTGCATACTTACGTACATTGGTTTGGGCGCGTGTTTTGTATAGTTCACAGTTATTACTTTCGGTTTGAAATATTTACAAAACTGTTCCGCAAATGTTTTAAAGTTTAAACTCTGATTTGACTTAAATGTTACTGATAGTGTTGTTTTGACTAACTAATGACTTGGATCCTGGTTTGTTCACTCGCCTCGCAGTAAAACTCCACACATGGATTTTGAAGAGAGATTCAGGCTCTGCGTGGAAAGGTTGTTGATGACGGCTACTCTGAACGCAACGCGCGATCAGTTTTACAAGGCTATAGTTCGTATACATGAGATGGAAAATCATCTCGAGCGTCAAGAGGCCTCGATGGAGGAGCCTTAGGAGGAACCAAAAGAGGATCTAGAGGAAGAGCTGGATGAGGAGCCTGAGGAGGAACCAGAAGAGATGGAAGAGGACAGTGATGGGTCTAAAGTGATAAACTGATTTCCTTTATTCATCTAACTTGGACTACATGGTGTTTTTTTTAAAAAAACCTATGTGGGAAAAAAATTAAAACTTTGACACTGATTGGATATTTTATGAGTTGCTTACAATTTATTTATTATGAGTTATTATTTTGGTTAAAAATATTGTTGCAGTGAAAAATTCATTTTTCTTATTATTTACCATACTTAAATGCGATTAGTATGTTGGATGTTACTTATTATTGTAGTTGTGAATGTAAAGTGAAATATGGACGGACGTGGAAGAGGTCATGGACGTGGCACCGGTACTCTACACATGACCCCAGCTGAGATAGCAGCTCTTATTAATGAACATGTGCAAGCCGTAGTTAACGCTCAAGCTACTCAGCTTGGAGGTAACGATGACCCTGGTCATCAATTACACAAATATTCCGTTAGATGGTTAATCAATTGGTTTGACTAAATGTCACACCCTCAATTTCCATGTGTGGGGTTTTACCGCGAGGCGTGTGAACATACCAGGATCTAAGTCATTAGTTAGTCAGAACGACATTATATGAAACATTCAAAACCAAACCAGAGTTTAAAACTTTAAAATTGTGCGGAAGCGTTTTGTAAATAAGTCAAACCCAAAATAATGAAATGTAAAATGCGCAAACACGTGCCAAACCATTATTTAAAAAAACAAAATGCATATTAAATCCCAAATGCAAAACAAGGATTGTTCCAATGCATGCAGACCCGTGAGTGCCCCTAGGCGTTGCAGCTAACCTCGACCTAAGAATAGCATACTAAAAGAGTCAACACAATGGTTGGTGAGTTCAAGAGTTCACGTTTAACATAATCAATAATAGTTGTAAAACATAAAAGTGCATTGAAATAGATAGCTAGGCTATATTCATAAGTAATAACCATAGCTATTTCGCGATCGAAGCTGACTGTGTTTCATTTGTTTGCCTCCCGTCATGACATACCAGGTCATGACGATGTTTGTGTTAGGACAATATTGCACCCGTTTGACCTCGAGTCACATGGGTGGGGCTTGTATGACCCAATAGTACTACCTAAAATTTCCCGCTAGTTACCAATATTAACGATCCGAAAGTGTGAGGACTTTCAAGGTATATCACACTACGTTACACTATACACAACTTACAATAATAAAGTGTTAGTAAAATAGTATGCTATCTCTCCCAAAAAGAGAGTGTTTAAAAGTGGGGCATGAACTCACCTGGTGCTTCAACAACAAAATAATACAAGCTACGAAGGAACGGAAAGACAACCCCTCAAAGGTCACCTAGAACACGTGACTTTGTAAGTATTCAAGACTAGAAAGACTTAACAGATCCTAGGTGCTCTATAAATAGGTTGACCCAAGTGATATGGAACACAATAAAAAATTGACCTAGTTGACCCATTTGACCCGTTGGTGACATGTTAAATTGAGTTGTTGTAGTCAAGTGTGGTATCACATTAAACGTCATGGTTTCATAGATTACCATACAAGCTATTCACATAATCCACATTGTAAATCTTAAGTCTCATTAAGATCATCATGCTAACTTAGGTTATCATACAACACATGCAAATTCCCAATAAGTTATCATGCTCAACAAATAAATATGAGTAACTCCTAACTAACAATTCACATTGAGTTTAGTCACGCACTACATGCCATGTGAAGCCACTCACGGCTACACATCCTAAACGCTGCTAATCCTACTAAATAGGGGCCTCAGATTCGCACGCGTATATGATACTCACCATCACATTCCCAATTGCAATTTATATGACTAAGACATCAACATTATAATAATCAACTACTACAATCCATCATGACAACTAACTTGTACACTTGCACATTGTCCAAGAAAACCTAGATTTCCAAGAAATCCACCAAGTACTCACATGGCCAAATGAACACGTACTATCACATTAGATATCATCAACAAGCATTCTAGCATGATCCTAACATCATAAACATGCCCAATTCACAATATTCAATGATTCATGTAAATAAATTTTCCCTTTCAGGAAAGTAACACTCAAAATCAATATTTTCATCAATCTCAATCCCAAATTCACCAATAACATCCCTAATCTAGTTTGTAGAAATCATAATAAGCCATTTAACATCTACAAATCATCAAAACATGAATTCTCATAATCCAAAAGTTTCTAATTTGGGCAATATATGAACTAGATGACAATACAATGAAATTCTTGCATAAACCATATAGATTAACATCAATACATCATCACTAACATTATAGAACCACCAAACAATCAAATAATTCAACTTTTCTTCATCAATTTCGAATTAAGGTTCATCAAGTAACAAATACCATAAATATCTTGTTAGAACTTACCTTTAAACTTGTAATGGTGATGATTAACACTTGCTAATCACTTCTAATGCTTGAATGACACTATAAATCGATGGAAACTTGTGTTGGAAGATCAAAATTGCAACGATAGGGAGGGAGGAGGGTTCGGCAGCGACTTTGGGGTATGGGGGGCTAGGGTTTTTGGTTTCCAAATATATACCTACACATAATTTCTCTTTTAACCCCTTTTAAGTTTTATAAATTGTAAATCTTGGTTTTAAATGTTTTTAAATCATTTTTAACCAAATAAAACATGAATCATGATCAACTAACAATAACCATATAATCCAACTTGCAAACACCGCACATGAATCATAAATCACACGTAGTCACATTATAATGCGAAAACTGTAAATAACAATTAACATTCATGAATCACATAACCACATGTTAATAATCAACATTATTAATTAAGTTATTATTAATTTTACAATATTAGTTATTGTTAAGTCACCAATGTTGAACGACAACTAGTATGAGCTCACGACACGTGTATGCAAGACCTAACGAAACTAATGGAGTTTGGTAACGGAAAATTACCGGATGTAACATTATTCCCATGTTGAAAGAATTTTCGTCCTGAAAATTGCATTACATGGTTGTATTACATCACTGGTCTAGTGCATTGGCATAAGGAAATCGGGTGAGTTTCGGGTGAGTTGTCACATCATCCCCATGTTGAAGGAAATTTCGTCCCGAAATTTAATCATAACCTTCACTGGTTGTTATTGTTTTAAACAAATAAGGATACTTGAGCTTCATCTGATCCTCATGTTCCCACGTGAATTCTGATCCACGTCTTGCGTTCCAACGAACCTTAACTATTGGAATCCTGCTATGCTTAAGGGTCTTGACCTCACGGTCCATCACCTCAATTGGTTCTTCAATGAATCGTAGTTGTTCGTCCACTAGTACTTTCTCAAGCGGTACAACCAACGTCTCGTCAGATAAGCACTTCTTTAAGTTTGAAACATGAAAAACATCATGAACTCCACTCAACAAGTCAGGTAGACTTAATCGGTACGCCACCAGTCCGATCCTTTCCAAAATCTCAAACGGTCCAATGTATCGCGGATTAAGCTTACCTCTTTTGCCAAAGCGGATCATACCTTTCCATGGTGAGAACTTCAACAAAACTCTGTCTTTGACGTAAAACTCTAAAGGTTTCCATCGTTTGTCTGCGTAGCTCTTCTGTCCGTCGTTTGTCTGCAGCCATACGATTTCGTATCTGCACAATCTTTTCAGTAGTCTCGTGCACCAATTCAGGGCCAGTTAGCTGAGCTATTATTGTAATAAAATTCCACCAATGGCAGGTGAACTTCCCAATTATTCCCGAAGTCAATCACACAGGCCGTAACATGTCCTCCAAAGTTTGAATAATGCACTCGCTCTGTCCGTTGGTCTGAGGATGGTAAACGGTACTCGTGTCTAAGCGTGTACCCAAAGATTTCTGCAATGATTGCCAGAAATAGGAGGTAAAACGGGCGTCGTGATCCGAGATGATCGAAATAGTCACGCTGTGTCTAGATACTACTTCCTTCAGGTAGATCCGGGTTAGCTTATCCATTTTGTCCATTTCTTTAATTGCTAGGAAGTGAGCAGACTTAGTCAATCGATCTACGATCACCCATATCATGTCAGAACCCGTAGGAGTTCGGGGTAATTTAGTAATGAAATCTATGGAAATCTGGTCCTATTTCCACATTGGAATCTTAGGTTGTTATAGTAATCCAGATGGCTTTTGATATTCAATTTTAACCTTAGAACAGGTTAAGAACCTGCTCACATATGTAGCTATATTTGCCTTCATATTAGGCCACCAATAGTGCGCCTTCAGGTCATGATACATCTTGTCTGAACTAGGATGTATACAGTACATAGACTTGTGTGCCTCACTCATAACCAAGTACCTTAGGTTTACATATAAGGGCACCCAAACTCTATCCATGAAGTAGCAGATTCCATCGGCTTTCACCATAAATTACTTGTCCGTCCCACATAATGATTCGGATTCAACATTTTCCGCTTTCAAAGCTTCGGTCTGAGCTTCCTTGATTTGTTCGGGCAACTAAGTGCTAATAGTAAGCTGTAAAGCTTGCACTCATCTGGGTTTAGCAGTTTCCTTCCTGCTTAGGGCATCTGCAACCATATTTGCCTTTCCCGGGTGGTACTTAATAGCGCAGTCATAATCGTTCAAAAATTCCACCCAGCTTCGCTGCCTCATGTTTTGCTCCTTCTACTTAAAGATATGCTGAAGACTTTTGTGATCAGTGTAAATAGTGCATTTGGTACCGTACAAGTAATGTCTCTAGATTTTCAAGGCAAAAACTACTTCACCCAGTTCCAAGTCATGGGTGGTGTAGTTCTTCTCGTGCACCTTTATTTGTCTCGAAGCATAGGCTATCACCTTGTAACGTTGCATCAAGACGCAGCCGAGCCCTTGAATAGAAGTATCACAGTAGACTACAAAGTCATCACTTCCCTCTGGTAATGCAATATCAGTGCGCTACAAAGTTTCTGTTTCAATAACTGAAAAGCGGCTTCTTGACTCTCACCCCATTAATATGTTGTTCCTTTATACCCAATGCTGTGAGAGGTTGAGCAATCTTAGAAAATCCCTCAATGAAACGCTGATAATATCCTGCTAGTCCAAGAAATTGCCATATCTCACTAGGCATCTTGGGAACAGACTAATTCTTTATCGCTTCAACTTTTGCAGGATCTACATGGATTCCTTTTTCATTAACAATGTGACCCAGAAATTGCACCTCTTGAATCCAGAAGTCATATTTAGAGAATTTAGCATACAATTGATCCCTTTTAACAGTTCCAAAATTAACCGTAAATGCTCCTCATGTTCCTCTTTGGTCTTAGAATAGATCAATATATCATCGATAAACATGATAACAAACTGATCGAGGTAGGGTTTGCACACTCGATTCATGAGGTCCTTGAATACCGCAAGTGTATTAGTTAACCCAAATGGCATGACCAAGAATTCATAGTGGCCATAACAAGTTCTGAATGCTGTCTTTGGGATGCCTTCCTCTCTTCGGGATGTTTCTCTCTCAAACTCTTAATTGATGGTAACCAGACCTCAAATCAATCTTGGAATAATAACTGGATCCCTGAAGTTGATCAAGCAGGTCATCAATACGAGGTAAAGGGTATTGATTCTTGACCGTGACTTTGTTTAATTCCCTGTAATCAATACACATCCGGAATATGCCATCCTTTTTCTTAACAAAAAGAACTGGGGCTCCCTAGGGTGATGAGCTTGGTCGGATAAATCATTTATCCAACAACTCCTGAAGCAGTGCTGATAACTCCTGCAACTCGTTCGGTGCCAATCGATAAGGCGCTCTTGCAATCGGAGCTACTCCGGGAGTCAACTTGATCTGAAACTCCACTTGTCGATGAGGTGGTAACCCAGGCAAGTCCTCGGGAAACACCTCTGGAAAATCACAGACCATCGGAATGTCCTCTATTTTCTTCTCTTCCTGCTGTTTATCCATCACAAGGGCCAATATGGCCAAGCGACCTTTGTGTAACAATTTCTACGCTTTCATGTATGATATGATGCCTATCACTGCACCACTCCTCTCACCCTTAACCGTAAGGATTTATCCACCAATCAGAATACGTATAATTTTCTCGCGACATATGACTTCCACCTGCTTCTCGGAGAGCCAATCCATGCCCACGACTACATCAAACCTCCCAAGTGTAACCGGTATAAGATGGATGTCGAAAATGTGTCCACCCAGTTCTATCTTACAACCCTTAAGGATGTGTGTAACGTGAATTTGCTTATCGTCAGCTAATTCTACGGTATACTGGGATTCCAAAGTAGAGGGTGTATCACTTAAAAGACAACAAAACTTAGTAGAGACAAAGCTTTTATCGGCTCCAGTATCAAATAGTACAGTAGCATATCGACCATTAGCAGGAAATTTACCAGTAACAATAGTAGGATCGTTTAGGGCCTCACCTGACAAAAGCTCTTCCTTTGGCTCCACCATTGTTCCCAACATTGTTATCTCTGTTGCCTATGTTGTTGTTGTTATTTTTTCCATTTCCATTTCCATTACCATTCTTCTTTAATTGAGGGTAGTTCCTCTTGTAATGCCCTTCCTTTCCACACTCAAAGCAGCCTTTTGGTGTTTCATGCATTTGTTGTGGTTTTTTCATCAATTCGCAACGACAGTCTTTCGCTGCGTGCCCTAGCTTCCCACAACGTTGACACTTAAAGTTGTCACACCTTCCGGTGTGATGATAGTTGCATCGGTTGCACTTTGGATGCTTCCCCACGTCTCCACCTTGTCCTTGATTTGAGGAAGATGAATGGTTAAAGATACGGTTATTGTCGAACCTCCTTTGTTGTTGTTGCTACTGGTGGTGGTTGTTAGAAGATGAGCTCTTGTTCCCAGAGTTATATCACTTGCACTTGTTGTTGGGCATGCTTGGCACAACGCCCTATTTGGGTAGTTTTCCTTGCTCCACCACTTGGTCCGTCAGCTTATGAGCTTGCTAGATAGCCTGCTGGATAGTGGTGAGGTTTGAAGCAGTCACCATACTTTGTATTTCTGGCACCAGCCCACGTAGATAGAGTTCGATCCTATGATTGGCGGGTTTATCATTCCAGGATAGAGAGTCGCCAACTCATGAGACCTTGTAATGCAGGCCTCGATCTCGGATTCCTCCATCGTTAACTGCTAGAACTCAGCCTCCAACTTCTGGACTTCATCCGGTTCTTCCTCCGGATCTTCCTCTGGCTCCTCCTCGGGTACCTCCTCTGGTACCTCTTGAGGCTCCTCCATCGGGGCCTTCTGAGGCTCTAGCTAGTTTTCCAACTCATGTATACTAACTATAGCCTTGTAAAACTGATCGCGCGTTGCATTCAGAGTAGCCATCAACTCAGCAACCTGCCCACGTAGAGTCTGAATTTCTCCTGTCTGACCATCCTGGTGTCCTTGCATATCGAGCCACGAGTCTTCCATCTCCTCGTACACTCAGCTGTCATGCTACTGTCGTGCATCCAACCTTTTAAATTTCTCTTCGACATTTCGTCGCAGTCGGTCATGTGAGGCCACCACAGCTGCGATAGCCCTATAAGGGGTGTAGGGTAGAGGGTATAATATGGAATCTCTAGTCACGGTAGTAATTGAAAATGGAACACACTCAATTTCTAGCATCCTGATCAATGCAGTATGATACTAGTCATAAGCTCGCATGTAAGATACGCATCAGATATAAACATAGGGGGTCGAGAACCATAACTCGTAGGTGATGATGGAATAGTAGGAACCTCAGGTTCTTTTCCCGGCACGTGTCGAACGGGGGAGGAAGATGATGATGATGCCAGACTAAAGTGTATGTAATGTGTATGCCAATGAGTATACAGAAGGGGAATAAGTAACGAGTAACTAACAAACTATGTGGTTATAGACTAGTGTGTATGCAACCTAGTTCCCTATAACCAATTGCTTTGATATCAATCTGTCACACCCTCAATTTCCACTTGCGGAGTTTTACCGTGAGGCGCGTTAACATACCAGGATCTAAGTCATTAGTTACTCAGAACGACACTATATGAAACATTCAAAACTAAACCAGAGTTTAAAACTTTAAAATTATGCAGAAGCGTTTTGTAAATACGTCAAACCCAAAGTAATGATATGTAAATTGCGCAAACACGCGCTAAACCATTATTTAAAAAAAACAAAATGCATATTAAATCCCAAATGCAAAACAAGGTTTGTTCCAATGCATGCAGACCCATGAGTACCCCTAGGCGCTGCTGCTAACCTCGAACAGGGAATAGCATACTAAAATAGTCAACACAATGGTTGGTAAGTTCAAGAGTTTGCATTTAACATAATCAGTAACAGTTGTAAAACATAAGAAGTTTATTGAAATAGATAGCTAGCTATATTCATAAGTAATAACCATAGCAATTTCATGATCGAAGCTGACTGTGTTTCGTTTGTTTGCCTCCCGTCACGACATACCAAGTCGTGACGATGTTTGTGTTAGGACAATATTGCCCCCGTTTGATCTCAAGTCTCACGGGTGGGGCTTGTCAGACCCAGTAGTTCTATCCAAAATTTCCCGCTAGTTACCAATATTAACGATCCGAAAGTGTGAGGACTTTCAAGGTATATCACACTATTTTACACTATACAAAACTTACAGTAATAAAGCATTAGTAAAAGAGTATGCTATCCCCCCCCCCAAAAAGAGAGTGTTTAAAAGTGGGGCATGAACTCACCTGATGCTTCAACAATAAAATAATGCAAGCTACGAAGGAACGGAAAGACAACCCGTCAAAGGTCACCTAGAATACGTGAGTTTGTAAGTATTCAAGACCAGAAAGACTTAACAGATCCTAGGTGCTCTATAAATAGGTTGACCCAAGTGATATGGAACACAATAAACAATTGACCTAGTTTACCCATTTGACCCGCTGGTGACATGTTAAGTTGAGTTGTTGTTTAGTCAAGTGTGGTATCACATTTAACGTCATGATTTCATAGATTACCATACAAGCTATTTATATAATCCACATTGTAAATCTTAAGTCTCATCAAAATCATCATGCAAACTTAGGTTATCATACAACATATGCAAATTCCTAATAATTCATCATGCTGAACAAATAAATATGAGTAACTCCTAACTAACAATTCACATTGAGTTTAGTCACGCACTACATGCCATGTGAAGCCACTCACGGCTAGACATCCTAAACCCTGCCAATCCTAATAAGTAAGGGCCTTAGATTCGTACGTGTGTATGATACTCACCATCACATTCCCAATTGCAATTTATATGACTAAGACATCAACATTATAATAATCAACTACTACAATCCATCATGACAACTAACTTGTACACTTGCACATTTTCCAAGAAAACCTAGATTTCCAAGAAATCCACCAAGTACTCACATGGCCCAATAAACACATACTATCACATTAGACATCATCAATAAGCATTCTAGCATGATCCTAACATCATAAACATGCCCAATTCACAATATTCAATGATTCATGTCAATAAAGTTTCTTTTCGGGAAAGTAACACTCAAAATCAATATTTTCATCCATTTCAATCCCAAATTCACCAATAACATACCTAATCTAATTCATAGAAATCATCATAACCCATTTAACGTCCACAAATCATCAAAACATGAATTCTCATAATCCAAAAGTTTCTAATTTGGGCAATATATGAACTAGATGACAATACCATGAAATTCTTGCATAAACCACATAGATTAACATCAATACATCATCACTAACATTATAGAACCACCAAACTATCAAACATTTCAACTTTTCTTCATCAATTTCGAATTAAGGTTCATCAAGTAACAAAAACCATAAAAATCTTGTTAGAACTTACCTTTAAACGTGTAATAGTGATGATTAACACTTGCTAATCACTTCTAATGCTTGAATGACACTAGAAATCGATGGAAACTTGTGTTGGAAGATCAAAATCACAAGGATAGGGAGGGAGGAGGGTTCAGACATGAATTTGGGGTGGGGGGGGGGTGGGGGGCTAGGGTTTTTGGTTTCCCAATATATACCTACACATAATTTCTCTTTTAACCCCTTTTAAGTTTTATAAATTGTAAATCTTGGTTTTAAATGTTTTTAAATCATTTTTAACCAAATAAAAAATGAATCATTATCAACTAACAATAACCATATAATCCAACTTGTAAACACCACACATGAATCATAAATCACACGTAGTCACGTTATAATGCGAAAACCTTAAATAACACTTAACATTCATGAATCACATAACCACATGTTAATAATCAACATTATTAATTAAGTTAGTATTAGTTTGCCAATATTAGTTATTGTTAAGTCACCAACGTTGAAGGACAACTAGTGTATGCTCACGACACGTGTATGCAAGACCTAACGAAACTAACAGAGTTTTGTAACGGAAAATTACAGGATGTCACACTAAACATTCTGAATTGTTGAATTCAGGACTGCCAGCATGTACATATAAGGCGTTTATGGACTGTAAGCCCCACACCTATAGTGGAGATGAAAGAACCGTGGGATTAGTGCGATGGTATGAGAAGACTGAGTCGATCTTTGCCAAGTGTAATTGTCTGATGGTAGATCAAGTGAAATATGCCATGGGAACTTTGGAGAGTGTAGCACTCTCATGGTGGAACGCTGAGGTACAGATGCTGTGCCAAGCAATGGCTAATGCTTTGCCGTGGGAGAGTTCAAAGCTATGATGATGGAGGAATATTGCCCTCGAGATGAAGTCTAGAAGTTGGAAGCTAAATTCTGGCAATTAAAGATAGAGGGATCTAAGATTGAGGCTTACACTACTAGGTCTCATGAGTTGGTGACTCTCTGTCCCGAAATGATAAACCCACCAATCAAGCGATCGAGTTCTATCTGCGTGGGTTGGTACTAGAAATACAAAGCATGGTGACTGCTTCAAACCCCACCACTATCCAGAAGGCTATCCGGCTAGCTCATAAACTGACGGACCAAGCAGTGGAGTAAGGCAAGCTACCAAAACGTGGCGCTATGGAAAGCGTGCCAGACAACAAGCGCAAGTGGGATAACTCTTGGAACAAAAGCTCGTCATCTAACAACCAGCAGCAGCAGCAAAAGAGGTTCAATAAGAACCATAGCTTTAACCAGTCATCTTCCTCAAATCAAGGACAAGATGGATACATGGGGAAGTATCCAAATTGCAACCGATGCAACTACCATCACACTGGAAGATGTGACAATTTCTGATGCCAGCGTTATGGGAAAGCAGGACACACAGCGAAGGATTGCTGTGGTGAGTTGATGAAAAAGCCCCAGCAAACTCACAAAACACCAAAAGGTTGCTTTGAAAGTGGGAAAGAAGTGTATTATAAGAGGAACTGTCCTCAACTGAAGAAGAATGGAAATGGTACTCGGAATAATGGCAACAACAATAACAATGGTGGCAATGGCGACAACAACGGTGGCAATAATGGTAGAGCCAAGGGAAGATCTTTTGTCATGGGTATAGGTGAGGCTTTAAACGACCCTACTACTGTTACTGGTAAATTTCCTATTAATGGTCGGTATGCTACTGTGCTATTTGATACTGGAGCCGATAGAAGTTTTATCTCTACTAAGTTTAGTAGTCTCTTAAGTGATATGCCTTCTAAGTTGGAATCCAAATATACCATAGAATTAGTTGATGGTAAGCAAATTCACGTTACAAATATACTTAAGGGTTGCAAGATTGAACTGGCTGGTAAACCTTCGATATTGATCTTATGCCTATTACACTTGAGAGTTTCGATGTGGTCATGGGCATAGATTGGCTGTCTGAGAAGCAGGTGGAAGTCATTTGTCATGAGAAGGTCATTCACATTCCTCTCTTAGGTGGAGAAATTCTCTTGATTAAGGGAGAGAAGAGTGGTGCAGTGATAGGCATCATATCATTTATAAAAGCACAGAAGTGGCTACGTAAAGGTCGCTCAGTCATATTAGCCCTTGTGACTGACAAGCAACAATCGGAAAAGAAGATAGAGGATATTCTGGTAGTTTGTCATTTTCTAGAGGTGTTACAAGAGGATCTGCCTGGACTATCACCACATCAGCAAGTTGAGTTTCAAATCGATTTGACTCTTGGAGCAGCTCCAACTGCGAGAGCACCCTATCGGCTAGCACCGAACGAACTACAGGAACTATCAGCACAGCTTCAAGAGATATTGGATAAATGATTTATTTGACCGAGCTCATCACCATGTGGAGCCCCTGTTCTTTTTGTTAAGAAAAAGTATGGCACATTCCGAATGTGCATCGATTACCGAGAATTGAACAAAGTTACAGTCAAGAACTGATATCATTTACCTCACATAGATGATCTGTTTGATCAGCTTCAAGGGTCAAGCTATTATTCTAAGATTGATTTGAGGTCTGACTATCATCCACTAAGATTTTGAGAGTAAGATATCTCGAAGACTGCATTTCGTACTCGTTATGGTCACTATGAGTTCTTGGTCATGCCACTTGGGTTGACTAATGCACCAGCAGTATTCATGGATCTCATGAATCGTGTATGCAAACTCTATCTCGATCAGTTTGTTATCATGTTTATCGATGACATATTGATAAGACTAAGGAGGAACACGAAGAGCACCTATGCCTAATCTTAGAACTGCTTAAAAGGGAACAACTTTACTCCAAGTCTTCCAAGTATGACTTCTGGATTCGTGAAGTGCAATTCTTGGGTCATATTGTTAACAAAAAGGGAATTCATATTGATCCTGTAAAGATTGAGGCAGTAAAGGATTAGTCGGTTCCTAAGACACCTAGTGAGATACAGCAATTTCATGGATTGGCTGGATATTATCGATGCTTCATTGAGGGATTTTCTAAGATCGCACAACCTCTCATAGCCTTGACCCATAATGGTACAATGTATAAATGACGAGAGAGCCAAGAAGCCGCTTTCCAGTTGTTGAAACAGAAACTTTGTAGTGCACCGATATTAGCATTACCAGAGGGAAGTGATGACTTCAGGGTTTACTGTGATGCTTCTATTCAAGGACTCTGTTGTGTTCTGATACAGTATGACAAAGTGATAACCTATGCCTCAAGACAACTGAAAATGCACAAAAAGAACTATACTACTCATGATTTGGAATTAGGTGTAGTGGTCTTTGCCTTGAAGATCTGGAGACATTACTTGTACGGTACCAAATACACTATTTATACCGATCACAAGAGTCTTCAGCATATCTTTAAGCAGAAGGAGTTGAATATGAGGAAGCGATGCTGGGTGGAATTATTGAATGATTATGATTATGCCATCAAATATCACCCGGGAAAGGTGAATACAATTGCGAATGCTTTAAGCAGAAAGGAAACTGCTAAACCCCGACGAGTGCAAGCTTTACAGCTTACGTTTAGTACTCAATTGCCTGAACAAATATAAGAAGCTCAGACGGAAGCCTTGAAAGTGAAAAATGTTGAATCTGAATCCTTACGTGGGATGTACAAACAGTTTGAAGTGAAAGCCGATGGAATTCGTTACGTCATGGATAGACTTTGGGTACCCTTACACAGAAACCTAAGAGACTTGGTTATGAGTAAAGCACACAAGTCTACGTATTCTATACATCCTGGTTCTAACAAGATGTATCATGATCTGAAGGTGCACTATTGGTGGCCTAATATGAAGGCAGATGTAACTACATACGTGAGCAAGTGTTTAACCTGCTCTAAGGTTAAAGTTGAGTATCAGAAACCATCTGGGTTACTGCGATAACTTGATATTCTTTTGTGAAAGTGGGAGCAGATTTCTATGGATTTTATTACCTAGTTACCCAGGACTTCTAGTGGTTGTGACACGATATGGGTGATCGTGGATCGACTGACTAAGTCCGCTCACTCTTGGCCATCAAAGAAACGGATAAGACGGATAAGTTAGCCTGGATTTACTTGAAAAAGATAGTTTCGAGGCTTGGTGTACCAATCTCGATTATTTTGGATTGTGATGCTCGTTTTACATCCCATTTCTGGCAATCGTTGCAAAAATCTTAGGGTATGAGTCTGGATATGAGCACTGCCTATCATTCAAAGACCGATGGGAAAAGCGAACGTACTATTCAAGCATTGGAGGACATGTTGCAAGCTTGTGTGATTCACTTTGGGAACAACTGGGAAGTTCATCTGCCGTTGGTAGAGTTTTCTTACAACAATAGCTATGATACTAGCATTAAGGCAGCACCGTTGAGGCGTTGTATGTGCGAAAGTGTAGATCACTAGTTTATTGGGCGGAAGTTGGTGATAGTTAGCTGACTGGTCCCGAATTGGTGCTTGAAACTACTAAAGAGATCGTGAAAATACGAATCGCATGGCTGCAGCACTAGACCAATAGAAGAGCTACGCAGACAAGCGACGAAAAGCTTTGGAGTTTCAGGTCGGAGACAAGGTATTGCTGAAATTCTCACCATGGAAAGGCGTTAAAGATTTGGCAAAATAGGCATGCTTAATCCAAGATATGTTGGACCATTTGAGATTCAGGAAAGAATGTTCCAGTGGCGTATCGATTAGATCTACCTGACTCGTTGAGTGGAGTTCATAATGTTTTTCACATCTCCAACCTAAAGAAGTACTTATCTGACGAGACTTTTGGTTGTACCACTTGAGGAGGTACAAGTAGATGAGCAATTACAATTTATTAAAGAACCGGTTGAGGTAATGGATTGTGAAGTCAAAAACCCTTAAGCAAAGCAGAATACCCATAGTCAAAGTTCGATGGAACTCAAGATGTCGACCGGAATTCACGTGGGAACGTGAGGATCAGATGAAGCTTAAGTATCCTCAGTTGTTCGAGACGGCACCAACAGTCGGCAAAGGTAATGATTAAATTTCAGGACAAAATTTCTTTCAACATGGGGATGATGTGACAACTCACTCAATTTCTTTATGCCAATGCACTAGACCAGTGATTTAACACAACCATGTAACGTAATTTTCAGGATGAAAATTCTTTTAACATGTGGATAATATGACATCCTGTAATCTTCCGTTACCAAACTTCGTTAGTTTCGTTAGGTATTACATACACGTGTCATGAGCACACACTAGTTGTGATTGAATGTTGGTGACCTACTAATAATTAACTATAGTTAACAGATAATAATTTAATTAATAATATTGATTATTAATTTGTGGTTATCTGATTCATGAATTTTAAATATTATTTGTGGATTTTACTTTGTAACCTGACAACGTGTAATATTTAATTTATGTGCTTTTTTGTTAGTTGAAACTTATAATTATTATTGTGATTAGTAATACTTGTGTTTGTAGTTAAAAAATTATTCAAAGAGTGTTAAAAAGATTGAGTTTTATAAAATGTAATTAAGGAGGGCTTAAATTGTAATAGCTAATTAAGTAAAGTGTAACAAAATCCAACCCTAGCCCCCCTAACCCCCATTCGGCCAAAACGATCATCACAACCCATCCTCTTTGCGATTTTGATCCAAGAACACAAAATTTCATTCGATTTTGCTTGGTTCCAATTACTACAATGCCTTACCAAGTCCAATTCTTGATTATTACTCGATTAAAGGTAACATTTTTATTAGTTCTTCATAGTTTTTGATTTAAGAACAATCCTAGTTCCATTTACATTGTTAAAGTCAAAATTGTTGATGTTGGATGATGTTATGATGTTAGTTGTATTGCATTGATGTTAGTTTACGTGGATTATGTAAGAAATTCATGGAATTGAGGTGTTGTTCATACCTTACTATAACTAGTAACTTTTAGGCATAAGATTTGGTAATTGTGATGAATTGATGATGTTTGCCTTGTCTAGATGATTTTTATGAACTTGATTAGGTATAAAGATGATGAATTCCTGAATAATCGAATGATAGATTGATTTTGGGTGTTACTTTCCCTAAAGGAAAACTTAATTGATATGAATCATTGGATATTATGAATTGGGCATGTTTATGATGTTAGGATCATGCTAGATTTCTTGTTGATAATGTCTAATGTGTTAGAATGCATTAATTGGGTCGTATGGATGCTTAATGGATTACTTGGAAATCCAGGTTTATGGAACGATGCAAAAGTGTTGAGTTATGTTAGGAGGTTATGGAATCATGTTTGGGGTTATAATAGATCATTGTTGTGTATGCTAGTTGGTATGAATCTTCTTGAGTAATGTGATAATGATCGTCATACACGGGTGCGAATATGAGGCCCCTACTTAGTAGGATTGGAAGGGTTTAGGGTGTGAAGTCGTGAGTGGCTTCACATGGTGTGTTGTGCATGATTAAACTCAATGTATGATTTACTAATTATGATGTAATTATATTTTTGTTGAGCATGTTGATTGGTTGAGGTTCGCATATGTTGTATGAAAATCTAGGTTGGTATGATGATCTTGATAGAACTTAAGTTTGATGATGTGGCATACATGAATAACTTGTATGACAATCATGTGTATGAGTTACTTGACCAAACAAGATTTCAATTAACATGTCACCAATGGGTCAACTAGGTCAAATAAGTCTTTGTTTTCCAAAACCCTTGGGTCAACGTGTTTATTGAGCATTTAGTGTTGTTAAACTTTCTGGGTTACATGTACTTACGTACTAGCGTGTTCTAGGTTACCTTTTACGGGTTATTTTTCCACTCACCGTTAGCTCTCTATTATTGTTCATTTGTTCACCAAGTGTGTTCAATGCCCCACTTTATTTACTCTCTTTATTGGGGGAGGAAGCATAATTTGATTTAAAACGCTTTACTATTATAACATGTGTTTAGTATGACATAGTATGTTATACCATTGAAAGCCCTTACACTTTCGGATCGTTAATTAAGGAATCTAGAGGGAAATCTTGGGTAGTACTACCAGGTCTGACAAGCCCCACCCGTACGACTGGAGGTCAAGCGGGTGCAATATTGTCCTAAACGACTAACAGCGTCACGACTTGGTATGTCGTGGTGGAAGGCAAACAGACAAACATAGTCAGCTTCGATCGCAAAATCACTATTGTTCATTAATAATGAAATTAGATTAGCTATCTATTTCAATGCACTTGTTTATATTTTACAAACGCTACTGTTTATGATGACTTACAAACTCTTGAACTCACCAACCGTCGTGTTGACACTTTTAGTATGCTTTTCTCAGGTCATTACTAGCAGTTGCCCTTAGGAGCACTCACATGTCAAGCACGCTTTAAACAATCATTACCATTCATTTGACTTATTGCATACTTACGTACATTGGTTTGGGCTCGTGTTTTGTGTAGTATACATTTATTACTCTGGGTTTGAAATATTTACAAAACGGTTCAGCAAATTTTTTAAAGTTTAAACTCTGATTTGACTTAAATTGTACATATAGTGTCATTTTGAGTAACTAATGACTTGGATCTTGGTTTGTTTACTCGCCTCGTGATAAAACTTCGCACGTGGATTTTGAGGGTATGACAGATATTGTCTCATATGTAACGCCCGGAAATTTCGAAGAAAAGAAGGCAGAATGAAGTTTTCACGCGAAAGGAGGTTATCGCGTGAGAACCTCATATGAAAAGTATTGCTAGGTATAAATAGTTGAGAACACCCAGTCTGACTCTATTTTCACACGAGAAGTGCTGCTGTTAGAGAGAGAAAGCAGCTGCGTAGAGAGAGAAGTGAAGAATCCAAGTGTTTGAGTTTTCACTTGGTAAAGGCTTCGGGAAGGTTATGTTTGTGCTAGAACATCAAGAGGTGAGTTTCTAGTCCCCTTTTTACGTAAGTTTTTATGTTTTGGGGCTATTATGCATACTAACACATTTGAAACTGCTTGTTTATGCTTGACTTGATGTTGCTATGATGTTAAGCCTGTTAGAATAGCCTTAGACATGATAAGTTATGACTGGGTGGGAGAAACCTGTAGTTTTCGCGTGAGCAGTTAAGTTGTACTTTATGAAATTTGAATCTGCAAAGTTCTTGAGTGAAAGGGGATAGTTCTCGTGTGATAGGTTATTTTCGCGCGATGGGAAGTCCTAGCGCGACTTATAGTTCTTGCGCGACAATAATGATTTGATGCATAGGATTTGATTGTGGTATGGTTCTCACGCGAAATGTTAGGTTCTCGCACGAGATGATGATGTTATATGTTAAAGTTTTCGCATGACCTGCTGTGATGTGTGATGTGTTATCTTTTCACGTTAAACGGTTTTAAAACGATATGTGTATGATATGACTTTGCATGGTATGATATGTATATGTACGTAAAGTATTATGTAATGAAAGTGAAAGATAATGATGATGAAAAGTGGAACGTAATTAATGAATGAAAGTCTTGCAAGCAAAATGAATGGAGGTTCACAGCTATTGGGTTGTTAGCATAACTATGTGCGGTTTAGCTAACCCATGAGGATGCACAAAGGGGTCAATCTTTGTGATTGACTAATATATACAAAACGCGACCCTTGTCTATTGCCCCGGTACTGGAGTCAGCTTCGTGCATAATGTTGGGGGTCTATTTATAGACTTCGGCCTAGTACCAGCTTCGTGCACAATGTTTGGGGTATAGCATACGACATTGGTCTTGATGAAAGTGAAATAATAATGAATGTTCGAAATGTACGAAATGAATGAAACGAAGAATAATAAATGAATATGATGATATGTATGAAATGATGAATGATCACATAAGAAAGTAAAGGAAATGTTTTAACGTAAAGTAAATTATTTTATTATAAAACTAGAACTCACTCTGCGTCGCTGACTTTTGTATTCATAATAGTTGACAGGTAATCGATGATGCTAAGGAGAAGCAGACATGGACGTGGGAGCTATTAGGATAGTTCAAGTCTGGCATCTATACTTTTGGGAATGTAATTGTATTGATACAATTTTTGAGGTGTAAATGGAATGATATGATACTCAACACAAGTTTTAATTATTAATGAAAAGTTTATATTCTGCTGCAAAATGATGTGTTTTAAATTTTTTACGCTCTGAATGTCCAACTGTAAGCGTTCCAGGAACGGGGCTTTACAAGCTGGTATTAGAGCCAAAGTTTAAGAGAATTGGGTAAAATATTTTTAATACCTAAAACTTAAACTGAGAATGGGATGAAAGGGAAGGGATGCCAGTGCTAGTAGCTACATGCCTGCAGGTAAATATTTTATGTAACGTTTTATGTAAATTAATGGAAGAGGAATTATTTGCGCGTGTTATATGATTTATGTGCTTTTAGTAGATTTGGATACTGATGTAGTCAGGATAGGAAATGTTTAGGGAATGTAGAGTAAAGTAAGTTGCTAATCACAACTAGCCACTGTAATTAGGGACTTACAATACTTGACATAATCTGAGCTATTACCTTGAATGACCGTGTTGGTGTTTGAATCTTATAGTGCTTAGAAATGGCTGGTGATAGATCCTCAAAGGCTTCCCGAGGAGGAGTACGTGGTGGACGTGGTGCTGGACCACGTGTCATGAGGAACAGAGCTAGGACTGCCGAAATGGCTCCTGAAGAGCCCAAGCTTCATCACTATGAAGGTGGGGATAAGAGTGCTAATTTGAGGGCCTTAGTGAAGGAGGCGGTGGTTGAGGAGGTTTATCAGGTCATGCAGACAATTTTGCCGTCTGTGGTGACCGTGGTTATTAGAGCCGTAAGGGAAGACGAGGGGAAGGAGAAACAGGAGAAGAAGAATACCGCTAGGCGAGGGGGCGAAGAAGGAGGTTCAGGGGAAAGGGAGCAACCAGAGACGGAGATGGTTGTTTCTGGTGATGACGAGGAGGAGGAAGCTATGCAGGAAACTACGAAGGGGTGCAATTATGGGGCATTCCAGAGATGCAAGCCCCCGACTTTTGATGGGAATAGGAATGTTGATGTTGCTTACCGATGGGTGAGGGAGATGGAGGCAGTGCTTGATATCAGCGAGTGCCGAGAGGAACAGAAGGTGAAATTTGCTACCCACCTTATTGTGGATTCGGCCTTATGCTGGTGGGACAACATTCTCCAGGCCGAGGGTAGCAGAGCGATTGGAAGGATGAGGTGGAGAAGCTAAAGAAGATGGTAATCAAAGAGTTTTGTCCCCACAGGGAACTCGACAAGATCGAGAGAGAGTTCCTGTAGTTGGAGGCGGGAACTATGACGCACCAATAGTACACGACAAAGTTCAACGAGATGGCAAGGCTGGTACCAGATTAGGTGACGCCCGTGTGACGAAAGATAAAGAGATACATCCAAGGTCTGCCAGCGGATATCCGCAGACATCTGATCGCCGCTCGGCCAGGTACGTTTAGGTCAGTGGTTGATCTGGCGGGGAGACTGTATGACGAGCGAGAGGCGATGGCGGTGGTGAATGTGAAGAAGAAGTGGGGCAATGATAGGAATGGGAATGTGAAGCGGTATATCGGTGGTGGTTCTATGGCTGGAGGTAAGAAGATGAGGGTGGATGATCGAAAGGCGTTAACAGGGGGAGAGAAAGCATGCAGGAAGTGTGGGAAGGAGCATACGGGGGAATGTAAGTGGGGATTGAATCTCTACTTTAAGTGTGGGAAGGAGGGCCACAAGGCTAGAGATTGTGGAGGAGTGAAGTGTTATAACTGCGGTGAGGCAGGGCATTTGAACAGGGACTGTAAGAAGCCAAGAGATGAGAGCTTGGGAGCAGGAAAAGAGGCTGAGAAAGGGAAGGAAGTGTAGAAGGCCAGGGCGAGGGCCATTACCATGACCCGAGAGAAAGCCAGAGTGGACCCCGATGTTGTATCAGGTACATTTCTGGTTAATGACTTTGGTGCTTCTGTATTATTTGATTCCGGTGCTAGTAGGAGATTTATTTCTGCCGCCTTCTGTGATAAGTTGCCCGTTAGGAGTAGAAAGATTGATGAGCCCTTCGATGTAGAAACTGCCATTGGTATCCATTACCGAGGATTGATGACTTGTTTGATCAGCTCCAAGGTGCTAGTTGGTTCTCGAGGATAGATCTCCAATCTAGTTATCGCCAACTGATGGTGAAGGAGAAGGATATTCCTATGACAGCTTTGCGTACGCATTATTAGCACTAAGAGTTTCTCGTGATGTCTTTTGGTTTAACCAACGTGCCAGCTGCTTTTATGGATCTGATGAATCGGGTGTGTCGGCCTATGCAAGATAAATCAGTGATTGTGTTTATCGATGATATCCTGATTTATTCGAAGAGCGAAGAAGAGCATGCCAGTCATATTTAGGAGGTGCTAGAGATGCTTAGAAGGGAGAAGTTGTATGCTAAGTTCTCCAAATACGCATTCTGGTTGAACGAGGTTCAGTTTCTGGGTCATGTGGTTAACCCGGAAGGGATCATGGTAGGCCCAGGGATCATGGTAGGCCCGGCAAAAGTTGAGGCGGTGATACAATGGAAGTCTCCAAAGAAGCTATCTAAGATTCCTAATTTCTTGGGTTTGGCAGGCTGCTACAGGAGATCCATCCAAGACTTCTCCAAAATAGCTTCACCATTGACTAAGTTGACCCGTAAAGATGTGAAGTTTGTGTGGGGTCTAGAGCAGGACAATGCTTTCAAAGAGCTAAAGACAAGATTAACTCAAGCTACCGTCTTGACGTTGCCCGAAGGGAGCGAAGGCTTGGTGGTCTATTTGGATGCTTCTTATTCAGGATTGGGTTGCGTGTTGATGCAACAGGGTAGGGTCATAGCCTATGCATCCCGTCAGTTGAAGATCCATGAGGCTAACTACCCTACTCATGATTTGGAGTTGGCGCCTGTGGTCTTTTCATTGAAGATTTGGAGGCACTACTTGTACGGGACGAAGTGCACTATCTTCACTGATCACAAGAGCTTGAAGTACTTCTTCGAGCAAAAGGATCTCAATATGAGGCAAAAAAGGTGGTTAGAGTTGATCAAGGATTATGATTATGAGATCCACTATCATCTGGGTAAGGCCAACGTGGTGGCGGATGCCCTTAGCCAAAAGGAGAGACCCGAGCCAATTCGGGTAAAGGCTTATCAGATGATCATGACCTCTGATGTGATGAAGTAGGTCAAGGAATTTCAGGATGAGGCGCTGAAAGAAGATCGAATTAACTCCGAGCGGATGAGGGGTTTAGTCGCGGAGTTGGGTGAGAACACTCTTGGTGTTAGAACCCGTTCGGGCGGATGTGGATTCCTTGTTATGGAGATCTATGAAGGAAGATCATGGATGAGGCTCATAAGACTCGATACTCGATTCACCCCAGTGCCACAAAGATGTATCAGGATATGAAGAAAGATTACTGGTGGCCGGTATGAAGGGATTTAAACAAGTTTATCAGAGCTATTTTATCCATATAAAATAGCAAATGCAGCGGAATATAAGTTTAAAACTTGTTACAGTTAACATATATATAAAACATTTTTATATGTATCTGTTAAAACCCCATATGGATCGATATATGAACAACATGCTTACAAACAACCATAGGGTGTTTAGAAATACAACCTTTTACAGAAGGATGGGAAGAAGATCGATGAATACAAGTCTCCAAAGCAGAAGACCTCAAGCCCGTCTACCCACAAGCCTCCATCAAACACTCGGTTGCTAGGAGTTTACACTTTAAACGAGCTCCCTTCAATTTGCTCTTGACCGATCGAGAGAAAAAGAAGTAGTGGAGTCTCTAGCACTTTTCGTGTTCAGAAAAGTTATCTATGAGAGAGATCAGATTGCAATCATATATTGCATGCCCTAGGTAACTAAAATTTCAGGAGAGAGAAAAGTGGGTGGGGCCCAGACCTTAACCCATCCGCATTTCTCAAACATCATCCGCATTAGTTAATGTGGATGAATGTTGTTCTCCCACATTTGTAAATATGGATGAAAAGTCTCTAGCATTTCCATAAATGCTTATCCGCATTTCTTCACAAGCAAATGCGGACAGAGTGATCTTTATCCGTATTTGTAAATACGAATGAGCAATCTTCATCCGCATTTCCTCAAAATGTCAAATGCTGCTATCATAAACAAATGCGGATGAATAGTATTCTCTCTCTAAAATAGATTATCCATATAATTTATTTTCAACACAAGTGCAAATATTTAGAAACCTGATTTCTAAATATTCTAAGTGTTAATATTCATTTATATGATCATATCATAAAACAAATATTATAGGTGTTTGTCTAGCTTGTTATTGTGTATGACCCAACTTGGATCATAACGTACTAGCCACATCAATTCAATATGTATTTTGGGCAGATCATTTCCAACAATCTCCCACTTGCACAAGATACATAGAGGATTGATGCAAGTAGAAAATACCACCTAAAAACGGTTTACTACCCCCAATACGCATGACTAAGTGCCATTCAATAACATCATTTTCCTCAAGTCCCTTACTTGAAATGATTTAGGTGAATCTATCATCTATCCTTTTGTTTCAGATCTCATGTTAAATCCAGAGACATATAATGATCATTCTCTGTTGATTTAACTTAATCAGGCCTTAGACATCATACTCTCAACGAATAAGAGGAACAAATCCCATCTTGACTACATACGTTTCTCACAATCACCTTGTATCACACCTGAAACTAGCCTCATGTACTGTCCATAATTTCAGAACAGCGAAGAACTAGATCAAAGTATAATACTTGGTGAATATCGAAACCCAATATGTATCTCAGGTCGGAGGATACAACGATATTCGTCTTTACTCAAATTTACTTATGATCAATTACATAATTCCATGCAGTAAAATATGAGAGCGGGTCTGTCCAATATTTGTATCCCACAAATATTTATGAACCTTGGTAGCAACCACTTGCTCTATATTCATACATCATGAATATCCACCAATCCAAGTTCATAATGGTCTTACTTCATATTCGTTCCCACAAATATAACCGACTACGGACATTTAGAATAATAAACATATTCATGGATTTAAACATGCTAAAATGGAACATAACAAATAGTATCATAATCATATATATATATATATATGAGTCAAAATAATAACTGTTCTGATATTTAAATACAAAATAGATCAAATCCAATCACTAGAATATCGAAGTCCTAAGGCACAAGTATGACTCTCATGCTTTGGCCTTTCAAGGAGCTTCGTGAGTGGATCCGCAACATTTTAATCAGTGTGAACTTTGTGAATACATATCTTTCCTTTTTCAACTTCACCCCTTAGGTAGTTGAATCTCCGCTCAATGTGCCTTGTCTTTTGATGTGACGGGGTTCCTTGATTTGAGCAATCGCACCCTCGTTATCACAAAAGATTTCTAGGGGGTCTTGAATGGTAGAAACCACCCCTAGATCGGCAATAAACTTCTTTAACCATGCAGCCTCCTGTGCTGCCAATGAAGAGGCGATGTATTCGGATTCTGTAATGGACAATGCTACCACATCCTGCTTTGAACTCTTCCAGGACACTGCCCCTCCATTCATAATGAAGACATACCCCGATTGTGATCAAGAATCATCTCGATCAGTTTGGTAACTCGCATCCGTGTAACCCTTTTCAACAAGTTCCTCCTCACCAGATCCGTATATTAGAAACATGTCCTTAGTCCTCCTAAGGTATTTCAATATATTTTTAACAGCCATCCAATGGCTATTTCCTGGATTCTGCTGATATCTATTAGTCATGCTTAAAGCGGTCTAGTGCATATCATTGCATACATGATGGATCTTATAGCAGATGCATATGGGATTTCCTTCATCCTTTCTTGCTCATCCTTTTAGCTTGGACATTGAGATGCACTTAATATTGTCCTTCTTTGAATAGGTACCATACCTTTCTTAGAGTTTTCCATCTTGAACCTTTTCAAGATTTTATCAATATATGCACTTTGGTTTAAACCTATCAACCGCCTTGATCTATCCCAATAGATCTTTATTTCCAAAATATAGGTGGCTTCACCAAGATCTTTGATGGAAAAGCAACTTCTAAGCCAGGTTTTAACACCTTCCATGGTTGGAGTGTCATTTACAAATAGTAGTATGTCATCAACATACAATACTAAGAATATGACAATGCTTCCACTAGCCTTTTTATACACACAAGCTTCATCAGCGTTCTTGATGAATCCAAATTTCTTGATCTCTTCATCAAAATGTTGATTCCAACTTCTCGATGCTTGTTTTAATCCGTAGATTGATTTCTTTAACTTGCATACTTAGGATGTTGTGGATCGACAAAACCATCAGGTTGTACCATATAGACAGTCTCTTCGAGATGTCCATTAAGGAAAGCGGTTTTGACATCCATTTGCCAAATCTCATTGTCATAATATGCAGCTATGGCAAATATTATCCTAATCGACTTTAGCATTGCAACAAGCGAGAAGGTTTCATCATAATCAACCCCTTGAGTTTGAGTGAAACCTTTTGCTACAAGTCTTGCTTTATAAGTATCCAAGTTTCCATGCATATTGGTTTTCTTCTTGAAAACCCACTTACATCCAACCTGTTTGGAGTTTAGCGGTGGTTCAACCAATTCCCATACATGGTTGTCATACATGGATTGCATCTCTACGTTCATGGCTTCCAGCCATTTGTCACAATCTGAATTGGACATTTCATCATGGTATGTAGTTGGTTCATCCGAGTCAACCACATAGCATCCATTCATGAAAAATCCATATCTTTCAGGTGGAATGCTAATTCTTCCAGATCTGTGAACATTTTGTGTGTATTGATCAACCACTTGATCATTATTAATAACCTCTTGTTGATTGCTAATTTTAACCAAACGTGTATCGGCTTGTGGTTCTTGATCCTCATCAAGTTCCACTGTCCTATAGGTCGTTCCTTCCATAATGAATTTAGTTTCCAAGAACTCAGCCTTTCGAGCAATAAATACCTTTTGCTCTGTTGGATCGTAGAAGTAATATCCCATATAGTCTTTGAGATATCCAACAAATATATACTTAGTGGATCGACTTTCTAACTTGTTTAGGGTGTTCTGCCTAACATAAGATTCACAACCCCAAACCTTTAAATATGATAGTGATGGAACTCTTCCATGCCATATTTCAAAAGGTGTCGTATCCACTTTCTTGGTTGGGGCCATATTCAAAATACGAGCCACGGGGAGCAATGCAAAACCCTAAAATGACAGAGGTAGTGAGCTTCTAGCCATCATAGATCGAACCATATCCAATAGAGTTCGGTTTCTCCTTTCAGACACACCATTATGTTGTGGTGTTCTGGGTGGAGTAAGTTGTGAGACAATCCCACAACTTCTAAGAAGATCTTGAAACGCATCACTGAGGTACTCACCTCCTCTATCTGAACGAGGAACTTTGATTTTTTTGTTGAGTTGATTTTCTACTTCATTCTTGAAGATTTTGGACATTTCAATAGCTTCATGTTTGTGTGTCAACAAGTGCATATAACCAAAACGACTATAATCGTCGATAAAGGTAATGAAGCATCTCTCATCGTTCCTTGTCATTGTTTTAAAAGGACCACATACATCCGAATGTATGATTCCTAATAAATCTTTTGCCCTTTCGTTACTACCACTAAAGGGCAACTTGGTCATCTTTCCTTGTAAACAAGATTCACACTTATCAAATGAACCGTTTTCATTTGTTTCCAAAAGACCATTCTTTTGAAGTGTTTGAATCCGATTCTTGTTTATGTGACCAAGACGATAATGCCAAAGATATAATTCATTTAAACCCATTTTAAGTTTCTTGGTGCTTGATTGGTATAACGAGTTATTAAAGGATGAGTCATCATGAACCAATTCATAGATACCATTAAAAGGCATAGCCTTAAAATAAAGTATATCATCCATAAAAACACAAATACCATCGTTTACAAACTTTAATACATAACCATATTGTTTTAAAAGGGAAACATAAATTATATTCCTAGTCAAACTAGGAGCATACAAAATGTTTTTCAAGACAACTTCCAAACCATTTAGAAGCTTCAAAACATAGTCTCCTAGGGCTTCGATATCAACTTTTGCTCCTTTGCCCATGTAGAGACTAGTGTCTCCCTTCTTGAAATGCTTATTTATTTTGAACCCCTGCAACAAATTGCAAATATGAGTTCCACATCCGGTATCCAATACCCATGTGTTTGAAGAAATAACATTTAGTTCAATATGAATCATGAAAGTTGTACCTGAGGTCTGCCTAGCATCCCTCTTGTTTCTCAACTCCTTGAGATAGGTTGGACAATTTCTTTTCCAATGTCCTATCTCACCACACACAAAGCATGGATCGTTCTCCGTCACCTTTGGCTTCTTAAGCTTTGGTTTTGGAGGTTCGGTTTTAGCCTTTCCCTTACCCTTCCCTTTGATGTACCCCTTGCCTTTGGCAATATTTGCCTTGGGATTGGGGTATTGCCTTTTCTTGTTGCCTCCCTCATTGATCGTGAGGACTGGTAAAACCCTTTTACCCATCCCCGCCTCGGCTGTTTTGAGCATTGCGTGGAGTTCACCAATGCTCTTGTCCCACCCGTACATGTTGTAATTCATGATAAATGTCTCAAACTTCTTGGTTAGACCATTGAGAATCAAATCCGTTGCCAACTCTTTTGAGACGGGACAGTTTAGCCTTTCAAGGCGATCAATGTGGCTCTTCATCTTAAGCACATAAAATGACACCGATTGAGTTTCTTCCATGCGACATGCATGGAGCGCTCGAACCGTTTCGAAGCGCTCCACCCTTTCTTGTTGAAGGAACATTTCCTTCAACTGTGTAATCATGTCGTACGCCCCATGATGCTCTAAATCCTTTTAGACCTCGGTAATCATAGTCCCCATCATGAGGCAAGAAACTTGCACAGAATCCTTAGTGTGCTTGACCCAATCGTTATAGGCATCAACATCATTAACGTCGGGTTGGTCGAGAATGGGATCATCTAACACATAGGATTTCTTCTCTTGCTTGATAACAATTCTCAAGTTTCAAAACCAATCCATAAAATTGTTGTGGTTAAGACGATCCCTTTCTAGAATAGTTCTTTATGATAGGTTATGGACGGTCGGGGTGGTAGCGTTGTTGTTATTAGCGGCCATTACTACAATATAAACAAAGTTCAATTTTAGTATTTATAAAAAAGACATTTTAACTATTAGTACCCTTTCATGTATCATAGACAATTAATAATTAAAATCTAGAATCCAACGTTACATTCAAATAATGGTTAGGTGACCTTTATCCCATTATTTAAATTAACAAGGTAGTCAACTTTTAACAATTGCAACCCTTTGCAACTTCTAGTTTATGGGATCGGTTAAACATCTTTATATTTAGTCGGCATGTTTAATCCCATCAACACCATTGTACGCCATGCTTCGGTGACCCTATTCACATGGTTTCCATTTCAAGTCGTCCTACTTACACACACGTGTGACTTTACACATATAGGTGGTTAGGTGACCTTTATTCCACAAATATGTTAAGCCCACCTCAAACACACAAGTTCCCTAAATATGGCTAGGTGACCTTTATCCCACAAATAGTTCCCAAGTGATTCTAGTGTTGTTTAAAAGGATGGTGTTAAACTTGATTAAAATGGATTTTTTTTCCATTAATTCTAGTTATGAAAACATTTTTGTACCTTACATTTGCATGCATTCAAATACGTGGTACACGAGTGAAACCAATTTCCAAGGTTCTTTTAATAAAACTAAATTTTATTGTGAAAACATTAACCTTTAATAAAACCAATTAATTACCCATGTTAATGTTTCCAAAAGAACCGTTTGCAGCTTGTTGTTGATTTGAAATTGTTTAACAGTGCATATCCAAATATCACATAAACAATAAATTAAATCAACCATACAAGAAATACATACAACAACAATTTCATAACCATAGCCAACTAATTTTAACGTCACTTGTTAACCGAAACAAGTGAGTTAATAAGGTCCTTCCTATGGGTGAAAATGACGCAACATATATGTCGGTGAACTCCCATTTGATCCCGCATCCAAATGCTTCAAGCGTCCACCTTGTGTTGTGATTCTTCCATTCCATTTGGGCTTCCAAATAGGCTTTGACTTCTTGCACCAAACTCCTTTGGGCCTTCATCATGTCCTTTCGGTTAAAACGGAAAATGCAGCCTTGTTTCATCTTCTTTTACAAAATATATCCTAAATACATTTTTCTACTAAAAGTAAAATGCAACTAACCTATTTATTTTACATACCAAATGAAAAATAAATAAATTACATACCCAATAGGAAGAATAAATACATTTAATTATTAAAAACCATTTGAATAATCAAATATAAACCACAACACATTCATCCACAGGGTCTCGGCTTTGGTTATGAACAAACAAAACACATATCCATATATGTATGTAAAACCCAAGAGCATCCCCTTGAACCACAAATTTTCGGTTAAAGCTTAAACAAACCGAGAACCATGATTCTTGTTCCAAATAACAAAATCATCCAAATGATTATATTTTTCAAGATTACAACATGCATGTCAAAAGGAATCTTGAAAACAGGGGATACTAGGACTGAAGCCTCTCGGCCTGTTGGTGAAACATCACCAAGAAACCGAATTTTCAGTCCAAATGAAGCATGTGTCCATATAACCGGCTCTAGATGTCATTGAAGGGATTTGAACAAGTTTATCAGAGCTATTTTATCCATATAAAATAGAAAATGCAGCGGAATATAAGTTTAAAACTTGTTACAGTTAACATATATATAAAACATTTTTATATGTATCTGTTAAAACCCCATATGGATCGATATATGAACAACATGCTTACAAACAATCATAGGGAGTTTAGAAATACAACCTTTTGCAGAAGGATGGGAAGAAGATCGATGAATTCAAGTCTCCAAAGCAGAAGACCTTAAAGCCCGTCTACCCACAAGCCTCCAACAAACACTCGGTTGCTAGGAGTTTACACTTTAAACGAGCTCCCTTCAATTTACTCTTGACAGATCGAGAGAAAAAGAAGTAGTGGAGTGTCTAGCACTTTTCATGTTCAAAAAAGTTATCTATGAGAGAGATCAGATTGCAGTCATATATTGCATGCCCTTGGAAATTCAAATTTCAAGAGAGAGAAAAGTGGGTGGGGGCCATCCCTTAACCCATCCGCATTTCTTAAACATCATTCGTATTAGTTAATACGGATGAATGTTGTTCTCCCGCATTTGTAAATGCGGATGAAAAAGGTTCATCTGCATTTCCAAATGGTCATCCGCATTTGTAAACGCAGATAAATAGTTTCCAGCATTTCCATAAATGCTTATCCGCATTTCTTATCCGCATTTCTTCACAAGCAAATGCGGACAGAGTGATCTTCATCCGCATTTGTAAATGCGGATGAGTAATCTTCATCCGCATTTCCTCAACATGTCAAATGCTGCTGTCATAAACAAATGCGGATGAATAGTATTCTCTCTCTAAAATAGATTATCCATATAATTTATTTTCAACACAAGTGTAAATATTTAGAAACCTAATTTCTAAATATTCTAAGTGTTAATATTCATTTATATGATCATATCATAAAACAAATATTATAGGTGTTTGTCTGGCTTGTTATTGGGTATGACCCGACTTAGATCATAACGTACTAGCCACATCAATTCAAAATGTATTTTGGGCAGATCATTTCCAACACGAGAATGAATCATGACGTAGCGGAGTATGTGAGTAAGTGCCTTACTTGTCTGCAAGTGAAGGCGAAGCATCAGAAACCATACGGGAAGATCCAACCTTTGGATATACCCAAGTGGAAATGGGAGCACATCACCATGGACTTCATCATGAAGTTGCCACGTACGGCAAGGGGATACGATGCCATATGGGTGATAGTAGACCGTCTGATGAAGATTGCTCACTTTTTGCTGATCCATGAGACGTATTCATCTGAGAGGTTAGCGATCTGTTCATCAGGGAAATTGTGACTCATCATGGTGTGCCAGTGTCTATCGTGTCTGACCGCGACACTCGGTTTACATCAAAGGTTTGGAAGAGATTTCATGATGCGATGGGGACGAGGTTACACATCAGTACGGCTTACCATCCTCAGACAGATGGTCGGTCAGAGAGAACCATTTAGATGCTGGAGGATATGCTATGAGCATGCGTTATTGATTTCGGTGGAAGTTGGGATGAACACTTACCGTTAGCCGAGTTCTCATATAACAACAGTTATCATGCCAGCATTGGTATGCCTCCTTATGAGATGTTGTACGGTAGAAGGTGTAGAACACCCGTATGTTGGGGTGACATCAGGCAAAAGGAGTTGGGGAGCATTGAGGTGATCGAGGCTACAACTAAAAAGTTGGAGAAGATTAAGGCCTTTACAAAGGCAGTAAAGGATGACAGAAGTCGTATGCCGACAAGAGACATAGACCGATCGAATTCAAGGTGGGTGATAGAGTTATGTTGAAGGTCTTGTCTTGGAAAGGGATCATCCGGTTCAGAAAGTGAGGAAAGCTAAGCCCAAGGTACATAGAGCCTTTCCGATCATTGCTCTAGTAGGAGAGGTGGCTTACAAGTTAGAGCTACCCAATAAGTTAAGTGGAATTCATCCGACCAGCCATCTATCTCATCTGAGGAAGTGCTTAGCCGATGAAGATATGATCGTGCCACTTGAGGACATCGAAGTAGATGAACGGCTTAATTACATGGAGCAACCAGTGGCCATCATTGATAGAAAGAAGAAAAGGCTGAGGAATAAAGTGGTTCCACTTGTGCGAGTACAGTGGAGACACAGGAAGGGGTCTGAGTCTACATGAGAGACCAAGGAAGAGATGAGGTGGTATTACCCACAACTATTCAAGGGCTGATAGGTTTCGAGGACGAAACCTAAATAAGGGGGGTGGACTTGTAACGCTCGAAAATTTTGAAGAAAAGAAGGCAGAATGAAGTTTTCGCGCGAAAGGAGGTTCTCGCGTGAGAACCTCATGCGAAAAGTACTGCTGGGTATTAATAGCTGAGAACACCCAGTCTGACTTTATTTTCACACGAGAAGTGCACCTATTAGAGAGAGAAAGCGGCTGCGTAGAGAGAGAAGTGAAGAATCCAAGTGTTTGAGTTTTCTCTCGGTAAAGGCTTCTGGAAGGTTGTGTTTGTGCTAGAACTTCAAGAGGTGAGTTTCTAGTCCTTTTTTTCAAGTTTTTATGTTTTGGGGCTATTATGCATACTAACACGTTTGAAAATGCTTGTTTATGCTTGAGTTGATGTTGTTATGATTTTAAGCCTGTTAGAACAGCCTTAGACGCGATAATTTATGACTGGGTAGGTGAAACCCATAGTTTTCGCGCAAGCAGTTAAGTTGTACTTTATGAAATTTGAATCTGTGAAGTTCTCGCACGAAAGGGGATAGTTCTCATGCGATAGGTAGTTCTCGTAAGATAGGAAGTCCTCGTACGATATATATGTTTTTGCGCGACATGAAGTTTTCGCGTGACTTATAGTTCTTGCGCGAAAGTGATGATTTGATGCGTAGGATTTGATTGTGGTTGGTTCTCGCTCAAATGTTAGGTTCTCACGCGAGATGGTGATGTTAGTTTTCGCATGACATGCTGTGATGTGTGATGTGTTATCTTTTCACGTTAAACGGTTTTAAAAGGATATGTGTATGATATGACTTTGCGTGGTATGATATGTATATGTACGTAAAGTATTATGTAATGAAAGTGAAAGATAACGATGATGAAAAGTGAAACGTAATTAATGAATGAAAGTCTTGCGAGCAAAGTGAATGGAGGTTCATAGCCATTGGGTTGTTAGCTCAACTGTGTGCGGTTTAGCTAACCCATAAGGATGCACACAGGGGTCAATCTTTGTGATTGACTAATAAGTATAAAACGGGACCCTTGTCGCTTGCCCCGATACTGGAGTCAGCTTCATGCACAATGTTAGGGGTCTATTTATAGACTTCGGCCCAGTACCAGCTTCGTGCATAATGTTTGGGGTATAGCATACAACATTGGTCTAGATGAAAGTGAAAGATAATAATAAAAGTTTGAAATGTACGAAATGAAAGAAACGAAGGATAATAAATGAATATGATGATATGTATGAAATGATGAATGATCACATAAAAAAGTAAAGGAAATGTTTTAACGTAAAGTAAAGTATTTTATTATAAAACTAGAACTCACTCAGCGTCACTAACTTTTGTATGCATAATAGTTGGCAGGTAATCGATGATGCTGAGGAGATGCAGGCATGGACGTGGGAGCTACTAGGATAGTTCAAGTTTGGCATCTATACTTTTGGGAATGTAATTGTATTGATACAATTTTTTAGGTGTAAATGGAATGATATGATACTCGACATGAGTTTTAATTATTAATGAAAAGTTTATATTCCACTGCAAATGATGTGTTTTAAATATTTTACGCTATGAATATCCAACTGTAAGCGTTCCAGGAACGGGGGTTTACATCATACCACTTCCTTGGTGCTTGATGTATCCTATATAGAGCTTTTTCAAGCTTGCAGACATAATCAGGATGATCTAGATCTATAAAGCCAGGTGGTTGACAGACATACACTTTTTTATCTATCACCCTATATAGAAAAGCACACTTGACATCAAGTTAGTAGACCTTGAAGTCCTTTGATGTAGCAAAAGTAAGGAGTATTCTTACACCTTTAAGTCTTGCAACAGGAGCAAAGAAATCTGTGTAGTCAATCCTTTTCTCTTGAGTGTAACCTTAAACTACCAGTCTTGCCTTGTTCTTGTTGACAAGTCCTCTATCATCTTTCTTGTTCCTGAATACCCATTTGATTCCTATTGGCATCTTCCCAAGAGGAAGAGGACATAGGATCCAAACACCCTGTCCTTTGAATTGAAGCAATTCCTCCTGTATTGCATCAATCTAGCATCCATCTTTTAAAGCTTTATCTACTTTCTTTGGCTCATTCTGGGATAAAAAGCAAGAGTGTAGACAAATATTTCAATCATGGATTTTACCATCTCCATCTTCTCCTGTATTGGAGATCCCTTCATTTGAGTTTTGTGCCTCATTGCAAGAATTAGTTGGCACCTCAGATGTATCAGCAGAAGACTTTATTATATTTGTGTTGATAGGATTTTCACCTGTGGTGTTTGTTACCATTGGGGCTGAAGAGATTTGATCATTTGGTCTTCTCAGCTCAAATCTTGGATCAATATCTTTTGAAGATAAATTACATGTTGTTCCTGAAATATCTTCATAAGATTTGTTAAAATAATTAGTAACTAAATCAAGATCAAACAGCCAATCAAGACCAGAACCTTTCATACTTGGAGTGTGTTCATTGAAAGTCACATTGGCTAACTCTTCAACTACTCTAGTTCTGAGATTATACACTCCAATGAAATTTCCATCATCTGCCTTCTTAGCAAACTTGGCTATGTGATCTTTGGTATTCAAGATGATGCATGGACATCTAAATGACCTAAGGAAACCAATGAAAGGTCTCCTTTTGTGCCACAGTTCATAATGTGTCTTACCATAAGTTTTGACTACTAAAACTCTGTTCTGCACATAGCAGATAGTGTTAACTGCCTCTTCCTAAAAGTTGATAGGTATTTAGAGTCAGAGAGCATGGTTCTTTCAGCCTCAATAAGTGTCCTATTTCTCCTTTCAGCAACACCATTTTGTTGAGGAGTTCTAGACACACTATATTGTATTGAAATACCCTTTTCATCACAAAATGAATCAAGGATTTGGTTCTTGAATTCAGTTCCTTTATCATATTTTATGATCTTAACCTTGTGATCACATTGATTCTCAATTTTTAGAATGAAGAGTTTCAAGATTTCAAGAGACTCATCCTTACTTCTAAGAAAGAAGACCCAAGTATATCTTGTATAATCATTTGTGATCATAAGACAGTATGAAGTTCTTCCTAAACTGATTACACTTGTGGGACCAAAGAGATCCATATGTAATAAGTGAAGGGGAGTAGTGATGGAGTTCATTTCTTTTGTCTTGTGTGACACTTTGTGTTGCTTTCCTTTCAAACATACAACACAATGATCATCACTTGTAAACTCTTTCTTTGTCATTCTAGTTACCAAATCATTCTTAATTAGTTTATTCATGTTCTTAAAGTTTACATGGCACATTCTTTTATGCCAAAGAAAAGACTCATCACTATTTGCTTTGGTTAGAAAGCAAGAAACTTCTCCAGAGGGGGAGGTTTCTTGCAAATCCATCTTGTACCCGTTCCCTTTCCTGGGGGCTCTGAGCAAAATATGCTCTTAAGGAATGATCACCCTGGGTTTGAGAACAATACACTCATGCTCACTAAAGAGCATGTATTGTCTCTGGTCACAAAATTGAGATACACTCAAAAGATTGTACTCAAGCTCCTTGACAAATTTTACCCTTTCAATGTTGAGCCTACCATTTGTGACCTTGCTTGTTCCATTAATGTAACCCTTGGTTCACCTCCAAAAAAAACTGGCCCAACATCAAGTTTTTCAAAGTCTTGAAGTAAAAAGTCATTGCCAGTCATGTGTTTGAAACAACCACTATCAATAATCCATACATTGCGTTTGGTATTCAGCTATTCCTACACATGAAAAGAGATGATTAGTTACATTTGGAAACCTAAGCCTTACTGGTCTTGGGCTTATCAAGATGAACTAAAGATAGTTTAGTAGTTATTGATCCAATATGCAAGCTTAGGGGATCCTTAGCTGTTGTTGATGAAGAAACTTCAGTCACATGGCCTTCCTTCATCTTCCACACCATCTTTGGAAGATTAGACTTGGGTTTTAAATCTTTAGAAGTTTTTATGACTTCTAAAGTTTTGGAGATTGAACATCAAAAACTTTTGCATCCATTGAAACAGACTTTAGTGCTTTAGAGGCATTCCTTTCTTTCAAGACCAAACTTGCTTCCAAAGATAGTTTTCCACCTATCTTCTTCTGGGTCACCTTGATGCTTCGAAGGAAAATGATTTTCCTTCTAAAGATATTTTCTTTTTCTTCTCAGAATTCTTCTTCTTGTTCATGTGGATGGTACTCCTAGGATTGTAAATGCAATCCTTAGCATAATAAGTTGTACCACTACACATGATACATTCCATAGGCTTTCTTTTAAGAGTCTTTCCTTGAGAAGAAGGTTTGTCCTAATTCTTTACTAGCTCCTTCTTCATCTTCTTAGATGACGCAGCATACTTCTGAGCGTAAAGTTGGCCTTCGTAGTTGGATGGTCCAGCCGGTGCACATTGGTTCAACCTTCTTCTCCTTACCAGGATGGTTTAGACTTCAACTAGGAATCCTGGTACTAGAGTCCTTGGTTAAGTCTTCAGTCTTCCTCACCTCAAACCCAGCAAAGATGAAAATTTGTTTTTGCCTGAGGTTGAAGGTGGGCTTGATCTCCTGCAATTTCTTTGATCTTCTTTTTGCAGCCATTGTCAAGTTTTTTCTTGCATAGTTGGCCATCCGTGGTCTCTTCTTCTCTTCAGGGATACAGTGACCATTCTTAGAGTGAACCTTTTCACTCAATTTTAGTTCACCTTTCATTATATCCTCTTCCTTAGTTTCATCTTAATCTTCCTCTGGGATATGATCAATAGGATGTAGCTCATCTTCACAAGTTTCACACCTTGGTTCTCTAACTGATAGTAATGTGTATGGAGGAGCTATTTCATTTGATCCAAGTCCCTTCCTGTTCTGGTAACAAACCTTTATATGCAAGGATAAAGATATAATGTTCTTGAAGGTTTTCTCTTCAAGAACATATTTTTCTACCTTGGCTTTGCTGATCACAAGCTCAGCCTGGAATTCAGTTAACTTGGAAACAAGATCTTTAATCTGAGTCATGTAGTTTGTATGCTTATGTTTTAGAGGAAAAATTGTTTTCTTTAAATCTTCTATTTTAAGCTTACAATCATTTTCTACTCTTATAAAATCAGCTTTTAAAATGTTTAAGTACTCAAGATCAGATCTTACTTCTAAGTTGTAGGACCTATACATATTAACTTTAGCAATGCATTCAGGGGAGTAGAGATGTTCCAATACCTTTGATTCATCATGATCTTCCATCAGGGCTTGGTTCACGTGAAAGCTCCAATCAAAGCTTCCTTCTTTAACAGCAACTACAACTTGCTGCTTTGGTTGGTTGGGCTTCTCAGTTCTTGGAGCTTTCTCAATGTAGTTTGGCCTGGATTGTGTATGGCACCATTTGTTCTTGGTGCCTTACACTCCTAAGCAAAGTGACATATTTGGTTGTAGTTGTAACATTTTACTTTGCTCTTGTCCAGCACAAACTTTCAACTGGACACATTGCTTGGAAACTTCCTCCTAGTACTCTTGTGGAACTTCTTAGCTCTATGAGTGAAGAAAAAGTTGCCAGAACTTTCATCTGAAGACACAAAGGCCTAAGAAGAGCTAGGCTCTTGGAATGGACTTCCTTGAGTATAGCTCTCCCTTGAGTATAGCTCTCCCTTGGTGTCTCCGGGAAGGTGATAAAAGGACCCTTTAATAAGTTGTCAGGGTAGTAGATGAGATAATGTTATGGTTCTATGCTATCCCTTTCAACCGCATGAAGGGCTGAACTCTTTTGGCTGAAAACTTCACCTACAAAACTTCACCTACAAGCTAAGGATTTAGGGATTTACTTTCAATTTGAAAACTTCACCTGAATTATTAGAGTGTCTACAATCTCAACGTACCTGAACTTTCATCTGAAGACACAAAGGAAGAGAGAACATGAATTTCATCACTATATCCTTTTTCATCACTGAAGCTAATGTATGAAGGATTTACTTTGCTCTTGTCATAGTTTCACCTGTCTTGTAGGTGAAGTTTTCAAATTGTTGCTTCATTATGTCTTTCTTCTTCTCCTTAGCTTCCCTAAATCCTTCATACATTAGCTTCAGTGAATCCTAGAGTTCTTTTGCACTCTTGCACTTCTTGAAGCCTTTGTAGATGGTGTTGAGAAGAGCAGTTTGAAAAGCGGTCATGACTTTCTGATCAATGTCTATTTTTTTCTAGTCTTCTTCAGAATAATCAGCCACTTTCTTGGGTATTATCCCACCTCCAGTAGTTGCTAAAGTAGTATTTGGGATGTGAGGTCCATAAACTACAGATCTTCACATTCTGCTGTCTTAAGACTTGATGAAGCCTTACATTCTCATGCACCAAGTGTTAAAGTCATCGGGGGTGATCAGTGGAGATGTAGTCATTATGCCGGTTTCCATATCAGCTTTCGAAAGAGCTGCCATTTGAGCAAGTAAGTGAATGTGAAACTGAAGAGTGATTCAAGATGGTGAGATCTTGCAATCAAGAGCCTGAAAAGCTCTGATACCAATTACAGGACCGGTTATGGTTTAACAACAGTTTCATAGTTAGAGATTTTCAACTAAACATACTTACCAGATCAAATAGGGAACCAGACAGTGAAACAATGAATAAGAAGTAATAACACTCAAGAACACAAAGATTGGTTTTCAAGGTTGATGTATATTGCTCTCAAGTGTTTACAAGAATTACAAAGCTTAGTCCTAAGACTAATACATGAGATACTTTATACTACAACCTACAACCAGACATACTTTAAAGGCCAACTGGACACTAATCTAGACAACAAGATCAATGTAGAGTCAAAAGACAGATTGCCTTTTGACTTGTGACTATGATATGCCATAGGTAACATCCTATTGTATTGCAATAAGGGTAAAAGCACTAAAGTAGAAAGTTACAGACAAGAGACCATATTATACAGTTGACAAAAGTAAAAAGGTAATCACCAACTTTTATAAGTTGGTGAGTCATCAGAGCTGACAGCGGAAAGATCTTCTGTTTTTGTCAAAAGTATGTTAGAGACACAAGTCTTCTTAGTCTTCGGAAGAGTTCAGTGTTCAAGCTTCAGAAGACTTTGTCTTTAAGCTTCGGAAGACTTCACTTTGCCTTCGGAAGACTTCACTTTGCCTTCGAAAGATTTCTGTCTTTGGTTTCGGATGATTTAACACTTAGTTATTTTTCTTTTTACATAGTCAAATCTTTCGAATTACTTTCTTCCTTGCACTGAATTCAGTGCATGTTGAGAGATCTTTGGTTAGTATCAACCTTTAATATAATTATCTTGATCTTACAACGACCTTTTCTGATCGAAACACTTACCATCGCCATCTTCTGTGGTGAAATTCCAGGTGAGATTTCCCATGCCACAAAATTATCGGTTTTATGTGCGATTTGTGTTTCAAATATCATTTGGTACATTCTACATGTATTAAATTTTAATTTATAGTTTGCTTCTTGAATGTGCGAGGTTTTTGAGGTTTCTGCCTTATTATAAATAATATATTTGACTGAATATACTTCCTAATTATGTAAAGTTTACCAATGGCTGCTTTTTATATATTTACATTTTATGAATTCAGTTTTTGAGTAAATGATGTCTTTTGAATATTCGTTTCAAATTAACTCTGAAAATATGTCATATGTTGTTATATGGATTTGGATTTTTTTGTTTTGTATAAGGTGTTAATCTCTTGTCACAAATTATAGAAACAGAATCGGATGATCATAATCAACAACAACAAACCACAATTGCTTAGAGACGAAAAATTCCCCCAAAAGGAAAGCCTACCAACCAGACGAGTTAGTCATTTTTAGTAAAATATTTTTTACTAATCAGATGATCATAATCAACAACAAACTACAATTCCTTCACCAGGTTTGATTCTAACTGATGTGACTGTAGTTTGTTCACTATCAGCATTGCGCTATTATGTTAATAAAATGTTGGCGGTCAATGAACTTATAAATGAAGCTAACCTATACTGTATACGTGCTCGGTTTTGAGGCATGATACCTCGTGCATGTTGAGGTGTCGAGGGTGATGACAAGTGGCATCCTTAGTAATTTTGTTTTGTAAGGCAAGTAAATTGCATGTTGACAGGGGTGGAGCCACCTTACAAACTATGGGGTCAAGTGACCCCCCTTAAATTTTGTTTTTGTATAATGCCAATGTAATAAGAATGCTGAGTGACCTCACATATTTTTAAGAAATGACCCCATTAAATTAGTTTGTTTGGTGAGAGCACATATGAAAACTTACTGTAATGGTATTTGGCTAGAGATCTATCTTTTGTAATTTCAATTGGCTTAGGTTCAAAATTTATAAATTTTGGATTTTAATTTTCTCCTTTTTGCTATCTTTATAAACTAAAGTTAACAATAGATTTTCATAATTCCCCTTAAATTTGATCTAAACTTCAATTACATATGTTCTTCATAGCTAGTTTCATTTGCTTTTTTTTCACCTACCAATTTTATCAATGAATGATGGAATTGCAAGTCCCATGGGTACATCATCTTCCATTTGATATTAAAATTGGTTATGATTTCATTCCGTTTGACTTTATCTACATCTTCTTATTTGTATTTTATTTGTTGAGAGGTTGTTTTCATACTCAATCTCTTAACCAAAAAATAATATTATTAAAAGGAATCGAAGATACAAAGGAATTTTTTGAGGGTTTGAAGGTTTAACATGTTGCTTCGAATTGTAGTTGATATTGAACAATTTGATCTACTAGCTAATACTCCTACAACTTGAGTTACTAGCTAATACTCCTAAATCGAAGAGGTTACATGCGAGTTGGGACTAAAACTCTAAAAGCCACAAACAAATCGACTACGATCACCCAACCAGGATTTTAGGTTTTTCAAAGATCATAGAACGACCCGACACTACCCGAAAATTCTAGCATCGGTTGTTAGAAATCTTAGCACATAAAAAAAGTGACCCTATAGAAAAAATATTCTGGTTTCGCCACTGCATGTTGATGCTCATTATGTTGTTTAAGTTAAGCTTAATGGATGATTATCTAAATGATGTAAGAAACCCCAATGTATCAGTGTTAATTATATACCTATGAAGTTATGTTTAACTGATGTTAGTAATTTATGCAAATTAATAACTGTATATTATAATTTAAATCATCACACTTCTAGATTTCAACAAATATATGATGTTGTACTTGTACCTATTTGTCTTTTTTTTAATCACCATTGTGATCCTTAGCATTCAAAAGTTGCTTTTATATAAACCTAGGGGTGGTAATTTCAACCCATTGGCTATGTATGCTGATTTTTTGGTGTTGTTTGAATGATATGAGCAAGCTCACATCCTGCATCTTTTATTCTTTTTCATATGTTATTTGCGTGGGTTTTCTATACACCAGTCCATGCTTATTTTTTTATTAAATGTGTGACATCACCTGTGTGTTTTTATGTATAAGTGTGATGATTTAAATTAAACATTTGTAATTGATAAGTATTGATAATTAGTCATTTTTATTCAGTTTATTAACATTGGTTTTTTTATTTTACATAACATGATTAATTAATCAATTAATACCTTATGAATCTCGGTGTTTTCATACATGTAATTTGTATGTGTGGTGTAATATGTACAATGTGTCGGGGCCACAAATGATATATTTATTTGGATTATTTTCTATAATCCTAGAGGGTTTTGCATTTGAGTATAGCAACAATTATTGTGCTACTCTGTACTCATACTTGCAGCCTTGCACATGTGAACTGCAAAGTTATGTAACGGGTAATCTTATACTTTTAGCCTTCTTTATTGCTATATGTAAATCATGCACACAAAAAAAAGGGTTTTGTACTAGTGTATCATGAAAATCATGCACACAAAAAAAACATTTCAATTTCTAAGTATGTTGATTCACTCTATGTTCTTTTTACAAGGGAGTTTTGTATTCAATTTCAATCTCATAACTTTTATTTTTTTAACAACTCTCTTTTTATCATAAGAGAAATTCAAGAAGGTCCAACAAAAGCAACATGTGATGCCCACATATGGGTATTTTCGATGAAGATTTCCTGTCATAATTTAATGTAAGCCAAAGATCAAATCTAACGAGTCATTAGTGTTTTTTTTATCGTTATTGGTTTTTGCAAAGCTTTCTAAGGACTAAAGGTTTAGGATAAGTAGCTATACTGAAGCATTTTGTTGTCTATTTGTAGAAGATTATGTTATATACAAAGCGAAAGTATCTAAAGATTTGTGAACTATAATTTTAACTTAAATTTTTTTTCATTACTATATATAATGCACAATTTTAGTTATATGAACCATTTACAAATTTAGAAAATTGTATCATTTTTTTTATACACTATATCTTGTTATGTATCATGCACTAAGAGCATTCACAGCAGGTTTGTTATATTTTATGAGTGTAATCCTTAAATTATATGAAATGGTTGTAAGTGGTTGTGAGTGGATGAGAGAGAAATGTTACTGTTCAATCTGTAAATTTAAAGAATTACTGTTCAAACCCTTATAATTTTTTAATATTTTTAAAAGTTGTTGTAAGTGTAGAAGAGAGAAAATGTAATGATAAAGGTATAAAAAATATTATTTAATTAAAAAGATAAGAGAAAGAGTAATATTTTTAGTGTAATTATATGAATAAAGATAAAGAATGAACTGAGAATGCTCTAAGTTAATTAATTATGATGTATCCCACTTTTTTGTAAACGCTTCTAGAATTAAAAGGAAAGACACACGTAATTTTAATCACAGACAAACATATGAAAGATATAGAAAAAAAGAAGTTGAAAATTGGTATATATAAAATGGCATATATGAAATAGAACGATATAAACGATTAGAATCTGTTAGGTGATATCAAATTTGATATAACAAACGAGAACATTATAAAAGACAGTTTTCCTTCGAAATAAAGTGAGTAGGTAGCCAGGTCGTAGTGTTCACAATATGATTAATTCAATGAAATTATTAGGACAATTTAGTCCTCGTTAAATACGAGTGATCTCCTTAATTTCCTACCTAACCATCTCATGCTTCAAGGGTAAAACTGTCAAAACACCGTATTTTCTGGAACCCCTATTTTTTTTTACACAAAAGCACGTGATTATCGCTTCTCATCATTAAATTAATTTCCACTACTGTTTTCGATAAACAAATATAATATTCTCTGTGTTACTCTATGTGTTCATATATGTATATTCACATCTCATAGTTTATAACAAGTAAATTAAGATTCTCGAGATCTCAAATTATGTCGATCACAAAGTTTATGGCTTCTCAAAATTCAATTGCTAAATTGAAACTGCACGAAACCCTAATTCATAGGCCTCATGTTAATCCTCCATTCAATCCCATTTCTGGTTTTCCGATCACCAAACACACGGTGGCTCCAATCACAACCACCACCATCAAATGGAACTCTATGATCGCTTATGTCAACGTCGAACCAGCCGGATCGCCATCACCACCGCCACCGTCAAGTTCTGGTCCTGGACCTTGGTAATTTTGCAACTCTTATGTACGTTCTATATATTAATGACTAACCAGCATCTGACATAATGATATTCAGATGTGTAATAGGTCTTTTCTTCTTTGAATATTGTTGAGGGTTTAAATATTTCTGTAGCTGGCTCGTTAGTTTGATTTAGAAGTAGATTAAGAGTTGGTAAAATGAATAACAAGTTTTTGTATTTTTCTTAATATTATATATTTTTTGTAGGAAAAATTGGGTTATTGGAATTTTGATGACATTTATCGTGCCATTTTTCACTACGAAAGGAGGTCCAATTAAACTACTGATGCGTAAGTCTTTAAGATCTTTGGATTAATGTTATTATGACACTTAATCTTGTACAAAACATTATGTTAAAAATATTGAGTATTGTTGTTACAGAGAAGGTTGACCGGATAGTTGACACGGCGGAGCATATAACGGATGTGGTGGAGGCGATGGCGGATAAGGTAGACAAGGTGGCGGAAGAACTCGGTGACGATCTTCCAGATGGTAGCGAGATCAAGAAGACACTTGATTTTATCGAACATATAGCCGAAAGAGTTGAAAAGGATGCTGAGACAGCCGGCGATTTCATAGACAAGGTTGGTTGTTTTTAAGTTATACATAGATCGATTTCAAGCTTATTATTTGATTAACATTACTTTTTTCTGGTTAATTAATTATTTAAGGACTCTATTAAAAATACATACAGTCATGATATCTAGACACTTTAATTAAAGATTGTATTGTCTAATACGTACGACGGATATTGATACGTAAAATATTAGATTAGTCAATCCATTAATTTGTTGTGGTTTAAATTCTACTATCAATAAATATTAAAACAGATTGGAATTTTTTCTAAACATAAACTTTAAAAAATATTAACTTTCAACTACATCCCATGTTAATTCCATCCTCATAATTAATTAACTAATTACATTATTTTAATAATATTATCTTTCATATTTCTCATTTTCTGTGTACTCTTATTTCAAATTTTCAGAATTCTAAAACTCAAACAAAGTGTATCCTTAGTTTAAAATAAATTTGGGTAAATGAGCTATTTTTCATATGTAATATACCATCCAACGCTCGTTTTGGCATGAAAGATATATATTTATTAGTAACAATTATTTTCTTGCTTTTCTTTATTTTGATATTAATGAATACAAAAGGGATCGATGGGCTACGAACATACTAATACAGGTAAAATGTTTGTGTGTTATATAACATGTAACATCCATTTCTATATCTGTTTATTATGCGTCTTAATTGATCAAATAGTATAATTAGGCCACGGAGTGAGTACCACGAAGAGGTGGGGAAAACCCGGCCACGTGTCGGAACACCACCCCTCCCCTATTTTTGGTGATCGAAATAAACCCTCGATCTGAGAATTTTCACTGGTACTCATTGGTTAATTTTTGCCTATTTGACTTGTATCGTATGCAAACACGGAAAGTATTGAAAAAATAAGGAAAATGGGATGACACTCTATGGAAAGGAGAAAACCAATAAAAATGAAAGAGAATATGATGCTAATATATATACAAGAAAATGATGGGTCATTATGAAGTTTGAGCGAGTTCCTTGACATATATATTTTAGTTAAATGAATTATTTGATTTGAATAATTTGGTTAACAAGTTTGAAGTGAAGAGTCACTTCTTTTCTCAACTAAAATTGATTTATTAATTGGTTAACAAGTTTGAAGTGAAGAGTCACTTCTTTTCTCAACTAAAATTGATTTATTAATGTATAAATTAATTTGAGAAACTGCTTGTTTTTGGGAATTTCAGGTTCAAGAAATGGAAGACAAAATAGAGGATATAATGGAACCCGTATTAGAGGAAGCTAAGGAAGTTGCTAGAGAAAACAAGGAGAAAAAGTCTAAGAAATAATAAAATATACACACTTATTTAATCATGAATATATTATATATGTAATCTGACTGTTAGTTGTCGAGACCGGAGCAACGACACCTGCATTCTACTTGAATTCTTCCATCAACATGTAGACAATTCGTTAATGTATTATAACTTGATACATAATGTAGCTAGAAATTTTAGCTTAAAATCATTGGGAGATGGTAACATTAATTTGTTAGCTTAAATGAATTGAATAACAATTTCATTTGAAATAATCCGAGAAATTTCATTTATTCTTTTTCCTTAAACTTGTGGTTTTTGTAAATTTCTTAGAAGACGCATAGCATATAAGCATAATAAATGATACAATTATATATTATATATTAAAGGATAAAACACAAAGCGTCTATACTCATTGTACAAGTGTTTAATTCATGTTTATGTTAGCACTTGCATGCGATAGCATTCTTAATTTAAATGTTCGTGCATACTGTTGCTTGAATACTCGAGATGAATAAAATTAAGCAGATATTAAAATATCGATTCTTGAGTGCCAAACAAATATTCAGAGGCTCTATTCGGACATGATGATGTTGCTAGCAAGGAGAAGATGGACAAAATTAAAAGAAAACTCTGATTGATCAGCAATATATGTAGATCTCGTATGAGTTAAATAAAAAAACTAAATCAAATTTGATTACCTTGTTGTTGTGTGATGATGTTGGTACGTAGGCGATTAAAAAGATGAACAAAATTAACAATATTTTCTGATGTGATATACACAAATATATCAGAACAAATCAAGTCCTAATCCAAATCGGATAAAAATTCTGTGTGAAACATAAAGCTAAAAAGATAACAACTATGTCCAAAACAACTATGTCCATATTTTATGCCATCAAAAGTTAAAACAAATTTACAATATGTTCTCTACCCTACCTGATTAAATTTCTAATACCGTGTGGTCTAAAAATACTTCTTAGCTTTCTAGAAAACTTAACTTTTTATTTATTTATTTTTTCAACTTTTGAAAGTCCCTAATGTACTACTGGTCTACACCGCAACCACTAGCATAGCTTAGTGGTAAAAATGTATGATCTTCATTCAAATGGTGTTGGGTTCAAGTCTCACTTTTGAGACATAAAGTAGATTAGATGTGAAGTAGATTAGAAATTAGTCTATAAAAAAAATTTTAATCTACTCCATGTCTTAAGTGAGATTTCAACTCAACACCTCTTGAATGATTAACATACAATTTTTATCATTAGACTATGTTAGTGGTTGTTAAACATTTTTATCTAAAATTCCCTTTATTTAAATAACCTCAGCCAAGCCAATAATAAGATGTCATCTCATTTTTACTTTACCAACGAAAGCCTTTATTATCTTCTGGATTTTAATGTAAATATCAACAGCTTGATCAATTGCAAAGCAAAAAATAGGGAGAACTCTCTATTCTTGTTAGACAACTAGTGCAGTTCAAGCATCCTTAAGGATTTGATTCCGACTCTACTCTTACTAGATGCTAACAAATGGGAAAAGGTTAGTGACAAATGTGTGGATCGTCAATCTCAAGTTCCATGAAATGGAACTGGAAACAGCCCATCATTGACCCGTTTGAGCTGCAGGAACTGTAGAATTCAAAGCGAACGATAGGAGAGTTCACACTCCATATGGGGCCGCATATGGATGATTAGTATTGGGTTGAGGATGCTAATGACAAATTCTTTGTTAGCTCTTTAAGGGGGAACATTAACAGATGCATGTTCCCAAGCAAGTCCGTTTCAGTGGCAGAGTTTGGTTCGCTTAAATGTGAACTTTTTTGCGATTATCCTTTCATGTGTTTGGCATCTCTGGAAACGACAGGGTGGAATAAGCTTCAATGGTCATTTCTGAGGCACGAAGAGGGCTTTTGATGACATAGTTGCGTCGTCTTTCGTTCATTCTCATTCATGTGAATTAAACACAGGTGTAATTATCGGTGTTATATTAGACAAATTGGTATGAGCTCTATGTTAGTGTCTTCTTGTTGTAATCGATCTCCTGTCCACTAGCTCCTTGCTAGTGTTTATTTGTTTCAATAAAGTTTCCATCGTTATAAAACAAAACACACTACCTTCAAGAGTTGTAACATTTTTTTTCTTAACTCACCTAAACACTACATATTTTTCAAATAAAAATTAAAATATATATTTTAGAAAAACACAAAAATATTAAAATAAAAAAATACTTGTCATTGAAAAACATAAATAAAGAAAAACAAAATATTAAATTTAGCTATCCTTCCTCCACTCTGAGATGTTTAAGTTTGTTAGACTTAAGGATTGTGTTTCAAAATCTAATATCAAAGTCTATTAAACAGATATCAAAACCTTTTGCGAATTTTTATATTAATACAATCCAAGCTTTTTCATTCAAATTCATACGAGTATATTCAAAAATAAATAAACAAAACTGTGTATTAATTTTTTTTTTTTTTTTTTTGTAATAACTAACCAACGCAAGCTCCTTAAGGAAAATCAAAATTCGTCTTAAAGTAAGTATCGTAGTAAAAACTAAGAAATGGAAATAACACATGCCTACCTATGATTGGTGATGTTACCCTGAAGACGTTAATCTTGATTATAGAAAGGGCCAAAATGGGTGAATCAAGAAGTCGAGGGTTGGAACATTGCATGTGAAATTCGGTGTTATCAATCGAGTCAAAAAGGTAGAAGATAATAACTAGTATTAGTTTATTAATATTTAGTTAAATTTATTATATTTTTTCATTGTGTTTGAGTTGTGTAAAGATTAGTATAAGTGTAGTATAAATAGGGGGTTATGATCATTGTATTTGGTGTGAATTTTAGTCATAATAATATTCTTAGAGTAGATAGGTTGTCTCCAAATTCCCGATGTTCTTGTGTTGATATAACAATTCAAGGAAAACAATTGATATCAAAGCTAAAATGTAGCTCATACTCAGTAAGAAAAGGAGGTGATCAAAGACTAGGGAGTAATCAAGAATTGAATATTTAAGACAATAAACAGGAGACTAGAAAAACAAACCACCAATTGTATCTAGGATGGAACGGTCAACCGTAGTGAAAACAAAAGCTCGAGTGAAATCTTCTGAAGTCGATCAAGGTGAGATCGGTTATGTGAGCAAGATTGTCAAGGTCAGGCCCCATCAGTCAAATAAAATAGATCATTCCTTTGGGATCAACAACCGATATATTTCTTCCTAGGCAAGATAAGATTGTCTTAGCAGACGGATAGTTCTTTGTTAGAAATAATCCGACAGGTAGCATAGGAAACGAAACACAGCAAGCGGCATGATTTTCTGTTCAATGGCATCATAAAAACAAGAAAGCAACTAGTTTTTCAGTAAGAGGTCAATAAGCAGGTGGCTTAAACGACAAAGGAAGATGTAGAAGTCCAAAGAAGCGGCTTTGATTCGAGTGGATTGTTTTTATAGAGGTAGAAGTTTAACCGAAAGAATTATAGGTCGTACTCGGAATTCAAGATCTAAGAGGTACAAATTACTATTAAAGGGGAGAGTGATAATCTTGATTGTATAAGGGCCTTTAATGGGTGAACAGAGAATTGAAGTCGAGTGTTGGAAACATTGCAAGTGAAAGTGGGTGTTATGAATTGAGCCAAAAAGGTATAGTAGGAGATAATACTTAGTATTATAGTATATTTATTTTGCTTGAGTTTGTATAAGACTAGATTGAATTTAGTTTTTAATATTATTATTGATAGTGTTTGAGTTATGTTCGGATTAGTATAAATAGGGGTTAGGGTTATCGTATATGGTGTGGTTTTTGTTCTTAATAATATTGTTAGAGTAGACAAATTGTTACATCGGAGTTATTCCCAGTTCGATGTTGCTGCTGTTGTGAAGCTCCACCACTACCAGAGCAAAGGCAGCAGTTTAAACGATGCTTCTTAACGCCATTGTCATGGGAGATCGAATAATGACACCATTACCACCGTCATGTACCGCCAATAACCTTGTCGAGAGACACTAGAGCTCTTGACCATTGCTTTCTACAATTGTAAGCTCGTTATATAGGAGAGCTGTATGGGAGTGTCGCGTGAGTTATGTACTCGAGACCATCGTCGGGTGGGGGCTTGCATGGCCGGTGAAGCTCTAATCGCAGCTACAAGGGTTTCCGGAGGGGAGGGGTTGTAAAATGAGAGATACCGGCCTTGCGATTGAAGGCAGGCGAGTGACCCAACATATTCACAACCATTATCCATGAATAACGAAATCAACAGTGTTTAAAGAAACTTTTCAACTAAAGATTCGAATTGGGGAAAAAGAATAGAGACATCCGCTTTTCTTTTCATGGGCTACAACCAAATATATTTAGAGTAGTAATTTACAAAAATAACATAATACTTGAAACCATCATTTGATTGTTGAACAGGGCCATATATACATCTAAGTATACTATTTGCAAGGGTTTTGTCACATGAAATGAATCTGAACTTAATAGAAATTTAGAGTAGCTTTACAAAGTTTTGCAACAGAGATAAGATAGTTACGTAATTGAGGAAGATAAAAGACATTATTCAAGGTAAATAGACAAGAGTGAGTTGGAATGGTTGCGTGACCGGTGTAAGAAATTGATAAACAGTTACCGTCTCCAAACACAATTTTATCAGGTCCTCAATAGTTGGATAAGGTATGTAATGATGCCTGGTCAGAAGAAGCATGATGCGATGTTCCGATATTAAACATTAATGACGGTGATGGAGCTGTAGCTGAAGTAGTATTGGTTACTGGATTGGTGGGTTGTAGGAGATTAAAGGAGATGTTATTCTCCTTGAGGAACCAGGCAAGCTTTCTGCATGCATTCTTTAGTATTGATTACCGTTGAATGAGAGCTTTTTGAAGCATTGTTGTAGAGCGAGGTGTTGGAGTGAGATACCTGATATGGCCAAAGAGAAGAGCCTTTGGACTGCCGATGAGTGTTGTTCGCAGTGGTGATGAGCGGAGTAAACGGCATATCCTTTAGAGAGTGCTCATAATCGACCAGTTTGTCGAAAATTTCTGGAAACGAAAACGGTGCATCTCTAACTTTGAGGGCTGCTGTGATGTGGTTGTAGTCTTCACCAAGTTGTGCTAGAATGTGGACAATAAGATCCTCATCATCAACCGGACTTTGAGCCAAGGCGGGTTCATCAGTGATTAATGCTTTCATGTCATGTAAGAACTCAGTGACCGAATGTGCTCCTTTTAAAAGAAATAAATATATTATATATCAATTTATTAGCTGTCATAATATTTTGTTTCTTTTATTTCCTCTTGTTTCTTTTTCTAGCTCCATGAAGTTAGGATCTCAATTGTATTTATTCTCTGTTCCGTGAGGTTTTGTTTATGTATGAAAACACGAAGTTGAATACCGATTTCTATATGGTATCAGAGCGAGGTTCTTGAATACCAATTGCAACGCTCGTAATCCAAGATGACCGAAGAGAAACCCAGCGATAGTGGCAAGACTAATGCCAACGGCAGTGGCAAGAATGATGCCATTGATGTCAACTCACCCTACTACTTATCCCCTTCCGATTTACCCAAACAAATGCACGTCAACGAAGTCTTAACCGACGGGAACTACAGCGACAGGGCCAAAGAGATGGCTAACTTTCTATTTGCAAAGCACAAGATGGGATTCGTGGATGTGACGATTCCTAAACCAGAAAAGACGGCGGATAACTCTATGCAGTGAATGCGTTGTGACGCCATGATCATCAGATGGCTCACGACGGCAATGGATAAAGATATCAGGGGGAGCATAAAATACGCTAACACATCCTCTGAAATATGGAACGATTTAAAGGAAAGGTTCGGGAAGGAGAGTGCACCTCGAGCCTATGAATTAAAACAATCCCTTTCAATAACCCACCAAGATGGCTCATCCGTCTCGGCGTACTACACTAAACTTCGTGGAATATGGGATGAGATACAATCTGTTTTTCCGATCCCGCAATTTACATGTGGAAACTGCTCTTGCAACATCGGGAAAAGACTCAGTGAATTCAAAGAAAAAGAGCGGTTGTACGAGTTTTTGATGGGCCTCGATAGGGACTTCTCTACAATAAGAACCCATGTTCTTTCCATCAAGCCAACTCCCACACTTGAAGAGGCCTACCGTCTCACTTCAGAAGAAGAACAACAAAAGAAAATTACCATGATGAGAAAGACACAAGTGGAACCGGCTGCGTTTAGAACCCAAGGACGACGAGAGGGCCATTCAAACTTCCAACGAAGCAAACAAGGGCCCCAAAAAGAATCAAGGCAGGTTGTTGATGAAGTTGACCACTGTTCTCATTGCGGGAGAGACGGTCATAAACGGGAAGGCTGTTTTAAGTTGATCGGTTATCCCGAATGGTGGCCCGGTAAAGCAAAAGGTGACAAGGTGAAGTCGAAGGTAGCCCACGTTGAGACCGAGTCCAGCCTAGCAGGCTTGACTGAAGCTCAATACCAAACTCTCATGAAGCATCTTGCTGGCAACGGGCAGAATACAGAAGGTGAATCCATTCATAAGGCAAACATGGCCGGTAAGCATAATGAAATTGATGATTGGATCTGGGATTCAGGTTCAACCAAACATATTGTCCATAAACAGGAATCTCTCGAAAATGGCACTCGAGCTATACGAGAGGCGCCCGTTATGATACCAAATGGTGACAACATACCGTAGAAGCTAAAGGGATTGCACCTTAATTTGTGGAATTATTATCAAAGAAGTTTTATATATTCCTAACTTCAATTGCAATTTACTTTCAGTTAGTAGATTATCAAAGGAATTGCAATGTGTAGTAAGTTTTTTCCGGATTTTTGCATAATGCAGGACTTACACTCGAAGAAGTTGATTGTCATGGGTAAATGCGTTCAAGGTCTGTGTAGGAACCTCTGAGGTTATGAGGCTGATGCAACCAAAGGATACCAAAACAACCAAGTCTTCCAACATGCACTAAGGAACAAAGAAGAACTAGCTTCAAAAGTTTTACACACTCAAGTAAAATACTAAGTGTAAAATCTTCTGAAGCCAATGTTCAGAAGAAACTACTGAGGAAACTTTACACTAAGTGTCAAGTCTTCTGAAGCCAAAGACTCAACTCTTCCGAAGGTTAAAGATGAAGTCTTCCGAAGCTCTCAAGACAAAGTCTTCCGAAGCTGAATAAAGATAAGACTGATTACTTTAGAAGAGAGAGAAAAGACACTTTTTATGTCAACTTTATCATAAAGCAACCTCCTATTCGCTGCATGCTCTGGTGGTTCACCAACTATCATAAGTTGGTGAAACTTCCATGCTTTATGATAAAGTAGATAAGGTCTTTATCTGCAAGTTTTTGTATTTGTTTCTTGTTTGGTTTTTTGTAATAGCAAAGTCAGTGAGCTATAGCTTGCCATAGTCACTAGTCAAAAGGCAATCTGCCTTTTGACTTTAGGCTGATCTTGTTGTCTAGATTAGTCACATCCAACTGTTTTTTTGCATATTGACGGTTGTAGGTTTAGTATAAAGAGTCAAAGGTTCTTGTATTTCACATATCAGTACAAACACCTGTAATAGAACCTAAGAAGCAATATACTACTTCCTTGAAAATTATCTCTTGTGTTCTTGCTCTTACTTTACTTGTGTTGTGTATTGTATCATCTGGTTAAAGTTCTAAGTTCCCTATTTGAATTGTTAAGTGATCCTAAAGATCCTCCTAAGTATGTTTACTAAGTGCAAAGTCCCTTTTTAACGGTCCTGCATTTGGTATCAAAGCATTCCAGGCTCTTGTTTGCAAGATCTCACCATCTTCAAAACCTCTTAGTTACACACATCACTTAACTCTTCAAATGGAAGCTATCTCCAAAGTTGATATGGAAACTGGAACAATGACAAAGTCCCCACTGATCACTCCTGAGGATTTTGACACCTGGTGTCAAAGAATGGAAGGCTTTATCAAGTCTCAAGATTCCAGGATGTGGGAGTCTGTTGTAGATGGACCTCATGTACCATGCACCTCTTCAGCTGCTGCTGGTGGTGGCATGATACCAAAGGAGAGGGCTGACTTTTCTGATGAATTGACATTGATCAGAAAGCCATGATAGCCCTTCAAGCTGCTCTTCCAAACTCCATCTACAAAGGTTTCAAGAAGTGCAAGACCGCTAAACAGCTATGGCATGCACTGAAACTGATATATGAGGGTTCAAATGAAGCCAAGGAGAACAAGAAGGATCTCCTGAAGCAGTAGTTTGAAAATTTCACCTTCAAGACAGGTGAAACCATAACTCAACAATACTTCAGGTATGTTGAGATTGTGGATACTCTGGCTGATGTTGGGGTAACTATTGAGAACAAGGATATTGTTAGGAAGTTCATATCCTCTCTCCCAAGACAATGGACACACTACTGTGTGGTCATTAAGAGGACTGAAAACCTCAAGATCCTTACTCTCACTGAGTTGTATGGGATACTCAGTGGATACCAGATGAAGATGAATATGCAAAATTCATCTGGTAGCTCCAACACTCACCAGAGTTCAGCCCTTCATGTGGTTAAAAGGGATAGCAGAGAACCATAGCATCATCTCATCTGCTACCCTGAGACTTCACAAAAGGGTCCTTTCATCACCTTCCTGGAGACACCAAGAGAGAGCTACATTCAAGGAAGTCCCTTCCAAGAGACAAACTCCTCTCAAGCTTTTGTTTGCACTGATGAAAGTTCAGGCAACTTTCTCTTTACTCTTGAAGACCTGGACTGTATCCATCCAGATGATCTGGAATATATGGAGATAGTCCAGCAGATGGCCCTTCTCACTCACAGAGCCCAGAAATTCTACAAGAGGACTGGGAGAAGGTTTCCTAGCAATGCTGCCAGTGGAAAGTTTGGGCTGGACAAGAGCAAATTCAAGTGTTCCAACTGTAACCAGATGGGACACTTTGCTAGAGAATGCAAGGCACCCAAATCAAATGGTGGCCAAGTCTCATCCAGGCCAAACTACACTGAAGGAGGGCACCAGAATGAGAAGCCAAGACAGCAAGCTGCAGTTGTTGTTGAAGAAGGAGGCTTTGACTGGAGCTTTCAAGCTGAAGATGCATCTCCAAACCAAGCACTCATGGCTGACCATGATGAAGCCAAGGTACTTGAACATCTTTGCTCTCCTGATTGTATTGATAAAGTAAACAGATACAGGTCCTACAACTTGGAAATGAGATCTGACATTGAGTACTTAAATATTTTAAAAGCTGATTTTAAAAGAGCTGAAAATGACTATAAACTTAAGATAGAAGATCTAGAAAAAAACAGTTTTAACTCTTAAACATAAGCAAACAAATTACAGGACTCAAATTAAGGATCTCATTACCAAGTTGACTAAATACCAGGCTGAGCTTGTGATTAGCAAAGCCAGAGCAGAAAAATGTGTTCTTGAAGAGGAAACCTTCAAGAACATGATATCCTCATCTCTGCATGCAAAAGTGTGTTATCAGAACAAGCAGGGATTGGGATCTAGTGAGATAGCTCCTCCACACTCTCTACTATCAGTTAGATCTCCAAGGTGTGGAACTGGTCAAGATGAGCTTCCATCCATAGACCCCAGTGATGAAGAGGATAAATAGGAGAATGTGAGGGATGACTCTGAGGTGAGTGAAGAGAGTAAATCCAAAAAGGGTCACCATGCTCCTAAGGAGGAAAAAGAAGCTGGTTTGAGTAAAATCAAATGGAAGAACTTGATCAGAAGAGCAAAGAGAAGATCAAGAAAAGCTCAAGAGGTCAAGACCACCTTTGATCCTAAACAGAAACAAGTATTTGTCTCTGCAGGGTTCAAGGTGATAAAAGCTGAAGATCCTGCCAAGAATTCTAGTACCAAGAGTTCCACTTCAGCTTCAACTCAGTCCAGCAACAACAAGAACATTGATCAGCTGTGTGTCACTGCTACACAGCCTGAACCATCTATTTCTAAAAACAAGCTTCACCCTAAGAAGCCTGCTGCATCATTTGAAAAGGTGAAAATGGAAAAGGAAAGTGTTCAAACTCAGTCTTCTTTGGAAAAGAAGGCTCTCAGAAGAAAAGATATAGACTGTGTTATGTGGTAGTACCTCACATCTGGCTAAGGATTGTCAATACAATCCAAAGGGACTATCCATATGATCAAGAAGAAAACTTCTGAGAGGAAGAAGAAACAAACAGCTTCGGAAGGAAAATCTGTTTCCTTCGGAAGCTCTAAAATGAAGAAAAAGGCAAATGAACCATTGTCTTCGGAAGGAAAATTGGTCTCGAAAGAAAGGAATGCTTCCAAAGTACTAAGGCCTCCTACAGTGAAAGCAAGATCTTCCGAAGGATCAGTCTCCAAAGCTTTCGAATCCACAAAAGCTTCCGAAGCATTGAAGGTCAAGCCCAATCTTTCAAAGGTGGTGTGGAAGATGAAGGAAGACCATGTGGCTAAAAGTTCATCATCAGAAACCGAAAATGATCCCCAAAGCCTGAGCATAGGATCTAGTACTGTTTCATTGCCTTTAACTCATTCTAATAAGCCCAAGACCAATGAGGCTTGGGTTTCCAAATGTAACTAAATCATCTCTTTTTGTGCAGGGACAGCTAAAGGCCAATAAAAATATATGGATTGTTGACAGTGGCTGCTCCAGGCACATGACTGGCAATGAGTCCTTGCTTTAAAACTTTGAAAGGATTGATGGAGGACCAGTTGCTTTTGGGGAGATGTAGGAGGGTACATTACTGGCATGGGCAAGGTTACAAATGGTAAGCTCATCATTGAGAAGGTAAACTTTGTCAAAGAGCTTGGATACAATCTCTGAGTGTGTCCTAATTTTGTGACCAAAACATCATATGCTCTTTACTGAGCATGAGTGCATTGTTCTCAAGCCTGGGGTTGACATTCCTCCTGAGCATATTTTGCTTAGAGCCCCCAGGAGAGGAAACATGTACAAGATGGACTTGCAGGAAGCATCCATCTGGAGAGGTTTCTTGCTTTCTATCTAAAGCAAATAGTGATGAGTCTCTTCTTTGGCATAAGAGAATGTGCCATGTAAACTTTAAAACATGAATAAACTGATTAAAATGATTTGGTAACTGGAATACCAAAGAAAGAGTTGATAAGTGATGACCACTGTGTTGCATGCCTGAAAGGGAAGCAACACAAAGTGTCTCACAAGCCAAAGGAAATAACTCTATCACTACTCCCCTACACTTGTTACATATGGATCTGTTTGGCCTCACCAGTGTAATGAGTCTAGGAAGGACCTCATACTGTTTAGTGATCACAGATGATTTCACAAGATTCACTTGGGTGTTTTTCCTTAGAACTAAGGATGAAACCTCTGAAATCTTGAAGAATTTCATTCTGAAAATTGAGAATCAATCTGATCTCAAGGTCAAAATCATAAGATGTGATCAGGGAACCGAATTTAAAAACCAAATCCTTGATACATTTTGTGATGAGAAGGGTATTTCAAGACAATATAGTGCTCCTAGAACTCCTCAGCAAAATGGTGTTGCTGAGAGGAGAAACAGGACACTTATTGAAGCTGCAAGAACTATGTTGTCTGACTCTAAGCTGTCCATCACCTTCTAGGCAAAGGCTGTCAACACAGCTTGCTATATGCAGAACAGAGTTTTAGTAGTTAAGACACATGGTAAGACTCCTTATGAACTATGGCACAAAAGGAGACCATTTATTGGTTTACTCAGAACATTTGGATGTCCTTGCACCATCTTGAATACCAAAGATCAAATAGCTAAGTTTGCTGAGAAATCAGATGATGGACATTTTGTTGGATAGTCTTCTCAAGCCAATGCTTATAGAGTATACAATCTCAGAACTAGAATCATTGAGGAGTCAGCCAATATGACTTTCAATGAACACACACCCTGTGTGAAAGGTTCTGGTCCGGATTGGCTATTTGATCTTGATTTAGTTACCAACTGTTTTAACAAATCTTGTGAGAATGTTTTAGGATCTATGGATAACAGGTCAACAGAGGATCCTGACCCAAGATTTGAGCTGAGAAGACCAAACAAGAAGACTACTTCAGCTCCAATGGTGACTAACCCTGTCATTGAGGCTCCAATCAGCAAAGCATGACAAATACTACTGATTCAATGAATTACCCTCAAAGTCCAGTTCAGAGGCTCAGAATTCAGGTGAAGGAACCTCCAATGCAGGAGGAATGGATGGTGGTGACAGTGATCAAGAATTTCTTGATGCTGATAACCACTCCATTGAAGACAACATCAATGATGTCACACACTCATTGGATCAAGTTTCTCTTGATAAGTGTGCTGATGTGGTGGGGGATTCTTCTTTGCCAGATCAAAATTTCTCTAATCTTGATCTGTCCAACCAACTTGCTGTGATTCCTCAACTCAGGATCCACAAGTCACATCCCACCACAAACATCATTGGAAATATTGACTCAGGGGTGAGAACAAGAGGACAAACTCATGATAGCCATGTTTGTCTACATTCTTGTTTCTTATCCCAAATTGAGCCTAAGAAAGTTGATGAGGCTCTAAAGGATGGAAGCTAGATTGAAGCAATGCAAGAAGAGTTGCTTCAAATCAAAAGACAGAAGGTGTGGAACTTGTGCCCTCTTCCTCAAGGAAGACTGTCATAGGTACCAAGTGGGTATTTAGGAACAAGAAGGATGATAGAGGGATCATCATCAAAATAAGGCTAGACTGGTTGTCCAAGGATACACACAAGAAGAAGGAATTGATTATACTGATGTCTTTGCTCCTGTAGCAAGACTTGAAGCTGTAAGGATATTCCTGGCTTATGCTGCATCCAAGGATTTCAAGGTCTACCAGCTTGATGTGAAGTGTGCCTTTCTTTATGGGGTGATTGATGAAGAAGTTTATATTAAACAACCACCTGGCTTTGTAGACCCAGATCATCCTGATTATGTCTGCAAGCTTGATAAAGCCCTTTATGGACTACATCAAGCTCCAAGAAAGTGGTATGAGACACTATCAACATACCTCTGCAATCATGGATACAAAAGAGGTACTATTGATGGGACTCTCTTCATCAAAGATACAGGGAATGACACATTGCTAGTTCAGATATATGTAGACGACATCATCTTTGGTTCAACTAATCCAAAGCTCTCAAAGACTTTGAGATGCTGATGAAGAATAGATTTGAAATGAGTGCCATGGGGGAACTCAATTTCTTTCTAGGAATTCAAGTGAAGCAGGTTGAAGATGGCATCTTCATCAGTCAGTCAAAGTATGTACAGGACATACTTACAAGGTTCAAGATGACTGATTGTAAAGTTGCTAAGACACCCATAGCCAGAAACCATTCCCTTGGTCTTGACCTTGAGGGGGAGTGTGTTGATGAACATCTCTACAGGGCTATGATTGGGTCACTTATGTATCTTACTGCTAGCAGGCCTGATATCATGTTTGCCACATGCATATGTGCAAGATATCAAGCAAACCCCAAGATGTCACACCTAATCACTGTCAAAAGGATTCTTAGATATCTCAAAGGTGCTCCAAATCTAGGCCTTTGGTATCCAAAGAATTCAGACTTTAATCTGTATGCTTATACAGATAGTGACTATGGTGGCTGCAACATGACTGCAAAGTCCACATCTGGGGGGTGTTCAGTTTCTTGGTGGAAGGATAGTCTCTTGGCAATGCAAGAAGCAATCTTGTGTGTCTGCATCAACTGCTGAAGCTGAATACATTGCTGCTGCCAGCTGCTGTGCTCAAGTGCTTTGGATTCAAAATCAGATGCTAGACTATGGATTCAATTTCAAAGAGACTCCCATCCATATAGACAACAACAGTGCCATCTCTATAACAGAGAATCCTGTGCAGCACTCAAGGACCAAACACATCAACATCAGGTATCATCTGATTAGGGATAATTTTGAAAAGGGCTTGATAAAACTAATCAAGGTTAACACAAATGAAAATATGCTGATCTGTTCACAAAAGCTTTTGATGAGCAGAGATTTAAGTATCTTGTATCAGCCATTGGGATGATTAACCTTGAATAGGTTTTTCTAAATAACTTCATCAATCTTACTACCTAAAATTGTGTGTCCTAGGTTGTCTATTAGATCACTTCATAAGCCCAGTTCTCTTTGGAGGAAAACAAATTTTCAAAATGATATTTTTTAGAGTTATGAAATTTACCTTCGGAAGAAATAAAATTGCCCTCGGAAGAAATTTACAGCTTATCTGCCAATTATCTTTGGAAGAAATTCATGAAGCATCTTCCGAAGCTTAAGTTGAATATAAGCTCCTAAATACATTTAGAATAAATCTCTTCCGAAAGCAATTAAGTCTCGGAAGACCTGTTTATCTCTTCCGAAGCCAAAACTTTCAAAACTCTTTGAAATATCTTCCGAAGCAAAATTGCCTTCGAAAGCTTTTTCTGAAAAAGCTTCCGAAGCTAAAATAACCTTCGGAAGTCTTGCAACTTCCAAGAAAACTACCTTTTTGGGCGCCTTTTTTTTAGTAGGACCCACTTGCGGATTTCAAAGTTTATCTTTTGCTTTAGCTTTGTTTCAAATCCTGAGTATATCTCCCCAAACGGACCTATCTTCATCTCTCTACTCTCATTTTTTTCCTTAACCTAAAATTAACCCCAAATTCATCTTCTTCTACCTTCCTTCTCTGCAAAGCTTCTGCAAATGGCAAATCTTGATCGCCGAAACGACCCAGATTTCACCATGCATCTACACAGGCAACACAACCAGGTTGCTCTGTTAAACTCTGAGAAGGATCCAAGCTTCTCGATGTTTGTAGGTATCTTTCTTTCCTCATTATCTCCCTCCCTTACGATTGATCCTCCCCTCTATGAGGATCAGTTGTTTGAGTTCTGGCGGACCTGTCAAGAGGTCACTTTGGACGGGGAGAAGGCACTGTCTGCCACAGTGCAAGGAGGACACTGTTATCACTCCAGCCATCATCAACACCCATCTTCAGCTGGATGATGAAGAAGGTGAAATGTCCTTCCCAAAAGCTGCTGTCAACCATTCCTTTGAGCAGATGGGATATGAAGGTGACTTCACAGTCAAGACCTTCAGGAAGGGGAAGGTCTCATACCAGTGGAAGTACCTCCTCCATGTTGTCATCCACAGCTTGTCTAACAAACATGGAGGATGGGACCAGATTCCAGAAGACCTCTCCTTCATTGTCCATGGGATGGTTCAAGGGGTCAAATTCAGGTATTCTCAGTTTGTTTTCACAAATTTACTTGCAAATTTGGACTCCTAGAATATTACATGTTTCCCCGTATGTTCAACACATTCTCAACTGTGAAATGGGACCACAGTTGAGGGGAACAGGTAATGTTCTTAAACTTGCACATATGAGACCCGACATTTTCAAAATATTGAAAAAGCCAACTGTTGGGTTCTCAGGGGTAGAAACAGCCCTTGTCCCAAAAATGTTTGAGCTCATTGCTCAGGGTGACATCCTAGCAGCACCAGCTAGTGATGAACCAACACCCTCTACCTCTCAACCACCATCAAGGCCTACCATTACCCTCACTTACCAAAGAAAATCCAAACGAACCCCTGCACCTGCTATTGAGCATATGCAGGCCCCCATATCACAACCCACACAGGAGGAAGTGGACACTAGAGCTCCCACTTCCCTGAGGAGCAAACCACTCCATTCTTGACACAATCAGTGCTGAGGTTCCTCATGCTCAGCCTGATGAGCTCACACCTCCTCAAATAGCCTTAAGCCATCACTCTGAGTCTCAACACTCTGGTGATCAACCTTCAGGGGAAAGCTACCATCCCCAGCCTCTTGATCTTAATCAACCCATGCCCAGCCTTGACTTTTACTCTGATGAAGATTTGGGTTTCAGTGAGTACCATGAATCTCTCTCTCCACCCACACTCAAGGTGAGATGAGTACTCCTGCCTCACCCACTTCTAGCCCACATCAGACACCACAAACTGAGGTGGATCTCCTTCAGATTGTCCAGGAGATCCATGTGGCATAGGCTTTCACTATTGGCAATGATTACATCTCTAAGACCTCAACCATGGCAACCCAACCTCTTGAAATAGAGCAGGGGAAATCCAGCAGCCAAGAAACCTATGTTGGTGATGAGGGAGAAGACTCAGGTCCAATCCTCTCATCCCCCTATAATTCCTCAACTGAAGATGAGGGGAGTCTACAACAAAAGGTGCACAAACTCTTAAACATATGCACATACTTTTTGTCCAAGATAGCTCACCTGGAATCTCAGGTGACTATCTTACAGAAAAGGGTCAATGACCAGCAACTTGAGATCACTAATCTCAAGGGTAAGCTAGTTGAGAGACCAATGAGATCAACTCATCTAGGTCCACAAGAACCTGTGGATGTCATGGATCAATCTCGCAGCTCACCTATGCAAGAGGGTGATGTTACCAAATTGGGGGAGCAAATCCTAACAATCACAGAACCTGGGAGTTCCTCTCAGAGTATGGACATAGAGGACTCACCATCCTCTCTTGCAGTTGTCCATACTTAGCAACCTCCTCTAGACAGTGATCTATATTTGTTAATACAACAACTGTTTAAGGAGGGAATACCAAGAGCAATGTCTGCCGCGTCTGAGAACCCAATCTAGGGTTGGGGGTATGACAGTGAAAGGAAAGCTCTTATACTCTCTAGAGCTCAGGGTCAACTAGAAATTTTAAACATTTCAAACCTGAGTTTCTATGAGGGTATAAATCTGGTAGATCTGGCACTTGTCAACCCAAGCAACAACAGACAAGCTGCCAGACTAGCTAGTAGAATTCAAGATTGGGTGCTGGAAGAATTCAAAAGGAGATCAGAACTATATAGACAGAGGCTAGCAGTTGAAGCCTTTGGTCAACTGGATGTTGAGGTGGACCCTAAGATTAGCTTCAAAGGGAAAGCCTTGACTGAAGGCCCAGAGGCTGAGACTGTGAACCTTAAGACAATATCTCCTCCAGCACCCCATACCCTCAGTGAGGCACCAGCTGGTGATGGTGCATCACAACCTCTCTCTGGCCAGAGCTTGACTGCTGAATCCAGCAATGAAGGCCAAGCTCTCCTCAGCCTGAGTCATCAAGATCAGTACTTGACAAAGGCAAAAGAAAACTAACTGCTGAGGAGATTGAAGAAGAGAAAAGAGAGAGGAAGAAAAGCTGAGGGGAGAGAGTTCAAGTGGTTCCCTAGGATTCATGCAAGCTGCAATTCTGACTGCCCATGTTCAAACACTCAAGAAGATGAGTTAAGGGCAGCCAGACTTAATTATCTGGGGACCAGGAACTACAACATAGATGAACTCATCTCTCTCCCTTAGAAGAATTAAATGAACTGGCTGACACTGAGTTGTCAAAGGAGAGGAAGGAAGCTGAGGATGCAGCCTTGACCCTCAAGCATAAAGAGGAAATGAGAAGAAAAAGAATATAGAAGAATATTCCTATCCTCTCCCCAGTTTAAGAAAGCCCTGAGTCAGAGGCTGTGGCAGCTGATCAACCTTAGGTAGTTAATGAAGAAGAAAAGACAAGGATGAACTACCTGAGAGCCACAGGCCTCTACCAGGCACATGCACTTCTTCCCTTGCCATATGATTACATACTGTTTGAATACAACAAGCAGCTGGAAGAGCAAGCCAAAAGAAATAGGCAAGCTGCTAGAAAAAGGGAAAGGGAAGAAGCTGCCAAGTCAAGAGCCATCATCAAGAAAAGTCAGAAAAAGTCTACAGATAGGCAGAAGATGATGAGCTTCTTGAAGCTGTATGGGTTCTCCAAAAGGAGGCTTGGTCCCATGTCTCTGTCCATAATGGATGAGCACATAAGGGTGATCAAGCAGAAGATTAAAAGAGGAGAGCTTGTGGATCTCCACTCACCATCAGAACAAGCTCAACCTGAAGTTGAGGTAAGGTTGAACCTACAAAGACAACACAACCTGCACCTGAAGCTACACAACAGCCAACTTCATCTTCTGATCTACAGCAGAGTTCTCCTCCCTCTCCTTCTAAACCTGGGAGAGAGGAGATCCTAACTGAGAGGGAATCCACTAAAGAACCTGGTACTGAAGACCAACCCTCTCAGTTAAAATCATCTGGGAGGAAAAGAGGATGGCCAAAAAAGACCCTCTAAGAAGAAGAAAAGAAGAAAGGCATCCACCTCCCAAACTCAGGATTAGTTAGAACATCCTGAGGAAGTGTATGAAGAGGGCTCTCAACCAACTCTTATCATAGTAGAGCCTCTCTATGTTGGAAGACCAATTCTATCATGGACATTTGCTGAAGATCCTGATAGATGGTATGTCACTAGAGATCAGGGAGAACAACATGTCTACTTCACTAGTGACATGCTTGAACTCCATCTGCATGATCTCTATGACATGAGAAGGTACTTCATGGGTCTGAAGAATCCTGATCTGCTAATGAAGAAAGGAATTCTGAAGATTCTCATGTGGACTATCCCAGTCTGAAGACCTCTCTGTTTTGGTAGCATCAGCCTAGGGGGAGTTTGTAGGAACCTCTGAGGTTATGAGGCTGATGCAACCAAAGGATACCAAAACAACCAAGTCTTCCAACATGCACTAAGGAACAAAGAAGAACTAGCTTTGGAAGTTTTACACACTCAAGTAAAATGCTAAGTGTAAAATCTTCCGAAGCCAATGTTCAGAAGAAACTACCGAGGAAACTTTACACTAAGTGTCAAGTCTTCCGAAGCCAAAGACTCAACTCTTCCGAAGGTTAAAGATGAAGTCTTCCGAAGCTCTCAAGACAAAGTCTTTCGAAGCTGAATAAAGATAAGACTGGTTACTTTAGAAGAGAGAGAAAAGACACTTTTTCTATCAACTTTATCATAAAGCAACCTCCTGTCCGCTGCATGCTCTGGTGGTTCACCAACTATCATAAGTTGGTGAAACTTCCATGCTTTATGATAAAGTAGATAAGGTCTTTGTCTGCAAGTTTCTGTATTTGTTTCTTGTTTGGCTTTTTGTAATAGGAAAGTCAGTGAGCTATGGCTTGTCATAATCACTAGTCAAAAGGCAATCTGTCTTTTGACTTTAGGCTGATCTTGTTGTCTAGGTTTAGTATAAAGAGTCAAAGGTTCTTGTATTTCACATATTAGTACAAACACCTGTAATAGAACCTAATAAGCAATATACTACTTCCTTGAAATTATCTCTTGTGCTCTTGCTCTTAGTTTACTTGTGTTGTGTATTGTATCATCTGCTTAAAGTTCTAAGTTCCCAATTTGAATTGTTAAGTGATCCTAAAGATCCTCCTAAGTGTGTTTACTAAGTGCAAAGTCCTTTTTTAACGGTCCTGCAGTCTGTGTCGGATGGGGATGGTGGCTCAAGAAAGGAAAGCTATGGCAATCAAGGCTGATGCAAAAGTTTGGCATTCAAGACTAGGTCATGCCTCCGATTCAAAGTTATCGCATATTTCTTTTTAAGAGATTTTTCTTTTAATTTTAAAGACAATGTTTGTGATTCGTTTGCTAAAGCTAAACATACACGGTCTTCTTTTCCTAAGAGCTTTATTAAAACTACTGAATGTTTTAAGTTGATTCATTGTGACATTTGGGGTGAATACCGCAAGCCATCCATAGCCCATGCAAGTTTTTTTTTTAACTGTTGTGGACGACTTTAGTAGGACACTTTGGGTTTATTTAATCAGGCTCAAGAGTGAGGCTAGTGATTGTTTAATAAACTTTCACAATATGGTTAAAACCTAATTTTCAAAACAAATCAAGCGAATAAGAAGTGACAATGGAGGCGAGTTCACTTCCAACCGCATGAAATAATTTTATGCGAGTGAAGGTATTTTGTTAGAAACTACTTGCCCTCACACACCCCAACAAAACGGAGTGGTTGAACGAAAATATCGACATCTCCTCGAAACCGCTCGGGCTCTCATGTTCCAAGGGGGCATTCCAAAGCGATTTTGGGGAGAATGCATAGAGGCAGCCGTTTACATCATTAACCGCCTTCCGTCTAAGGTTATTAAAAATCAAACTCCCTATGAGATTGTTTTCGAACAAAAACCCCGGTTATGATCACATGAGGACTTTGGGATGTTTAGCTTATTATAGTAGCGTAGAGACAGGAGGAGACAAATTTGAATTCAGGGGGAGACCGGGGGTGTTTATGGGGTACCCACAAGGAACGAAAGGCTTCAAAATTTTTGATCTCGAGCATGGGAAGATGGTTGTCTCACGTGATGTTAAGTTTGTTGAAAATAACTTTCCATTTGCTCACATTAAATCTAAGAATCCAATCTCTGATGTTTTTGAGGTACCCATGTGGTATGAAAATGATTATGCCAAACACATTGAAAAGGAAAATGGTGAACCAATTGAAAAAGAAAATGGTGAAGAGGCTGCTGTGTCCGTTTTCAACTCAGAGATGGAATTTTTTGACCCCACTAATTTTATTGAAGACGAGGCTCAAGTTGAAGATGACATAACTAATGAAGAAACTCACAATGAACCTCAAATTCACCGAGTAAAAAGGATCAGGCTACCACCATCTTGACTACAAGATTACAAAGTCACGCTGCCACCATCCATCAACCACGCCAACCCCTTGCCTAATCAACCTTCTTCGATGGTACATTCCCTTTCAAAGTATGTTTCTTACAACAAATTTTCAGAATCTCACAAAGCTTTTTTAGCGGCCATCACATCTGTTAATGAGCCGAAGTCTTTCAAGGAAGCCGTGCAGAATAAAATTTGGTGTGATGCCATGCAAAGTGAAATTAAGGCTCTTGAAGAAAACGAAACATGGACGTTAGAAACATTGCCGAAAGGAAATCACACTATTGATTCGAAGTGGGTTTACAAAATTAAACACAAACCCAATGGAGAGATCGAGAGGTATAAGGCCCGTCTCGTGGCAAGAGGATTCAACCAAATAGAAGGAGTCGATTACCATGACACTTTTGCATCGGTTGCAAAACTAGTTACTATTCGAACTCTCATCACAGTCGCTGTCAAAAGAAATTGGTTGTTGCACCAATTGGACGTGGACAATGCATTCCTTCATGGAGATTTGCAAGAGGAAGTGTACATGAAGATACCACAAGGCTTCTCCAACAAAGAAGAAACTAAAGTTTGTAGACTTAGAAAGTCTTTATACGGATTAAAGCAAGCTTCTCGTACTTGGTATCAAAGGTTCACAGTTTCTCTTCTAGACATCGGTTACAAACAATCTCATGCTGATCATTCACTTTTTATCTATCAAAATGGAGGTAAATTTGTGGCCATTCTAATTTACATTGATGATGTCATTATTACTGGAGATGACGAAGATATGATTAAAAGAACCAAGGATCAACTAAATACAAGTTTTGGCATTAAAGACCTTGGTCCATTGAAGTATTTTTTGGGAATAGAGGTTGCTCGTACCGGAGATTGGATTGTTCTAAGTCAACATAAATATGCCATGGATATCCTAAATGATTGCGGGCAGCTTGGATGTCGACCTAGTAGTTTCCCATGGAGCAAAACTTGAAGCTTGATAAATGTCATGAAAGTCACAAAGCCGATGCTTCTCTTTATAGGCGTCTAATCGGAAGATTATTATATCTTCAAGCCACACGCCCCGACATTTCCTATGCAGTTAATGTTCTTAGTCAATTCGTCTCGGATCCTGGAGATAATCATATGAATTTGTTCTTCGCGTACTCCGTTACATAAAATCTACTCTTGGTCAAGGCATTTTTAAACCCAAAAATGGTGGTCTAGACCTTGTTGCTTATTGTGATGCCGATTGGTTGGGATGTCCTTTTACAAGACGCTCGCGAACGGGCTATTTGCTACTCTTGGGTGGTGCTCCGGTATCCTGGAAAAACAAAGAAACAGTCAGTGGTCTCTCGTTCCTCGGCAGAAGCAGAATATCGTGCTATGGCTACCGCGGTTAGTGAAATTCTTTGGATGCGTTGGCTGCTTAAGGATCTTACGATCGACTTACAAGATGCTACACCACTTTATTGTGATAACCAAGCTGCACGACATATTACAAACAATCCAGTTTTCCACGAAAGAACTAAACACGTGGAAATGGACTGTTTTTTTGTTCGAGAACGTGTTGAATCCCATGAGATTTTGCCGCTTCATGTGACCAGCAAACAACAAGTTGCCGACCTATTTACCAAGCCTTTTGAACCCAACCTCTACAAGATCTTCTTGGCAAGCTAGGTGTTCGGGAACTTCACACTCTAGCTTGAGGGAGAGTAAAAGAAATAAAGATATTTATATCAATTTATTAGCTGTCATAATATTTGTTTTTTTTATTTCCTCTTGTTTCTTTTTTAGCTCCATAAAGTTAGGATCTCAATTGTATTTATTCTCTGTTCCGTGAGGTTTTGTTTATGTATGAAAACACAAAGTTGAATACCAATTTCTATACCTTTTGGATTCTTTGCAAGCTTGGATTTGAGAGAGATGATTCTAGACCAAGAAGCGCTGGTATAACTCTTGTTTAGATTATCCCAGGCCTATCGAGACCTGTTGCCAATGAGACAATCGGCTAGATAGTATCACTGAAACTGCCTAAAGGGGCACTATGAGGTTTTGGTCCTATCGAAACCAGGGAAGAAAGCTTGGATTTGGCTTGGTAACATCACCATTGAAATGTTTGGAAGGTGGATCATATGTAAGGTAACTGTCCAGATCTAACACGATCAAGGTTGAGAGAACTTGTTTCCTCCGGATGTAAAAGTTTGATGGTGTAAGCTTGATCGCTAAATGGGTTGTGGCGGTGAGATGGATAGTTGTTGTAGTGGTCGATGTTGAGTTGGTGGCAGAGACGGCCAAGGCGATGAGAATAAAGGTGGCCAGAAATTGATTGGATCAACTCAGTGGAGCTGTGGGCTTTGATACTATATACGATACAAAGAAGCTGTGGTTTCAAAAGATGATATTCTCTATTATTGTGCTGCCTTATATTGAGTGAATGTACAATGGAAACCGGGAAATTATAGGAGTTTAGTATGGAAACAAATAGCAAACATTTGACTATACGATTCAAAATATAATTTAGAAGTTCAAACTGAAGTGTGACTTGATGATATGGACTTGTTATCCATATAATAATATATACCTTGGTTAGATTCTTCTTTTAGTCTTACTGGTTGTTGTTACCACTCAAGGTTAAATGATACTTTAGAACTAACATAAGAATATAGAAACAATATTATTTTCAAACGATCTCTTTGAATATTTTCGCAAAGGTATGAAAATAGTAGGAGATATTATAGACTATAGCTTTTGAGATCAAGGGTCATATCATAATGCTTCGTGTTTATTGAAAAATGTTTGATGCAAGTTTGATTGATAGAATGTTATATGTGAAGTCTTGAGTGCATATCATAATGCACACTTCGTAACACGCTCTTATAAAGTTACACACTTCTACTTTTTAGAACTAAATACCTTTCAACATTGCCTCAACAATTATAATGGATCTGGCATTGATGACATTGGGCTCTTAATTGTAGAACCCAGGGAGGGTCATTGGCCGAAAATTGATGGAATTAACTATGTTCAAAAGCCCAAACCTTCCCTAGATGGTCATTATCGTTCAACAAAAACAGGCTAAAATGTTGGCTTCAATTTATCATTGGCTAAGTAGAATATGTGATCTTTTAGATGAAACATGAGTTTTCTTGCAACATGTTAACATAAATATATGCCATCCGTCTGACAGAGAGATTCTTGTTCTAGCACCAAGTCGATCCCTATGATTTGATGGGTGTCGACTACTCTTGCCTTTATCAAGTGGAGTAGGTTATTGTACAATGTAATGTGTATTTCTAGTATTGTTTTTGTACAACTTACCATGAAACAATTTTTGTAGTCATGTATGTGGCCACATTCTACGCAAATACGGTTATGATAAATAGACTTAGGTTCAATCTGCTATGACTAATCCCAATGGTTGAGTAAACCAGCTAAATTTTCAACTTTCTAAATTCACCGTGCGCTCCTTGTGAGTTAGACCATGACTTGGCATCTGTGGGTACTAAAAGCTACTCCAAGGGGCTCAAGTTAAAAGTTATTGAAATCTACTTTATGTAGTAATGACAACGTGCATCAACAGTGGCGGAGCTGGAACCACGGTTTACGGGGGGTGAGGACGAAAGTAAACTATTTTAGGGGGAGCGAACACTATATTTATTAAAAAAATTTCACTACCGGATCGAAAATTTACACTGTTGAGCCGAAATTAACACTACTGATGGAAAAAAGTCGAGCCGAAAATTAACACTACTGACGGAAAAAAAATGTCCCCCGACCCCTATGAAGCTTCGCCAGTGTGCATAAAAAATCAGAACAATAACAAACAACTTGAAAAAAATGAGCAATAAAATGACCTATAGTGAATATCCCATAAAGGACGTATATAAATAATAAGTATAATCAATTATATCTAACGTATAAGCAATTATTTTATTTGAAGATGAGGTCGAGTATATGTTGATAAATATAACAAAAGCATAATTAAAAAAAAATTGACTTAGGCTATCCTTAAAACATATCACTTTTACCTAATATAAGAAGAAATATTAGTGATATGAGAAATGAAGTATATGAGGTGCAAGATGTACGTTAAGCACGAGTATACTTTATCCACTAGAATGATTTTGATAGTCATATCCAGTGTAGCACTGTAGCACAACTCTTTAATAAATCCTTGAGAAGGATTTTAATAATAATATTCCTTAGTTAACGCTGTTACACAAAAAACATAATAGGCGCAAAGGTGGAATCATATGCACTTCTGACATCTGGGACCACCTTCAACACAAACAACCTCGAATAAAGAAACAAAACACATCATCAAAAAAGTAACATGCCCAAAAACTAAAGATGAGTTCGCACATGGCTTCCTGTACACAACTTTAACCAAACGACATCCCACTTCAAACAAAACGACACCCTCCACCTCCTTCCTATCGTCCCCAACAAATCATTTCCTTAACATATAAGCTACATGCATTACCCCCTAGTACCATACACATCACTCCACCATCAATCACTAGTTCTCTACTTTAAGAAATCTAATACAAGGAGCTGAATCTTAATGGATCTTTATCACTTGCACAAAACATGGCAATCACATATTAGAACATCTGAATCTAAATAGATCGTAGATACAACTCTATCACTTGCACAAAACATGGCAATCACATATTAGTTCATCTAAACCTAAACCGATCGTACATAAGACCACTCTATCACTTACAACATACTAAATAAAAACGATCCATCCATAAATAGAAGAGTAAAGATTTATATTACATCAAACGAACCACAATGTATCAATAATAATCATCATCATCACCGTCAAATATAACATATCACATCACAATAATCTAGAATCAACACCTATAAAGATTAAAGGAATAATAAAACTCCCAAGAATCACAACAAACACCACCACAAAATGACTATAAAAACCTCTCAAACAACCACAGATCTCTACAGCACAAAAGCAGCAACACCAGCAACAACAGCAGCAGCAAACCAGATCCAACTCTGTTCAAGCTACCAGCGTTAGGCGAAGCCGCCGGAGAACCCGTCGGAGTAGACGCAATCGACGGCGGAGATGCCGCCGGAGCTCCGGCAGGAGTGTCAGCAGCAGGCGGCGCCGGTGGCGACGCCGCCTCAGTCGGCGGAGATGTAGGGGCGGCTGACGGAGGCAGAACGACGGGGGAGGGCGGCGCTGCGGTGGGCGCGGCGGTTGGTGCGGCGGTGGGGGACTGTGAGAGTGCAGATCCGGCGGCCAGTGCGATGAGCAAGACGATGACGAAGGTTGAAGAAGACGCCATTGTTGACTTGTTGTTGTGTGCCTCTCTCTTCAGAGGTTGATGATTTAGAGAGAGTGAGTGTGGTGTGAGTGGGGCTGGGGTACGAGGGTTATTATTATCATATATAGGAGAGGGGTTGGGGTTTTAGTCGGTTTCAGGGTGTTTTGGTTAATCATTTGAGACAACTCATAGAGACGAAATCGTGGCCGTTGGTGTTTATTTTAAGGTTTTGAGTTGAATAAGTGTACGTTAATCGGCTTACGCGTGTCCCGTTACGGAAAATCACAGCTCTTTGATTGGTTTGCTTAGCTTCAACGTTTTAGTTTATTTTAATGGTGATTAAAACAACAGGCTTTTGAGAAAAAAATAACATTTTTTTTTAACCGACTAATTGTATTGGTAACAGGTCAATGTCTCATTCGATCATTTTTTTGTTGTATCGGAAGAGAACGGGTTCAATAGAAACATTGTCTTCCATTTTGTCAACGAAAATATATTCCTTGATAAGGAAGCATCCGGAAAATTTTCATGATCAAGTGACCATGAACCCGTTGCCATAAAGAAAAAGAGATTTTAAAACTAACTTAAACGATTAAACTTGTTAGTTTTCCACATCAATTTATATTATTTCCCTGGAATTTTAAAAATGTCTCTAAGCCCAGTGTTATTACCTTTGCCTTTTGTTTTTACTTAGTCTTGTATTAATAAATTTTTACTTAGTCTTGTATAAATAAATTAATGGAATGTGTTTACAATTTTGAATTAATTATTCTTTTTTTATAAATTAGTATTTATTTGAACTAATAGGATCAAAAATATTTTAAGGAGAAAGGAAGTAGACGGAAGTGAATACTATTTATATTATTTTCTTTTATTAAAAAGATAAGTAGTAGCAGAAGAGTGAGAAATCAACCATTGCTAAAGAATTAAGAGATAAAAATGGAGAGGAATCTGATGTGACATTAATGTATTAGCGTTAAAAGAGTGAATTGTGTGCCCCCCCCCCATCTAAGAGATGAAAAGGAGTGATGGAAAAAATGTGATGTGTTAGCGACGTATAAGAGAGAGTATTGTCGAAATGGAGGGATGGAAAAGATGAATGCCCTCCTCCTAAAGCGCATTTTGGTGTTCGGATGCATTATATGTGGAGTGTGTGTGGGTGCCTAATAAGTGTACATGGATGTGTCAGTTTGCATTCGGTTTTGAACATAGCGACCTAAGAATCGAAAATCAACAGTACTAGGGAATCGACAATTATAAAATTATAACAGATGACAAGACTGTGGAATATATTATGCAAGAATCGAGGTGGACCTTGTTTGGGTCTTTAGGTGTGACCAATCTAAACTTGAATGTGATTACCACTACATGTATGTATGTGGAAAGTCATATACCGGTTGATACATCTTTAAATATAATATAAAGTTAATTACACAAATGGTCCATGTGGTTTAGCATGGTTCCTAGGTTTAGGCACTAACTTTTTTTAGTAACAAGTTTAGGGATTTTGATTTTATAGTTTTATAACGGGTTTAGGGTCTATGACTAACTTTCGTTAATTTTTCGTTAAATTTATGTAAAATGACCTAAATACCCTTTTGTAACTAAAAGGGCTATTGTAAGGAATACACTTAAGGGCTGATGCAACCACAAAACAACCAAAAAGCTCTCAACATGCACGTGTGAAGTAGTAGGAAAGTACTTCGGAAGATTTGATATAACTCAGTGAATTATGCTAAGTATCAAATCTTCCGAAGCCAAAAGACCAATTCTTCCGAAGCCAAAGATGAAGTCTTCTGAAGTTTCAAAGACGAAGTCTTCTGAAGCCAAAGACTGATTTCTTCCGAAGATAGAGAAGGCATGTTTTCTCTGACTTACTTTTGACAAAAGCTTAACCACCTTTCCGCTGCCATTTCTAAAGACCCACCAACTAGCATGGTTTGGTGAAAAGTCCATGCTTTTATCAATGGTAGATTAAGGTGTTGAGTCTGTAACTTTCCAACTATGTACTTTTATCTTTTTTTGTAATATATTAGGATGTGAGCTATGGCATGTCATAGTCACTAGTCAAAAGGCAATCTGTCTTTTGACTCTATATTGATCTTATTGTCTAGATTAGTGTTTCCAGCTGGCCTTCAAAGTATTGCCGGTTGTAAGATGTAGTATAAAGTATCTCAAGTACTTGTATCTAGAATTAAGCTTTGTAACACATGTAAGAACTTGAGAGCAATATACAACATTCTTGAAAACCATATACTATCTTGTTCTTGTTCTTTTACTAGTGTTCATTGTTTCATCATCCTAGCCGGTTCCCTATTTGATTTGCTAAGTGTTTTAAATCTCTCCACCTTGTGAAACTGTTGTATTGACCACCCTTTAACGGTCCTGCAATTGGTATCAGAGCATTTCAGGCTCTTGATTGTAAGATCTCACCATCTTAAATCTATTCAGTTTCATAAAACACTTATCAACTCCAATGGCAGCTATCTCTAAGGCTGATATGGAAACCGGTACCATGACAAAGTCTCCATTAATCACTCCTGATGACTTGGATACTTGGTGCCAACGTATGGAAGGGTTCATAAAGTCTCAAGAAAGTAGGATGTGGAGGTCTGTTGTTGAAGGACCTTACATCCCAAGCACCTCTTCAGCCACTACTGTAGGTGAATGATTCCAAAGGAAATGGCTGACTACTCTAGAAAAGACTGGAAGAAAATAAATGTAGATCAAAAAGCCATGGCCGCTCTTCAAACTGCTCTTCCAAACTCCATATACAAAGGCTTCAAGAAGTGCAAAACTACTAAGCAGCTCTGAGATACCCTAAAGCTCATGTATGAGGGGTCTGAGGAAGCCAAAGTAAACAAGAAAGACATTATGAAGCTGCAGTTTGAGAACTTCACCTACAAGACAGGTGAAACCATGACTCAACAATACTTCAGGTATGTTGAGATTGTGGATACTCTAATGGATGTTGGAGTCAAGCTTGAGAATAGGGACATAGTGAGAAAGTTCATGTTCTCTTTTCCCAAACACTAGACTCACTACTGTATGGCCATCAAGAGAACTGAGAACCTCTCTACTCTTACTCTCACAAAGTTGTATGATATCCTTAGTGATTACCAGATGAAGATGAACCTGCAAAATCTATTAAGCAGCTCTTCCAACAATCAGCAGAGCTCAACCCTTCATGTGGTTGAAAGGGATAGCAGAGAACCATAGCAAGATCTCATCTACATCCCTGATAACTTATAAAAGGGTCCTTTCATCACCTTACCTGAGATACCAAGGGAGAGCTACATCCAAGGAAGCCCATTCCAAGAGACAAGCTCTGCTCAAGCCTTTGTGTCTGCTGATGAAAGTTGTGGAAACATTCTCTTCACTCTTGAAGACTTGGACTACATCTATCTAGATGATCTGGAGTATTTGGAGATAGTTCAATAGATGGCTCTCCTCACTCACAGAACCAAGAAGTTCTATAAGAGATCAGGAAGAAAGTTCCCAAGTAATATGGCTAGTGGAAAGTTTGGCTTGGATAAAAGCAAGGTGAAGTGTTACAACTGTAACCAAATAGGACACTTTGTTAGAGCGTGCAAGGCACCAAGGACAAATGGTAGCCAAGCACAATCCAGACCAAACTACACTGATGCAGCTCCCAGAACCTAGAAGACAAGCCAACCTAAACAACGTGATGTTGTTGCTGTTGAAGAAGGAGTCTTTGACTGGAGCTTTTAGGTAGAAGATGCTTCTACAAACCAAGCACTGATGGCTGATCATGAAGAAGCCATGGTATTAGAACATCTTTGTACTCCTGAATGCATTGCTAAAGTTAAAATGTACAGGTCCTATAACTTGGAAGTGAGATCTGATCTTGAGTCCTTAAACATTTTAAAAGAGAAAAAAATGACTATAAACTTAAAATTGAAGATTTAGAGAAAACTATTTCTACTCTTAAGCATGAGCATACAAACTACAGGACACACATCAAAGATCTCATAACCAAGTTAACTAAATGCCAGGTTGAGCTTGTGATCACAAAGCCAAGCAGAAAAATGTGTTCTTATAGAGGAAACCTTCAAAAACATAATCTCTTTATCCTTGCTTGCAAAAGTTAGTTACCAAAATAGGCAGTGACTAGGATCTAGTAAGATAGCTCCTTCACACACACTCCTATTTATTAGATCTCCAAGGTGTGGAACTTGACAAGATGAGCTGCCTCCTATTGATCCTATCCAAGAGAAGGATGGAGATGTGGAAGAGATAGTGAAGGATGAACCCGAGGTGAGTGAAAAGGGTTATCCTAATAAGGGACACTATTCTCTTGGAGAGAAGAAAGATCCAGGGATGACCAAGTCTGTAAGGAAGAACATGATAAGGACAGCCAAAAGAAAGTCAAAGAAAGCCCAAGAGATCAAGGCCACCTTTAACTCTAAGAAAAAGCAAGTTTTCGTTTTTGCTGGATTTGGTAAAGACTGAAGACTCACCAATGGACTCTAGTACCAAGAGTCCTAGTTCATGTCCTGGTCAAGAGAAAAAGGCTGATAAAATATGCACTACTGCTGCACAGCCTGAACCATCCAGTTCCAAGAGCAAGCCTCATCCTAAGAAGCCTGCTGCATCATTTGAAAAGATGAAGAAGGAAGTGGAAAGTGATCAAGCTCAGCCACCCACTCAAAAGAAGACTCTCAGAAGCATGCCAACTGAATGCATCATGTGTGGTAGTACTATCCACATGATCAAGAAGAAAACTTCTGAGAAGAAGAAGAAGAAGATAACTTCGAAAGGAAAATCTCTTTCTTTCAGAAGCTCCAAAGTAAGAAAAAGATAAGTGAAAACTTACATTCGAAAGAAAATTTGGTCTCGGAAGAAAGGAATGCTTCTGAAGTAATGAAGTCTATTACAATTGATGCAAAAGCTTCCGAAGGTTCAATTTCCAAAACTTCCAAAGTCATCAAAACCTCCAAAGTATTGAAGGCCAAGTCTAGCCTTCCAAAGATGGTGTGGAAGATGAAGAAAGGCCATGTGATTAAAAGTTCTTCATTAACAACAGCTAATCCTTAGAGCTTGCATATAGGATCAATTACTGTTATATTATCTTCAGTTCACTTTGAAAAGCCCAAGACCAATGAGGCTTAGGTTTCCAAATATAACTAACCATCTCTTTATATGCAAGAACAGCTAAAGTCCAAAGGGAATGTATGGATCATTGATAGTGGCTATTCCAGGTACATGACAGCCAATGACTCTTTGCTTTAAACTTTGAGAAATTTAATAGAGGGCTAGTTGATTTTGGAGGATAATCAGGTGGTTACATTACTAGAAGGGGCAGGGTCACAAATGGTAAGCTCAGCATTGAGAATGTAAATTTTGTTATGGATCTTGGGTACAATCTCTTGAGTGTATCCTAATTTTGCGATTAGAGACATAACATGCTCTTTACTAAGCAAGAAAGCATTGTTATCAAGCTCGGGATGGTCATTCCTCAAGAGCATATCCTGCTCAGAGCCCCCAGGAAAGGGAACATGTACAAGATGGATTTGCAGAAAACATCTACTTCAGGAGAAATTTCTTGATTTCTATCTAAAGCCAATAGTGATGAGTCTTTCCTCTGGCATAAAAGAATGTTCCATATAAACTTTAAGAACATGAATAAATTAATTAAGAATGATTTGGTAACTGGAATACCAAAGAAAGAGTTTACTAATGATGACCATTGTGTTGCATGCCTGAAAGGGAAGCAACAAGTGTCTCACAAGCTAAAGAAAATGAACTCCATCACTACTCCCCTACACTTATTACATATGGATCTCTTTGGCTCCACCAGTGTAATGAGTCTAGGAAGGACCTCATATTGTTTGGTGATCATAGATGACTTCACAAGATATACTTGGGTTTTCTTTCTTAGAACTAAGGATGAGACCCCTGAGATCTTAAAGAGTTTCATTTTGAAAATTGAGAATCAATGTGATCACAAGGTCAAGATCATAAGATGTGATCAAGGAACTGAATTCAAGAACCAAATCCTTGATGAATTTTATGATGAAAAGGATATTACAAGACAATATAGTGCTTCCAGGACTACTCAGCAAAAAGGTGTTGCTGAGAGGAGAAACAGGATACTTATTGAAGCTGAAAGAACCATGTTATCTGACTCTAAATTGCCATCACCTTCAGGGCAGAGGCAGTCAACATTGTCTGCTATACGCAGAACAGAGTTTTAATAGTCAAGACTCATAGTAAGACTCCTTATGAACTGTGGCACAAAAGAAGACCTTTCATTGGGTTCCTCAGATCATTTGGATGTCCTTGTACCATCTTGAATACTAAGGATCAAATAGCCAAATTTGCTGAGAAATTAGATGATGGGCCTTTTATTGGATACTCTTTCCAAGCTAAGGCTTATAGAGTATACAATCTCAAAACTAGAGTAGTTGAGGAGTCAGCCAACGTGACCTTCAATGAGCACACACCCAGTGCGAAAAGTTCTAGTCCTGATTGGCTATTTGATCTTGACTTAGTTACCAACTGTATTAACAAATCTTGTGAAGATGTTTCAAGATCTACAGGTACCTTATCAACAGGAGATTTTGATCCAAGATTTGAGCTGAGAATATTAAGTGTTCAATCTACTTCAGCTCCAATGGTAACTAGCCCTGTAGTTGGAAATCCTATCAGCACAACCATAACAAATCTTTAGCTGATACATCTGAGGTGCCTATAAATTCCAGCACAAAGGCACAAAACTTAAATGGAGGAATTTCCAATGTAGGAGGAGATGGAGGTGGTGATAGTGATCAAGAATCTTTTGATGCTGATAACAACCCCATAGAAGACAACATCAATGATACGACACACTCATTGGATCAAGTTTCTCTTGATAAGTATGTTAATGTGGTGGATGATATTCAAGCACCAGATCTAAATTTCACCAATTTAGATATATCTAACCAACTTGTTGTGATTCCTCAACTGAGAATTCATAAGTCACATCCCACCATAAACATAATTGGAAATATTAAGACAGGGGTGAGAACAAGAGGACAACCCCATGAAAAAATGTTTGTCTTCACTCTTTTCTCTTGTCCCAAATTGAGCCTAAAAAGATTAATAAGGCTCTGAATGATGGAAGTTAGATTGAAGCAATGCAGGAGGAGCTGCTTTAATTTAAGAGACAAAAGGTCTGGAACTTATGTCCTCTTCCTCAAGGGAATACTACTATAGGTACCAAGTGGGTATTCAGGAATAAGAAAGATAATAGAGGACTTGTCATCAAGAACAAGGCAAGACTAGTTGTTCAAGGGTACACACAAGAAGAAGGGATTGACTGCACAGATGTTTTTGCTCCATTAGCAAGACCTGAAGTTGTTAGGATATTCCTAGCTTTTGCTACACCCAAGGATTTCAAGGTCTACCAACTTGATGTCAAGTGTGTCTTCTTATATGAGGTGATTGATGAGGAGGTGTATGTCAAACAACTATCTAGCTTTGTAGACATATCATTCTGATTATGTCTACAAGCTTGACAATGCTCTCTATGGGTTGCATCAAGCTCTAAAGAAGTGGTATGAGACATTATCACAGTATCTCTGTCACACGGATACAAGAGAGGTATTATTGATGGAACACTCTTCATCAAAGGAACAGGAAATGACTTGATGCTGGTTCAAGTTTTTGTTGATGATATTAGTTTTGGGTAAACTAATCTGAAGCTCTGCAAAGACTTTGAGAAGCTGATGAAGAATAGATTTGAAATGAGTACCATGGGGGAACTCAATTTCTTTCTAGGAATTCAAGTGAAGCAGTTTGATAATGGAATCTTCATAAACTAGTCAAAGTATGTGCAAGACATACTTACCAGATCTCATCTAACTAAGTGCAAGGTTGCTGAGACACCCATAGCCAGAAACCACTCTCTAGGACCAGATCTTGAGGGGGAGTGTGTTGATGAACATCTATACAGGGCTATGATTAGGTCTCTTATGTACCTGACAGCCAGCAGGCCTGATATCATGTTTGCTACATGTATTTGTGCAAGATATCAAGCCAACCCTAAGATCTCACACCTGGTTGCTGTCAAGAGAATTCTCAAATATCTCAAAGGTGCTCCCAAACTGGGACTTTGGTATCTAAAGAATTCTGACTTCATTCTGTATACCTATACAGATAGTGGCTATGGTGACTGCAATATGACAGCAAAGTCTACATCTGGGGTATGTCAATTTTTTAGTGGAAGGATAGTATCATGGCAATGCATGAAACAATCCTGTGTGTCTGCATCAACTACTAAAGCTGAATACATTGCTGCTGCAAGATGTTGTGCTCAAGTGCTTTGGATTCAGAATTAGATGCTAGACTATGGATTCAACTTAAAGGAGACTACGATCCACATAGACAACAACAGTGCTATCTCTATTACAAATAATCTTGTACAACACTCAAAGACAAAGCACATCAATATCAGGTATCATTTGATTAGAGATAATTTTGAAAAGGGATTGATAAAACTAGTCAAAGTTAACACAAATTAACAATATGCTGATCTATTCACAAAAACTTTTGATTAGCAGAGATTTAAGTATCTTGTATCAGCTATTGTGATGATTAACTTTGAGTAGATTTTCTTAAACTAAACTTAAGATTATTTTTAATATGTATGTCTTTAGTTGTCTATATTATCATCATATAAACCCAGTTTATTTTGAAAGGAACTTTTCAAAATGATATTCCTTAAGATTTTTAAAATTTTGGGATATGTTTTCTTTTGGAAGACATCAAATTGTCTTCGGAAGAAAGTTATGTCTTCAAAACAAATAACTACTTCTGAGAAATTAACCTTCGAAAGAAATTCTGATATATCTTCTGAAGCTTATATTTGTCACCAAGTACTTGTATGTATTGAAGGACTATTTTCTTTAGAAAGCAATTTAGTCTTGAAGTTTTATTCTCTCATTGAATAAAATTTCTGATATTTGATATCTTTCGAAGTAACATTTATCTAGGAAGTAAAAGTACTTTAAGTATTTTTCTTCTGAAGCAAAATTAATGAAAGACTAAGGAATATCATCCGAAGCCAAATTGGCTTCAGAAGTTTATCCTTCCAAAGACAAATTACCTTCGGAAGATTTTAGACTTCCAAGAAAACTACCTTTTTGGGTAGTTTTTCAGAGGTGGGACCGACATCCGAATTTCAAAGTTTATCCTTTTGCATTAACTTTGTCTTAAATCCAATCCATATAAATATACCTTTAACGGTTTCCCCTCTTTCACTTTCTTCTTCATGTTCAAAAGTTTATAACCTAAATTCACTCACAAACCGCCTTTGCTCTTATCTTCCTTCACTTCAAAGCTACTTAAAAATGGCCAACCCTGATCCCCGAAACCAACATGATTTCTCCATGCAGTTACACAGGCAACACAACCAAGTTGCTCTGTTATCATCTAAGAAAGATCCAGGTTTCTCAGACGTTTGCCTCTTATTGTCACTTTCAAACTACCTCACCACCCTCACAATAGACCCTCCATTGTATGAAGATCAACTTTTAGAGTTTGGAGGACCTGCCAAGTGGTCATCTTGGACGGTGGGAAAGTACTATCTGCCACAGTGCAGGGGAAGATAATTTTCGTCACTCCATCCACACTCAACACTCATCTGAGGCTATACTACTTAATCTGGCAGATGTGCTATGAAGGGAACTACTCAATGAGAACCTTCAAAAAGGGTAAGATTTCCACCCAATGAAAGTACCTCCTCCATGTGGTCATCCATTCTCTGTCCAACAAACATGAAGGTTGGAATCAAATTCCTGAGGACTTATCCTACATAGTCCATGGGATGGTTCAAGGGGTCAAGTTCAAGTACTCAAAGTCTTTATACAAACTTGCTTGCCAACATGGACTCCTTAGAGTATTACATGTTCCCTAGATATGTTTAACACATTCTTAACTATGAACTGGGCTCACAGTTAAAGAGAATAGGTAACACTCTTAAATTAGGACAGATGAAGCCTGACATCTTCAAGACAATGAGAAAGTTTACTATTGGCTTCTCAGGGGTAGAAAAAGCCCTAGTCCCAAAAATGTTAGAGACTATTGCTCAAGGTAACAAGTTGGCAACACAAGCCAATGTTGAACCCAAACCTTCTACATCTACACCACCCACACTGCCACAAATCACCCTCACCTACTGAAGAAGATTTAAACGAACCCCTGTACAAACTACTCAGGATGTGCAGGCCCCCATACACTCACCCATGCAGGAAGAAGTGGACACTAGAGCTTCCACTTCTCTTGAGGAGCAGACCACTCCCATTATTTCTTTGATCAGTGCTGAGGTTCCTCATGCTCAGTCTGATAAGCTCACTACCCCAGCCTTAAGCCTTCACTATGAGTCTCAAAACTTTAATGATCAACCTTCAAGGGAAAGCTATCATCCCTAGCCTTTAGACCTCAACCAACCAATCCCCAACCTAGAATTCTATGATGATGAGGATATAGGTTTCAGTGAGTACCATGAGTCTCTTTTCTCCTCCCCTACTCAAGGAGAGATGAGTGCTCCTGAATCACCCATGTCTAGCCCATATCATCCACTCAAGACTGAGGTGGACTTCCCTGAACATATTCCGGAGGTCCATATGGAAAAGGCTCTTAGTTCTGCAAGTGATTACATCATTAAGACCTTAACCATGGCAACCCAGCCCATTAACACTTCTCAAGCTATCATGGTGCAGGGGAAATCCAACAGCCAAAAAACACAAGCTGGTGATGAGGAAGAAGACCTTGGTCCTATTCTCTTATCCCCCCATGATTCTTCTAATAAAGATGAGGGGAGTCTGCAACTAAAGGTACAACAACTATAAAAAATATGCACCTATTTAGTTTCAAATGTGAGTCACCTGAAATCTCAGGTGGCTACCTTACACAGAAGGGTCAATGACCATCAACTTGAGATAACCGATCTCAAGGGCAAGTTAGCTGAGAGACCCATCTAGAGGACTCAACCAGGCCCACAAGAACATATGGATGTGGTGGACCTAACCCTTAGCTCCCCTGTACAAGAGGGTGATGCTACCAGAAAGGGGGATAACGTCATATCGACAATCATAGAAGGAGTTCCTCTCAGAGTATGGACATGGAGGACTCACCACCCGCACTTGCAGTTGTCCATTCTCAACAACCTCCTCAAGACCACATTGAAATGGACTCACTTATTCAAAGCTTTTTTAAGGAGGGTATACCAAGGGCTATGCCTACTCCATCTCACCCTACTAAAAATCCAATAGTGGGATGGAGGTATGATGCTGAAAGGAGAGCCCTGATAATCTCTAGGTCTTAGGGACAACAAGAAATCTTTAACTTCTACAACCTGAGATACTATAAGAGCACCTATTTATTTGAACTCCCACTTGCCAACCCAAGTCAAAACAGGTAAGCTACAAGGTTAGCTGATAGGATTCAACAAAGGATGCTTGAAGATTTCAAGTTGAGATTCAAATTATATAAACAAAGGCTAGTAGGCAAGACTGTTGGTCAACTAGATGTTGAGGTGGACCCTAAGATTAGCTTCGAAGGGGGAAACCTTAGCTGAAGGACTAGTAGTTGAGCCTGTGAATCTTGAGATAGGAACTACTTCAACATTCATTAGCTGATAGGATTCAACAAAAGGTGCTTGAAGAGTTCAAGCTAAGATCCAAATTATATAGACAGAGGCTAGCAGATAAGATTGTTGGTCAATTGGATGTTGAGGTGGACCTTAAGATTAGCTTCAAAGGGGAAACCTTGGCAGAAGGTCTTGTAGTTGAGCCTGTGAACCTTGAGACAGGAACTACTTCAACACTCATTACCCTCAGTGAGGCACCGGCTGGTGAAGGTGTCTCACAGCCTCTCTCTGGCTAGAGCACATGTGCAGCACCAAGCAATAAAGGCCAAAGCTCTCTCCATCATGAGTCATACAGGCCTGTGAGTGATAAAGGGAAGAGGAAAATAACCTCCAAGGAGATTGAGGAGGAGAAGAGGGAGAGGGAGAGGAAGAGGAAGGAAAGGGGAGAGAGTTCAAGTGGGACCCCTAGCTTCATGGAAGCTGCTATTTGGGCTGCCCCCAGGCCAAGCGCTCAAGATGATGAGTTAAGGGTAGCCAGATTGAACTATTTGGGGTCCAGGAACTACAATATTGATTAACTCATCTCTCTCCCTTTGGATGAACTAAATGAACTGGCTGACATGGAAGTGTCAAAGGAGAGAAGGGAAGCTGAGGATGCAAAATTGCTCCTTAAGATCAAGAAAGGAGGAGAAAAAGACTCTACAAACCTCCTACCCTTTCCCCAGTTTAGGAAAGTCCTAAGGCAGAGGCTGTGGCCACTAAGCAAGAAACTCAGGTAGGTAGGGAACAAGACAGGCAAAACATGATAACCTACCTGAGTGCCACAGGTCTCTATCAGGCAGCAGTCCTTCTTCACTTATGATATGAATACATTGAGTTTGAATTCCTTAAGCAGCTTGAGCAACAAGTGCAAAAAGAGGATAAAGCTGCAAAGAGGAAGATGAGGGAAGAGGCTGCAAGGTCAAGAGCCACCATCAGAGCAAATCTAAAGAAGTCTACTGATAGACAAAAGATGGTGAGCTTCTTGAAGCTTTAAGGATTATCAGGAAGGAGACTTGGTCCAATGTCTCTATCCACTATAGATGAGCATATTAGAATGATCAAGCAGAAGATCAAAAGGAGTGAGCTGGTTGACTGGCATTCTCTACCAAGTCAGGCTGCACCTGAAGCTGAGGTCATGGTTGAACCCTAGGAGACAACACAACCTGAACCTAGTGTTGCATCATTACCATCTTCATCTTTTGATCTATAGTAGGGTCCTGATCCTTTTTCTTCTGAACCTGTGAAGGACAAGGACCCAACTGAGAAGGACAAACAAGAACAATCTGGTACTACAGGCTAGTGCACTCAGTTAAAGTACAGAAAGAGAAAAAGGATGGCCCATAAGAAAGGACAAGAAGAAGAAGAAGAAGAAGTCCAATGAATCCTCCTTTACACCTAAAGATGGATCAGAACATCCTAAGGGTGCTCAAGAAGTGGCTGCTTAACAAAGTCCACTCATAGTAGAGCCTCTTGAAGAACTTCATTCTGAAAATTGCAAATTAATATGATCACAAGGTCAAGATCATAAGATGTGATCAAGGAACTGAATTCAAAAACCAAATCCTTGATACATTTTATGATAGAAAGGGTATTACAAGACAATATAGTGCTCCTAGAACTCCTCAGCAAGATGGCATTACAGAGAGGAGAAATAGGACACTTATTGAGGGTGCAAGGACCATGCTCTCTGACTCTATACTGCCTATCACCTTCTGAGCAGAGGCAGTCAACACTGCCTGCTATGTATAGAACATAGTTTTAGTAGTCAAAACTTATGGTAAGACTCCTTATGAACTGTGACACAAAAGGAGACCTTTCTTTGGTTTCCTCAGATCATTTGTATGTCCATGCACCATCTTGAATACCAGAGATCATATAGACAAACTTGATGAGAAATCAGATGATGGACACTTCATTGGATACTCTTCCCAACCTAAGGATTACAGAGTATACAATCTAAGAACTAGAGTAGTTGAGGAGTCAGCCGGTGACCTTCAATGAGCAAACACTCAGTGTTAAAGGTTCTGGTCCTGATTGGTTATTTGATCTTGATTTAGTTACCAACTATTTTACCAAACCTTGTGAAAATGTTTTAGGATTTATAGGTAAAGTATCAGCTAGAGATCCCAACCAAATATTTGAGCTGAGAAGAAAAATGATAGAATTCCTTTAGCTCCAGTGGTAACAAACCCTGCAGATGGAAATCTTGTCAGCACAACCATGACAAACTCTTCAGCATACATTTGAGGTGCCTATAAATACCAACACAAAGGCACATAACTCAAATGAAGGGGTTTCCACTATAGGAGGAGATGGATATGGTAAAAGTGATCAAGAATTTCATGATGCTAACAACATCTCCATTGAAGACAACATCAATAATATCACACACTCACTGGATCAAATTTCTCTTGATAAGTATGCTGATATGGTGGGTGATACTCAATCACCAGATCTGATTTTCACCAATTTAGATCTGTCCAACCAACTTTCTGTGATTCCTCAACTGAGAATCCACAAGTCCTATCCCACCATAAACATCATTAGAGATGTTAAGAAAGGGTTGAGAACAAGAGGACAAGCCCATGACAAAAATGCTTGTCTTCACTCTTGTTTCTTGTCCCAGATTGAGCCTAAGAAGATTGATGAGGCTCTGAAGGATGGAAGTTGGGTTGAAGCAATGCAGGAGGAGTTGCTTCAATTCAAAAGGCAAAAGGTTTGGAACCTGTGTCCTCTTCCTCAAAGGAAGACCACAATCGATACCAAATGGGTTTTTAGGAATAAAAAAGATGTTAGAGGACTTGTCATCAAGAACAAGGCAAGACTAGTTATTCAAGAATACACATAAGAAGAGGGGATTGACTACATAAATTTTTATGCTCCTGTAGCAAGACTTGAAGCTATTAGGATATTCCTTGCTTTTGTTGCATCTAAGGATTTCAAGGTCTACCAACTTGATTTGAAGTGTGCCTTCTTATATAGGGTGATTGATAAGGAAGTGTATGTCAAAAAACCACCTGGCTTTGCAGACCCAGATCATCCTGATTATTTATGCAAGCTTGACAAAGCTCTCTATGGGTTGTATCGAGCTTCAAGAAAGTGGTATGAGACACTATCTCAGTACCTTTTTCAACACGGCTATAAGAGGGGTACTATTGATGGAACACTCTTCATTAAAGGAACATGAAATAACTTGATGCTGGTTCAAGTTTATGTAGATGATATCATTTATGGGTCAACTAATCTAAGGCTCTACAAAGACTTTGAGAAGCTGATGAAGAATAGATTTGAAATGAGTGCCATAGGGGAACTCAAATTCTTTATAGGAATTCAAGTGAAGCAGGTTGATAATAACATCTTCATAAAATAGACAAAGTATGTACAAGACATACTTGCCATATTTCATTTGACTGAGTGTAAGGTTACAAAGACACCTATAAGTAGAAACCACTCTCTAGGTCCTGATCGTAAGGAGGAGTGTGTTGATGAACATCTTTACAGGGCTATGATTGGGTCTCTTATGTACCTCACAACCAGTAGGCCTGATATCTTTTTTGCTACATGTATTTATGCAAGATATCAAGCCAACCCCAAGATGTCACACCTGGTTGCTGTCAAGAGAATTCTCAGATATCTCTAAGGTTCTCCCAAACTGGGCCTTGGTATCCAAAGAATTCTAACTTTAATCTGTATGCTTATACAGATAGTGACTATGGTGGCTGTAATATGACTGTAAAGTCTACATCTGGGGGATATCAATTCCTTGGTGGAAGGATAGTCTCATGGCAATGCAAGAAACAATCATGTGTGTCTGCATCAACTGCTGAAGCTGAATACATTACTGTTGCAAGCTTCTGTGCTCAAGTGCTTTGGATTCAGAATTAGATGTTGGACTATGGATTCAAATTCAAAGACACTCCTATCCATATAGACAATAATAGTACTACCTCTATTACAGAGAATCCTATGCAGTACTCAAGGACAAAACATATCAATATCAGGTATCATTTGATTAGAGATAATTTTGAAAAAGGATTGATAAAACTGGTCAATGTTAACACCAATGAACAATATGCTGATCTGTTCGCAAAAGCTTTTAATGAGCAGAGATTTAAGTATCTTGTATCAGCTATTGGGATGATTAACTTTGAGTAGATTTTCTTAAACTAAACTCCAGATTATTTTAAAATATGTGTGTCTTAAGTTGTCTATATCATCACCTATATAAGCTCAGTTTACCTTTGGAAGAAATTTTTTAAATTAGTATTCCTTGGAATATTGAAAATTTAAGATATATTTTCTCTCCAAAGACATTAAGTTGACTTTGGAAGAACATTATGTCTTCAAATCTATTAACTACTTCTAAGAAATTTACCTTTGGAAGAAATTCTAATATATCTTTCGAAGCTTAAATATGCTTCTAAGTACTTATATGTTTTGAAAGACAATTTTTTTTCAAATGCAATTAAGTCTCATAAGCTTTATTCACCCTTGAATAAAACTTCTAAAGTTTAATATCGTTTGAAACCAAATATATCTCGGAAGCAAAAACACTCTAAGTATTTTTCTTTCGAAGCAAATTTTCATTAAGCTTAGGAATATCTTCCGAAGTCAAATTGGCTTCGGAAGTTTTCTCAAAACTTTCGAAGACAAATTACCTTGGGAAGATTTTAGACTTCCAAGAAAACAACATTTTGGGGCATTTTTTCAAAGGTGAGACCGACATCCGGATTTTAAAGTTTATCCTTTTGTATTAATTTTGTCTCAAATCCAATCCATATAAATATACCTTTAACGGTTCCCCCTCTTTCTTCTTCCTCTTCATCTACAAAAGTTTTTAACCTAAATTCACCTACAAACCGCATTTGTTCTTATCTTCCTTCACTTCTAAGCTTCTCAAAAATAGCCAACCCTGATCCCCGAAACCAATCGGATTTTTCCATGCAGTTACACAGGCAACACAACCAAGTTGCTCTGTTATCATCTGAGAAAGATCTTGGTTTCTCAGATGTTTGCACTTCTTATCTCAATCAAACTGCTTCACTGTACTCACAATCGACCCTCCCTTGTATGAATATCAACTTTTAGAGTTCTGGAGGACCTGCCAAGAGGTTATCTTAGACGGGGAGAAGGCACTATCGCCAAAGTTCAGGGGAAGACAATTTTCATTGCTCCAGCCACCATAAACTCTCATCTGAGGCTGGATGATGAAAAAGGCGAATTGTCTTTCCCCAAGATTGCTGTTAACAACTCATTCCGGTAGATGGGCTATGAAGGGGACTACTCAGTAAGAACCTTCAAAAAGGGTAAGGTTTCCACCTAATGAAAGTACCTCCTCCATGTGGTCATCCATTCTCTGCCCAACAAACATGAAGGTTGGGATCAAATTTCTGAGGAATTATCCTACATAGTCTATAGGATGGTTCAAGGGGTCAAGTTCAAGTACTCATAGTTTTTTTTATACAAACTTGCTTGCCAACTTGGACTCCTTAGAGTATTAGATGTTCCCTAGATATGTTCAACACATTCTTAACTATGAACTGGGCTCACAGTTAAGGGTAACAGGTAACACTCTTAAATTGGGATAGATGAAGCCCGGTATCTTCAAGACAATGAAAAAGTCTATTATTGGCTTCTTAGGGGTAGAAATAGCCATGTTTCCAAAACTGTTAGAGATCATTGCTCAAGGTGACAAGTTGGCAACACAAGCCAATGTTAAACCCACACCTTCTAAATCTACACCACCCACACAACCACAAATCACCCTCACCTACTCAAGAAGATCCAAACGAACCCCTGCACAAACTACTCAGGATGTGCAGGCCCCCAAACACTCACCCATACAGGAAGAAGTGGACACTAGAGCTCCTACTTCTCCTAAGAAGCAGACCACTCCTATAATTTCTTTCATCAGTGCTGAGGTTACTCATGCTCAGTCTGATGAGCTCACTACTCCAGCCTTAAGCCTTCACTCTGAGTCTCAAAACTCTAGTGATCAACCTTCAGGGGAAAGCTACCATCCTTAGCTTCTAGACCTCAACCAACCAATCCCTAACCTAGAATTCTATGATAATAAGGATATAGGTTTCAGTGAGTACCATGAGTCTCTCTTCTCCACCCCTACTCAAGGAGAGATGAGTGCTCCTGAATCACCCATGTCTAGCCCACATCATCCACCCAAGACTGAGGTGGACTTCCTTAAACATGTTCAGGAGGTCCACATAAAAAAGGCTCTCACTTCTATAAGTGATTACATCATTAAGACCTCAACCATGGCAACCCAGCCCATTAACACTTCTCTTAAAGCTATCATGGTGCGGGGGAAATCCAGTAGCCAAAAAACATAAGCTGGTGATGAGGAAGAAGACCTTGGTCCTATTCTCTCATCCCCCCATGATTCTTTTGATAAAGGTGAGGGGAGTCTGCAACTAAAGGTGCAACAACTGTAAAAAATATGCACCTATTTAGTTTCAAAGGTGAGTCACCTAGAATCTCAGGTGGCTACCTTACAAAGAAGGGTCAATGACCAGCAACTTAAGATAACTGATCTCAAGGGCAAGTTAGCTGAAACCCATCCACATGACTCAACCAGACCCACAAGAGCCTATGGATATGGTGGACCTAACCCTTTGCTCCCCTGTGCAAGAGGGTGATGCTACTAGAAAGGGGGAGAAAGTCCTATCGACAATCACAGAACCTAGGAGTTCTCTCAGAGTATGGACATGGAGGACTCACCACCCTCACTTGCAGTTGTCCATACTCAACAACCTCCTCAGGTCCACATTGAAGTGGAATCATTCATTCAAAGCTTGTTTGATGAGGGTATACCACGGGCTATGCCTACTCAATCTCGCCCTGCTAAAAATCAAACAGTGGGATAGAGGTATGATGCTGAAAGGAGATCCCTGGTAATCTCTAGGTCTCAGGGACAACAAGAAATATTTAACTTCTACAACCTGAGATACTATGAGAGCACCTATTTAGTTGACCTCCCACTTGCCAACCCAAGTCAAAACAGGCAAGCTACAAGGTTAGCTGATTGGATTCAATAAAAGGGTGCTTGAAGAGTTCAAGTTGAGATCCAAATTATATAGACAAAGGCTAATAGGCAAGACTATTGGTCAACTAGATATTGAGGTGGACCTTAAGATTAGCTTTAAAGGGGAAACCTTGGCTGAAGGACTAGTAGTTGAGCCTGTGAATCTTGAGACAGGAACTACTTTAACATTCATTACCCTTAGTGAGACACCAGCTGGTGAAGGAGTCTCACAGCCTCTTTCTGGCTAGAGTTCAAGTGCAGTACCAAGAAAAGAAGGCCAAAGCAATCTGCATCCTGAGTCACGCAGGCCTATGAGTAACAAAGGGAAGAAGAAAATGACCTCTGAGGAGATTAAGAAGGAGAAGAGGGAAAGGAAGAGGAAGGCAAGGGGAGAGAGTTCAAGTGGGACCCCTGGCTTCATGGAAGCTGCTATCAGGGCTTCCCCCAGGCCAAGCACTAAAGATGATAAGTTAAGGGCAGGCAGATTGAACTATTTGGGCTCCAGGAACTATAATATTGATTAACTCATCTCTCTCCCTTTAGATGAACTAAATGAACTGGCTAACATGGAAGTGTCAAAGGAGAGGAGGGAAGCTGAGGATGTAGAATTGCTCTTTAAGATCAAGGAAGAAAGGAGGAGAAAAAGACTTTACAAAGCTCCTACCCTTTCCCCAGTTCAGGAAAGCCCTGAGGTAGATGCTATGGTTATTGAGCAACAAACTCAAAACATGATAACCTACCTGAGTGCCACAGGTCTCTATCAGGCAGCAATCCTTCTTCCCTTATCATATGAATACATTGAGTTTGAATACCTCAAGCAGATTGAGCAACAAGTGCAAAAAGAGCAAAAAGCTATAAAGAGGAAGATGAGGGAAGAGGTTATAAGGTCAAGAGCCACCATTAGAGCAAATCTGAAGAAGTCTACTGATAGACAAAAGATGGTGAGCTTCTTAAAGCTGTATGGATTCTCCGGAAGGAGACTTGGACCAATGTCTCTATCCACTATGGATGAGCACATTAGAGTAATCAAGCAGTAGAAAAGGGGTGAGATGGTTGACTTGCATTCTCTACCAAGTTAGGCTGCACCTGAAGCTGAGGTCAAGGTTGAACCCCAGGAGACAACACAACCTGAACCTAGTGTTGTATCATAGCCAGCTTCATTTTATGATCCATAGTAGGTTCCTGATCCTTATCCGTCTGAACCTGTGAAGGACAAGGACCCAACTTAGAATGACAAACAAGAACAATCTGGTATTGCAGGCCAGTCCTCTCAGTTAAAGTACAGAAAGAGGAAAATGATGGCCAAAAGAAGGGATAATAAGAAAAAGAAGAAGAAGTCCAAGGCATCCACCTCTACACCTTAAGATGGATCAAAACATCCTGAGGGTGCTCTAGAAGAGGCTGCTCAACAAACTCCACTTATAGTAAAGCCTATTGCTGCTGAGAGACCCATCTTGTCATGGGTGTTTGCTACTAACCCAGACAGATGGTATGTCACTAGAGATCAAGGAGGTCAAGACATTTACTTTTAGCAAAACATTCTTGATCTCCCTCTGCATGATCATTATGACATGAGGAGATACTTTGAGAGTCTGAGGAATCCTGACCAATTGATGATAAATTGAATGATCTTGATTTTGATGAGGATTGTCAACAGATAAAGATCAAGACTGAAAGGTCTCTTTAGTTTTGGTAGCATCAGCCTAGGGGGAGTTTGTAAGGAATAAACTTAAAGGCTGATGCAACCAAAGAATAACCAAAGAGCTCTCAGCATGCACATATGAAGTACTAGGAAAGTACTTCGAAAGATTTGATATAACTCAGTGAATTATGCTAAGTATCAAATCTTCCAAAGCCAAAAGACTAATTCTTCCGAAGCCAAAGATGAAGTCTTCCGAAGCTTCAAAGACAAAGTCTTCCGAAGCCAAAGACTGATTCCTTCCGAAGACAGAGAAGACATGCTTTCTCTGACTTACTTTTGACAAAAGCTGAACCACGTTTCCGCTGCCATTTCTGAAGACTCACCAACCAACATGGTTTGGTGAAAAGTCCAAGCTTTTATCAACTGTAGATTAAGGTGTTGAGTTTGTAACTTTCCAACTATGTACTTTTATTCTTTTTGTATTATATTAGGATGTGAACTATGGCATGTCATAGTCACTAGTCAAAAAACAATTTGCCTTTTGACTCTACATTGATCTTATTGTCTAGATTAGTGTTTCGAGCTGGTCTTCAAAGTATGGTCGGCAGTAGGATGTAGTATAAAGTATCTCAAGTACTTGTATTTAGAATCAAGCTTTGTAACACTTGTAAGAACTTGAGAGCCATATACAACATTTTTGAAAACCATATACTATCTTGTTCTTGTTCGTTTACTTGTGTTCAATGTTTCATCATCCTAACCGGTTTTCTATTTGATTTGCTAAGTATTCTAAATCTCTCCACCTTGTGAAACTGTTGCATTGACCACCCTTCAACGGTCCTGCACCCATTTATATGTAATTTCTTATATTTAATCTATGGTCCATTTATGTAATTACTGAAAAACCAAAAGGAAACCTAACCCACTCGTCTCCCTCATCTCCGACCACAACCACTACATATCTCCACCACCACCGCAGGCCCACCTGGCGAGACTTCTGTTTTTCAATCCTTTTCTTCTACTTTGTTTCATTTTATATTGTTTTGTTAATTTTTTATCTACCATAGTTAACTTAGATTAGTTTTTTGTGATCTAGATTTGATCAGTTAGAAAGCGTCGACCGGAGTAGATTGTGTGTGTGGGGTTTACTTGTGCAATGTAGAACGGGAACAGAGGGGCGGGGGGTGTGCATCGATTTAGTTGTTGGTTAGGGTCGAGATCAGTGGGTTTGATTTGGCATTTGTTGCAGCGGTGAATGGAACTGGTGATGGTTGCGCAGTGCCGCGGTGGCGGTGGTGGGTAGATGGTGGCAGAGGGGGATGGTTTGGTGGTGGTGGTATGGCTGACGGGTGGGGTTGGGTATCATTTTTTAGTTTTAAAGTTGAATACATAGATGGTCCCTTCTGTTAATCAAAGATCAAATTTAGTCCCTCGTATGTGAAAAGACTAAATTACTCTTGAGTTTAACACAAATTTCAACAGAAGTTAGTATTAGACCCTAAACTCGTTACAAAATGTAGATCATAAGCCTCAAACTTGTAACTTAAAAAAGTTAGTACCCAAACCTGGAATCTGCGCTAAACCGTATGGACTATTTGCGTAATTAACTCTATAATATATAAGTGAGATATGATCTTTCAATTATATAAGTTAACATAGATAAGTAATATACTACACGTCAATAAATTTATTATTTAAATTAAGACAACGGGATAATATGAAAAAAAAAAGAAGGAAAAACAATTGGTAATCATTTAATTTGTTTTTCTAAGTCGATCACTTAGTGTAGGGCGAAAATATATAAATACATACATATTACTCTTTATGACTAGCACGATGTAGTTGTGGAGGGATATAAAGGGGTTGTTTTTGCATTTTGAAAAATATTATTGCGTTGCATGCTTACCATAGATCGTCGCTGTGATGAGCACGTTGTAGTAGGGATTTATTAAAGTTGGTACGAGATGCTTCGTCGCTTTCAACCATAGCCTACTCGGTGACGATAGTTATTAATATAGGTGTCACGTCTATAAAATTTTTGCATGTGTTAAAACATTCACTCTAGCTTCTTTATTCCATCCTCATATTTATATTAAAAACATTATTTTCTCTCTCTCTCTCTCTCTCTTTTAGTTAAATAATATTTTTTTTATAACTTATTATTTTTTTTCTTTTCTGCACTTGCAACTAATTTTAAAAATATTAAAATATTTATGGATGTACCGTGTTTCTTCAAATATGAGGAAACACGGTACACCCCCATAAATTTTCACTCACAACCATCGCTCGTAATATATGGCACACACTCATATAAAAATAAGAAATCTACTGTGAATGTTATTATATGGTATTCGGTACTTACTCTTTTATGCTATCACATATGTATCCAATACTTCAGAGATATCAATTGACTTCGTATCCTTGAAAAGTGAAAGTAGTTACAAATATTTTCAATCCGCTACCAATCCGATTGGTAGTCGAATGTGATAAGTCAAGATACCTTTGCTAAGTGATAAAAGAAATATATAAAGACATGTAATATTGTTGAAGATTAAACTAAATTTATTAGAATATTTATATGTTAACATAAGTTAGTGTGACAATTGTATAATTATGTTTAGTCAAAGTTAGTTAGTTATGATAGTTACTTGGTGGTTAAGTAACCCGGTCAGGAACTATGGATAACCCGCCAATAATAGACCTATAGATACTTTGTAAACTCTCATTTATAACTAGTGGCAAAGCTTGAACCAAAGCTTAGGGGGGCTGGGGCGAAAGTAAACTATTTTAGGGGAGGCGGACTCTATATTTATTAAAAAATTTCCACTACCGGACCAAAAATTTACACTATCGAGCCGAAAATTTACACTACTGACGAAAAAAAAAGAGGGGGCGGGGGCCTCCCCGGCCCCAAAGAAGCTTCGCCCCTGTTTGTAACCTAATGAATGCATATATTTGCTATCTATTCTTTGTAAACATTCCTTCTAACCAAATCATCAATATAGTGTGTCAATAGAGTGTGTGTTTGATCTCCTCTCTACCAACAATTACTATCAAAACGGTTATCAAGAGAAATCAATCAAGGGACACAACAGATTGATTATGGATTATCAATAGAATAAAAAAAAATTGAGGTGGAGAAGTTGAAGGACGATTCAATTTGTGTAAAAGGTTGTTCACTGAAATTGAAATCAAGAAACAAACTATCAAAGTTATATAAAGCATAATCGATTTAGAATTACATGTTTCATCGGACGACCAAGATTGGTGATTTATAAACATCTATCAAGGCCTATCATCAATAGTCGAACAATCAGAAGGCCTATAATCATCTGTGATTAAGAGAAGCATCGCTATCAATGGTTAAAAATGTATCTTCGAACCCATGTTTGTGTGAATCACATGTAGGAAACAATCAAATCTTGAACGGTGGATATTTTGTTGTCTAAATTTGTAAAAAAAGAAGGGTAATTTGTTATTGAAGTTAAAACACACTACAAGAAAAAGACCCTATCGCGACTAGGTCCATGGCGACGACATGATGTTGTCGCTAAAGGTCACCTTAAGGCGACGACATGTCGTCGCCATAGGGTCACTTTAATTTTTGGCTATTCTAGCTCTATGGCGACGACTTGTCGTCGCCTTAGAGTGACCTATAGCGACAAAAAAGTCCTCGCCATAGGTGTAGAAAAGTCGTCGCCATAAGTCTATTTTTTTACATTTTGATTTATTTAAAATAATGCTAGAATATTAAAAATTATGTGTGAACCTAAGGCCATAGATCAAAATATTTTTTTTCTTTTTTTTCCCCGAAATAACTAGGAGAGAAATAGTTTCGTCATTATGAAAACTCAATGACGATGACATGTCGTCGTCATAAAGTTTTATGATTTTCTTAAATATGATATTAATAAAAGTAATAATAATAATAATTATTATTATTATTATTATTATTATTATTATTATTATTATTATTGTTATTATTATTATTATTATATTATTATTATTATTAATTTATGTACATGTTATTGTTATTGTTATTGTTATTATAAGTAATAATAATATTTTTATAAGTAGTAGTAATAATAATAATAATAATAATAATAATAATAATAATAATATAATAAATATTATTATTTAATTAACGGTATCATGTTTGTATTATTTTCTTAAAATAATATTATGTGCTTTTAATTTATTTTGTAAATGGAATAAAATCTTATTAAATGTGATTTTTTGAAAGAAAGAAAAAGATAAGTTAAGACTATTATCTTTTTTAAATATAAGATGAATCTCAGTGGTATAATGTGGATTAAGTATTGTCTGAAGTTTAAGATTGTATTTCAATTTTGATTAAATGATATATGTTCAATTATCTAGTCATTTATTTTTTGTTAAAAAAAGAAAAAAACTAATTTCATATGTTGCGATAATTATAATTATTAACATTAGTGTGAATCATGGTCAAATATGTTCGATTATAATAGTTAGAATCGATCGAATATGCAAAGTTTAGCTATGATCGAGTTGTGAATACCAGTGTTGAATTATATACATTAATGATAATTTACTAGAAATTATGATTGTTAAGGATAAGTTAAGTTTGTTTATATTTAGTTATCATAAACGAGTGTTAAACAAGGTCAAATATGTTCAGTTATGATGGCTGGGGTCGATTACATTTGTCAAATGTTAGCTATGATCCAATTATGATTATTGGTGTTAAATTAAACACGATGTTGGTAATTTACGGGAAATTATGCTTGTTAATGGTAAATTAAGTTCATTTGTACTTAGTTATCATCAATGAGTGTCAAAAAATGTCAAATATGTTCGGTTATGATGATTAGGATCGATTGTATACGTCAAATGCTAGCAATGATCCAATTATGATCATTGGTGTTGAATTATACGTATTAATAATAATTTGCAAAAAATAGGCATACTACTGGTAAATTAAGTTTGTTTATTCTTAACTATCATCAAAGAGTATTAAAAAACATCAAACATGATCGTTTATGATAATTAAGGTTGATTATATACGTCAAAGATTAGGTAAGACGAACAAGTATATTATACATATGGTGATATGTTTGTAATAGTAATAATCATAATCATAATCATAGTAATTATAATTATAATGATAATAATAATAATAATAACCATCATAATTATAATTATAATAACATACTAATAATAATACTAATAATAATAATAATAAATAATAATATAATTATATCTTTAATAATAACATTATTAAATATAAAAAATATATATAAAATATCATAAAACAACCAATGGCGATGAAATGTCGTTGTCATAGGTGTTTCATGTCGTCGCCATAGGTGTTTCATGTCGTCGTCATAGGTGTTTCGTCGCCACAGGGTGCAGTATATTTTAAACCAGGGATTACAACCTTATCACTTTGACTTTCACAAACCCAAATCCCACCCACGACTAGCCTTTATCTCAGGAGAAAACAACCAAAATCCGACCACCACCACTATTTCTAGCCACCACCACCGTTTCTAGCCGCTACCACCACGACTTCCATACCCCCCATTACCCCTCCCATCGCACCCTACCAAGAATGAAGCATCTTTAGGTTGCACCACCACCATTGTTCCTACCATCATGACTATCACTCCTATGTAAGGATCTATCTGAAGATTATGAGGCTGATGCAACCAAAGATCTTCCAACATGCACTAAGGAACAAGGATGAACTTGCTACGGAATCTTTACACTCTCTAAAACTCTAAGTAGTCTTCCGAAGGCAAAAATTCAGAAGAAATTACTTCAGAAGCTTTACACTTAACAAAAAATATTCCAAGTGTAAAAACATCCGAAGCCAGAGGCCAAGATCTTCCGAAGCCAAAGATGAAGTCTTTCGAAGGTTCAAAGACAAAGTCTTCCGAAGCCATTTTGCTGTGAAGACTGATTTCTTCGGAAGACAGAGAAAAGATGCTTTCTCTGATCTACTTTTGATAAAGCTGACCAACTTTCTGCTGCAACTCTGATAATTCACCAACTTGTATAAGTTGGTGAAACTTCCATACTTTAGTGAATAGTAGATAAAGTCTTTGTCAGTAATTTTCTTCTTTTGTTCCTTTAGATTTTTTGTACTAGGAAAAGTCAGTGAGCTATGGCATGTCATAGTCACTAGTCAAAAGGCAATATATCTTTTGACTCCAGATTGATCTTGTTGTCTAGATCAATCAATTTCAACTGTCCTTCCAAGTATTGACGGTTGTAGGTTGTAGTATAAAAGAGTCTCTGGTCCTTGTATTTTAAATCATGATTTGAACATTTGTAATAGAACTTGAGATCAATATACAACATTCTTGAAAACTAATACTTGTGTTAGTGTTCTAAGTTCTATCATATTGCTACTTGTGTTCCTTGTATCTTCAAAGTTTCATGTTCCCTATTTGAACTGTGAAGTGATCTAAGATCACTCCTCTTGTGAAACTAACTATAGTTAACACCCTAACCCGGTCCTGCAATTGGTATCAGAGCATTCCAGGCTCTTTATTATAAGATCTCACTATCTTAAATCCTCTTAATTTCACATTTCACTTAACTTTTCAAATGGTAGCTATCTCAAAGGCTGATATGGAAACTGGAACTATGACAAAGTCCCCACTGATCACTCCTGAGGATTTTGATACGTGGTGCCAAATAATGGAAGGTTTTATCAAGTCTCAAGATTCCAGGATGTGGGAGTCTGTTGTCAATGGACCTTATGTACCATACACCACTTCAGCTGCTGCTAGTGGTGGTATGATACCAAAGGAAAGGGATGATTTTTCTGAAGAAGATTGGAAGAAAATTGATGTTGATCAGAAAGCTATGACAGCCCTTCAAATTGCTCTTTCTAACTCCATCTACAGAGGTTTCAAGAAGTGCAAGACCGCCAAACAGCTATGGGATGCACTGAAGCTGATGTATGAGGGGACCATTGAAGCCAAAGAGAACCAAAAGGACCTCTTGATGCAGCAGTTTGAAAATTTCACCTTCAAGACAGGTGAAACCATGACTCAATAGTACTTCAGGTACGTTGAGATTATGGATACTCTAGCTGATGTTGGGGTAACCATTGAGAATAGAGATATTGTTAGGAAGTTCATGTCCTCTCTTCCCAGACAATGGACATACTACTGTGTGGTCATTAAGAGGACTGAAAACCTCAAGACTCTTACTCTCACTGAGTTATATGGAATACTCAGTGGATACCAGATGGAGATGAACATGCAAAACTCATCCGGTAACTTCAACACTCATCAGAGTTCAGCCCTATATGTGGTTGAAAGGGATTGCAGAGAACCACAACACCATCTCATCTGCTACCCGGACAAATCACAAAAGGGTCCCTTCATCACCTTTCCAGAGACACCAAGGGAAGGCTACATCCCTGGAAGCCTATTCCAGGAGACAAGTTCTTCATAAGCTTTTGTGTCTTCTGATGAAAGTTCAGGAAACTTTCTCTTCACTTTTGAAGACCTGGACTGTATCCATCCAGATGAACTAGAATATATGGAAATAGTCCAGCAGATGGCTCTACTCATTCATAGAGCCCAAAAGTTCTACAAGAGGACTGGGAGAAGGTTTCCCAGCAATGCAGCCAGTGAAAAGTTTGGGCTGGACAAAAGCAAGGTGAAGTGTTACAACTGTAACCAAATGGGACACTTTGCCAGAGAGTGCAAGGCACAAAAGTCAAATGGTGGCCAAGCATAATCTAGGCTAAACTACACTGAGGGAGCTCACCAGAATGAAAAGCAAAGACAGCAAGCTACAGTTGCTGTTGAAGAAGGAGGCTTTGACTGGAGCTTTCAGGTTGAGGATGCTTCTCCAAACCAAGCACTAATGGCAGACCATGATGAAGCCAAGGTATTAGAACATCTTTGTACTCCTGAATGCATTGCTAAAGTTAATAGATACAGGTCCTATAACTTAGAGATGAGATCTGATCTTGAATCCTTAAATATCTTAAAAGCTGACTTTAAAAGAGCTGAAAATGATTATAAACTTAAGATAGAAGATCTAGAGAAAACCATTTCAACTCTTAAGCATGAGCACACTAACTACAGGACTCAAATTAAAGATCTCATCTCAAAGTTAACTGAATGTCAAGCTGAGCTTGTGATCAGCAAAGCCAGGGCAAAAAAATGTGTTCTTGAAGAAGAGACCTTCAAGAACATAATATCCTTATACCTACATGCAAAAGTTTGTTATCAGAATAAGCAGGGACTGGGATCTACTAAGATAGCTTCTCCACACACTCTATTGTATGTAAGATCTCCAAGGTATGGAACTTGTGAAGATGAGCTTCCCCTCATAGACCCCATTATTGAAGAGGATGAAGAGGAGATAGTGAAGGGTGACTCTGAGAAGAGTAAATAAGATCATCCTAAGAAGGGTCACTATTCTCTTGAGGAGAGGAAAGAGTCTGGAATGACCAAGCCAAAGAGAAAGAACTTGATTAGAAGAGCTAAGAGAAGACCAAAGAAGGCTCAAGAAATCAAGGCCGCTTTTGACTCAAAGCAGAAACATGTGTTTATTTCTACAGGTTTTGAAGTGGTAAAGACTAAAGACTCAACTATGAACTCTAGTACCAGGAGTTCTAGTTTAGTTCCAAATCATTCCAGTAAGAAGAAGAAGACTGACCAGTTGTGTACCATTGCTACACAGCCTAAACCATCCAGCTCTAAGAGCAAGCCTCTCCCTAAGAAGCTTGCTGCATCATCTGCTAAGATGAAGATCGAGAAGGAAAGTGATCAAACTCAGTCTTGCTCTCAAAATGACCAAGTCAAAGAGAAAGAACTTGATTAGAAGAGCTAAGAGAAGATCAAAGAAGGCTCAAGAAATCAAGGCCGCTTTTGACTCAAAGTAGAAACATGTGTTTATTTCTGTAGGTTTTGAAGTGGTAAAGACTGAAGACTCAACTATGAACTCTAGTACCAGGAGTTCTAGTTTAGTTCCAAATCATTCCAGTAAGAAGAAGAAGACTGACCAGCTGTGTACCATTGCTACACAGCCTGAACCATCCAGCTCCAAGAGCAAGCCTCTCCCTAAGAAGCTTGTTGCATCATCTGTAAAGATGAAGATGGAGAAGAAAAGTGATCAAAATCAGTCTTGCTCTTAAAATAAGACTCTCAGATGGAAGGAACTCAACTGTGTCAAGTGTGGTAGTACTTCTCATCTGGCTAAGGATTGCAAGTACAATCCTAAAAGTACCATCCACATGACCAAGAAGAACACTTCTGAGAAGAAGAAGGAACAAACAGCTTCGGAAGGAAAATCTATTTCCTTTGGAAGATCCAAAATGAAGAAGAAGACAAGTGAAAAATTGCCTTCGGAAGAAAAGTTGGTCTCGGAAAAAAGGAATGCTTCCGAAGTACTAAAGCTTGCTGCAGTGAAAGCAAGATCTTCTGAATGTCCAGTCTCCAAAACCTCTAAAGCTTTGAAGGTCAGGCCCAATCTTCCAAAGGTGGTGTGGAAGATGAAGGAAGACCATGTGACTGAAAGTTCTTCATCAACAACAGCAAATGATCCTCAAAGCTTGAATATAGGATCACTTACTGTTACATTGTTTTCAACTCATTTTAGTAAGCCCAAGACCAATGAGGATTGGGTTTCTAAGTGTAACTAATCACCTCTTTTTATGCAGGAACAGTTAAAGACCAAAAAGAATGTTTGGATTATTGATAGTGGCTATTCCAGGCACATGACTGGTAATGGTTCTCTGCTTCAAAATTTTGAGAAAATTGATGGAGGACCAGTTGCTTTTGGAGGGGATTCTGGTGGTTACATTTCTGGAAGGGGCAGTCATAAATGGTAAGCTCAGCATTGAGAAGGTAAACTTTGTCAAGGAGCTTGGATACAATCTTCTGAGTGTATCCTAATTTTGTGATCAGAAACACCATATGCTCTTCACTGAGCATGAGTGCATTGTTCTCAAGCCCGGGGTGGCCATTCCTCAAGAGCATATCCTGCTCAAAGCCCTCATGAGAGGGAACATGTACAAGATGGATTTACATGAAACATCTCCCTCAGGAGAAGTTTCTTGCTTTCTGTCTAAAGCAAATAGTGATGAGTCTTTTCTTTAGCATAAAAAAATGTGCCATGTAAACTTTAAGAACATAAATAAATTGATTAAGAATGATTTGGCAACTGGAATACCAAAGAAAGAGTTTACAAGTGATGACCACTATGTTGCATGCCTGAAGGGGAAGCAACACAAAGTGTCTCACAAACCAAAGGAAATGAACTCCATCACTACTCCCCTACATCTATTACATATGGATTTGTTTGGCCCCACCAGTGTAATGAGTTTAGGAAGGACCTCTTACTGTTTAATGATCATAGATGATTTCACAAGTTTCACTTGGGTCTTTTTCCTTAGAACTAAGGATGAGACCCCTGAGATCTTGAAGAATTTCATTCTAAAAATTGAGAATCAACCAGATCACAAGGTCAAGACTATAAGATGTGATCAAGGAACAGAATTTAAGAACCAAATCCTTGATTCATTTTGTGATGAAAAGGGTATTACAGGACAATGTAGTGCTCCCGGGACTCCTCAGCAAAATGGTGTTGTTGAGAGGAGAAACATGACACTTATTGAAGCTGCAAGAACCATGTTGTCTGACTCTAAACTACCCATCATCTTCTGGGCAGAGACAGTTAACACAGCCTGTTATGTGTAGAATAGAGTTTTAGTGGTTAAGACTCATGGTAAGACTTCTTATGAGCTGAGGCACAAAAGGAGACCATTTATTGGTTTCCTCAGGTCATTTGGATGTCCTTGCACCATCTTGAATACCAAAGATCAAGTAGCCAAATTTGATGAGAAGTCAGATGATGGACACTTTATTGGATATTCTTTCCAAGCTAAGGCTTATAGAGTATACAATCTCAAAACTAGAGTAGTTAAGGAGTCAGCCAATGTGACCTTCAATGAGCACACTCCTAGTGTGAAAGGTTCTGGTCCGGATTGGCTATTTGATCTTGACTTAGTTACCAACTTTTTTAACAAGTCTTGTGAGAATGTTTCAGGATCTACAAATAATATATCAACAGGAGATCCTGACCTAAGATTTGAGCTGAGAAGACCAAGCAAGATTACTACTTCAGCTCCTTTGGTGACTAACCCTGCAAATGAAGATCCTATCAGCACAAACATGACAAATTCAGTTGATACATCTGAGGTGCCTTCAAATTCCAGCTCAGAGGTTCAAAACTCAGGTGAAAGAGCTTCAAATGTAGGAGTAAATGGAGGTCGTCATAGTGATCAAGAATTTCTTGATGCTGATAACCACTCCATAAAGGACAACATAAATGATGTCACACATTCATTAGATCAAGTCTCACTTAATAAGTGTGCTGATGTGGTGGGTGACACTCCATTGCCAGATCTAAATTTCCCTAATTTGGATCTGTCCAATCAACTTGCTGTGATCCCTCAACTAAAGATCCACAAGTCACACCCTACCACAAACATCATTGATAATGTTAAGACTGGGGTAAGAACAAGAGGAGAAACCCATGACCAAAATGTTTATCTGCACTCTTGCTTCTTTTCCTAGATTGAGCCAAAGAAAGTTGATGAGGCTTTAAAGGATGAAAAAACCTATGCAAGAAGAGTTACTTCAAATCAGAAGATAGAAGGTTTGGAACCTATATCCTCTTCCTCAAGGGAAGATTCTCATAGGAACCAAATGGGTTTTTAGGAACAAGAAGGATGATAAAGGACTTGTCATCAAGAACAAGGCAAGACTAATTGTTCAAGGGTACACACAAGAAGAGGGAATTGATTACACAAATGTTTTTGCTCCTGTGCAAGACTTGAAGCTGTGAGAATATTCCTGGCTTTTGCTGCATCCAATGATTTCAAGGACTACCAACTTGATGTCAAGTGTGCTTTTCTGTATGGGGTGATTGATGAAGAGATGTTTGTCAAACAACCACCTGGCTTTGGAAACCCAGATCATCCTGATTATGTCTGCAAGCTTGATAAAGCTCTTTATGGGCTGCACCAAGCTCCAAGGAAGTGGTATGAAACACTATCTCAGTGTCTCTGCCAACATGGTTACAAGAGGGGTACTATAGATGGAACTCTCTTCATCAAAGGGACAGGGAATAACTTAATGCTGGTTCAAGTATATGTGGATGACATTATCTTTAGGTCAACTAATCCAAAGCTCTACAAAGACTTTGAAAGGCTGATGAAGAACAGATTTGAAATGAGTGCCATGGGGAACTAAATTTCTTTCTGGGAATTCAAGTGAAGCAAGTTGATAATGGAATCTTCATAAGTCAGTCAAAGTATATGCAAGACATACTTACCAGATTCAACATGACTGAATGTAAGGTTGCTAAGACACCCATAGCCAGAAACCACTCCCTAGGACCTGATCTTGAGGGGGAGTGTGTGGATGAACATCTTTACAGGGCTATGATTGGGTCTCTTATGTACCTAACGGCTAGTAGGCCTGATATCATGTTTGCCACATGCATTTGTGCAAGATATCAAGCCAACCCTATGATGTCACACCTGGTTGCAATCAAGAGGATTCTTAGATATCTCAAAGGTGCTCCCAAGCTTAGCCTTTGGTATCCAAAGAGTTCTTACTTCAATCTGTATGCTTATACAGATAGTGACTATGATGGTTGCAACATGACTGCAAAGTCTACATCTGAGGGATGTTAATTCCTTGGTGGAAGGATTGTCACATGGTAATGCAAGAAACAATCCTGTGTCTCTATATCAACTGCTGAGGCTGAATACATTGCTGCTGCAAGTTGCTGTGCTCAAGTGCTTTGGATTCAGAATCAGATGCTGGACTGTGGATTCAACTTCAAAGAGACTCCCATCCATATAGACAACAACAGTGCTATCTCCATTACAGAGAATCCTGTGCAGCACTCAAGGACCAAACACATCAACATCAGGTATTATTTTATTAGAGATAATTTTGAGAAGGGATTAATCAAATTAGTCAAAGTTAACACAAATGAACAATATGCTGATCTGTTCACTAAAACTTTTGATGAACATAGATTCAAATATCTTGTATTAGATATTAGGATGATTAACTTTGAGTAATTTTTTTTTCTTAAAAAAAACTTAAATCAACTTTATTTCTAAAACCTGTGTGTCCTAAGTTGTCTATTTTATCACCTTCATAAGCCCAGTTTATTTTGGAAGAAATTTTTTAATGATATTCCTTATATTTTTGAAAATTTTTCAAAACATATTTTTCTTCGGAAGATTTCAAGTTGCCTTCGGAAGAAATTTATGTCTTCAAATCAAGAACTACTTATAAGAAATTTACCTTCGGAAGAAATTCTGAGAATGTCTTCAGAAGCTTAAATATGCTTTTAAGTTCTTGCATGTATTTGAAGGACAAATATCTTCCGAGAGCAATTAAGTCTTGGAAGATTTATTCTCTTTAGAATAAAACTCCCAAGACTTAATATCATCTGAAATCAAATATGTGTCAGAAGAAAAACTCTCTAAGTATTTTTCTTCCGAAGCCAAATTTTCACATTTCTTAAGAATATCTTCCGAAGCCAAATTGGCTTCGGAAGCTTTTTCTCAAAACTTTCGAAGCAAAAATTACCTTTGGAAGATTTTTAACTTCCAAGAAAACTACCTTTTTGGGTGCTTTTTTCAGAAGTAGGACCTACTTTTGGATTTCAAAGTTTATCCTTTTGCATTAACTTTGTCTTAAATCCATATATTCTCAACGATTCCCCTTCTTCTCACTCTTTTCTTCTTGACCTAGAATTCTCCCAAAATTAACCTTCTTCTTCACCAACAAACTTCCTTCATGGCAAACATTGATCGACGAAACCAACCGGGTTTTACCATGCACCTTCAAAGAAAACACAATCAGGTTGCTCTGTTAGACTCTGAGAAAGATTCTCATTTCTCAAAGGTCTGTCAATACCTCTCTGCATCTCACTACTTCACCTCCCTTACCATTGATCCTCCTCTTTATGAGGATCAGTTACTTGCATTCTGGGGGACCTGCCAAGAGGTCACCATGGATGGGGAGAAGGCACTATCTGCTATAGTGTAGGGGAGGACAATCTTCATCACTCCGGCCATCATAAGCTCACACCTTCAGCTGGAGGATGAAGAATGTGAGTTGTCCTTTCCCAAAGCTGTCGTTAACCATTCTTTTCAACAGATGGGCTATGAGGGTGACTTCTCAGTCAAAACCTTTAGGAAGGGGAAGGTCTCATCCAAATGGAAATACCTCCTCCATGTCATCATACACAGTCTCTCCAACAAGCATGGAGGATGGGATCAAGTTCCAGGGGACCTCTCCTTCATAGTCCATGGAATGGTTTAGGGGGTCAAATTCAGGTACTCTCAATTTGTCTATACAAATTTACTTGCTAATTTAGACTCCTTAGAATACTACATGTTCCCTAGATATTTCCAGTACATTCTCAACTGTGAACTGGGATCACAGTTGAGGGGAACAAGCAATATTCTTAAATTGGGACAGATGAAGCCCAGCATCTTTAAAATACTGAGAAAGCCTACTGTTGGCTTCTCTGGGGTAGAAACAGCCCTGGTTCTAAAAATTTTTTAGCTCAGTGCTCAAGGTGGCAACCTAGCAACACTAGCTAGTGTTGAACCCACACCCTCTACCTCAACTCCACCCCCACAGCCTCAAATTACCATCGCCTACAAAAGAAAAACCAAACGAACCCATGCACCTACTACTGAGCATGTGCAGGTCCCTATATCACAACCCATACAGGAGGAAATGGAATCTCAAGCTCCCACTTCTCCTAAGGAGCAGACCACTCCCATCACTCAAATGATCAGTGTTGTGGTTCTTCATGCTTAGCCTAATGAGCTCACATCCCCAACAGCCTTAAGCTATCACTGTAAGTCTCAACACTCAAGTGATCAACCTTCAGGGGATAGTTACCACCCTCAGCCGTTGGACTTAAACCACCTAATTCCCAGCCTTGATTTCTATAATGATAAGGACTTGGGTTTCAGTGAGTACAATGAGTCTCTCCTTTTTTCCCACACTCAAGGAGAAATGAGTACTACTGACTCACCCAGGTCTAGCCCACATCATCTACCCACAACTGAGGTGGGTCTTCCTGAACATGTTCAGAAGATCCATATGGAAGAGTCTCTCACTTTAGAAAGTGATTACATCAGTAAGACTTCAACCATGGCAACCCAGCCTCTTGACACTTCTCTGGAAGTTGTCATGATACAGGGGAAATCCAGCAGCCAAGAACACTATTCTGGTGATGAGGAAGAAGACTTTGGTTTAATTCTCTCATCCCCCAGTGATTCTTCAACTGAAGATAAACATAGGGTGCACAAACTGACAAACACATGCACCTATCTAGTTTCAAAGATAGTTCACCTGGAATCTCAGGTGACTATCTTGCAGTAGAGGGTCAATGACCAGCAACTTGAGATCACCGATCTTAAGGGCCAGTTAGCTGAGAGACCCTTAAGGAGGACTCAATCAGGTCCACAAGAACCTATGGAAGTGATGGATGACACCCCCAGCTCACCTATGCAAGAAGGTGATGCTACCAAAAAGTGGGAGAAAGTCATCACAACCATAGAACCTGGGAGTTCCTCCCAAAGTATGGACATAGAGGAGTCACCAACCTCTCTTACTATTGTCCAAACTCAGCAACCTCCTCAAGTCATGAACATAGACTTACTCATTCAACACTTGTTTGAGGAGGGAATTCCAAGAGCAATGTCTGCTCCCTCTGAGAATCCAATTATAGGATGGGGGTATGACACCAACAGAAGAGCTCTTGTGATCTCTAAAGCTCAGGGTGAACTGGAAATCTTCAACTTCTCACACCTAAGTTTCTATGAGTACATCCATCTGGTGAATCCTCCACTTGTCAACCCAAGCCACAACAGACATGCTGAGAGATTAGCAGATCGGATTCAAAATAGGGTGCTAGGGGAATTCAAATTGAGATCAAAATTATATAGACAGAGGCTAGTAGGTGAGATCTTTAGTCAATTGGATGTTGAGGTGGACCCTGAGATTAGCTTTGAAGGGAAAACCTTGACCGAAGGCCCAGAGGTTGAGCCTGTGAACCTTGAGACAGGATCTCCCTCTGCACCCAGTACCCTCAGTGAGGCACCAGCTGGTGAAGGTGTCTCACAACCTCTCTCTGGCCAGAGCTTGACTGCTAAACCAAGTAATAAAGGCCAAAGTTCTTTCCACCCTGAGTCACCAAGGCTTGTGGTTGACAAAGGGAAAAGGAAATTAACTCCTGAGGAGTTGGAGGAGGAGAAGAGAGAGAAGAATAGGAAGCTGAGGGGAGAGAGTTCAAGTAGGTCCCCAGGCTTCATGGATGCTGCAATCCGGGCTGCCCATAGGCCAAATAGTCAAGAAGATAAGTTAAAGGCAGCTAGGCTAAACTACCTGGGGACCAGGAACTACAACATAGATGAACTCATCTCTCTCCCATTAGAAGAGTTGAATGAGCTGGTTGACACTAAGCTGTCAAAGGAGAGGAGGGAGGCAGAGGATGCAGCCTTGCTTCTCAAGATTAAGGTAGAAATGAGACTGAAAAGACTCTACAATATGCTCCTGTCCTCTCCCCAGTTCAAGAAAGTCCTGAGACAGAGACTGTGGCACAAGCACAACCTCAGGTAGATAGGGAAGCTGAAAGAATGAATATGATCAACTACCTGAGTGCCACAGGACTCTATCAGAAAGATACACTTATTCCCTTATCCTTTGAGTACATAGAGTTTGAATATCTCAAGCAGTTGGAGGAACAAGCCACAAAAGAAAGAAAAGATGCTAAGAGAAAGCTAAGGGAAGAAGCTGCAAGGTCAAGGACCACCATCCATAAAAGCCAAAATAAGTCTGAAGATAGACAAAGGATGATGAGCTTCTTGAAGCTATATGGATTCTCCGGAAGGAGGATTGGTCCTATGTCTCTATCCACAATGGATGAGCATATAAGAGTGATCAAGCAGAAGATCAAAAGGGGAGAGCTTGTGGACTTACATTCTCCACCAAGTCTAGCTCAACCTGAAGTTAAGGTAAAGGTTGAACCCACTGAGACAACACAACCTAAACCTAGAGCTGCATCTCAGCCAACTTCATCTTTTGATCCATAGCAGGGTCCTTTTCTCTCTCCTTCTGAACTTGTGAGTGAAGAGAACCCAACTATGAGGGACACTACTAAACAATCTGGTGCTGAAGACCAGTCCTCTCAGTTGAAATCATCAAAGAAGAGAAAAAGGATGGCCAGAAGAACCCCTACAAAGAAAAAGAAAACTAAGGCATCCACCTCTACACCTCCGAACGAGTCAGAAAATCCTAAGGAAGTGCATGAAGAGGCTGCTCAACCAACTCCCATCAGAGTATAGCCTCTTACAGTTGGAAGACCCATCATGTCCTGGAGTTTTGCTAACAATCAAGATAGATGGTATGTCACTAGAGATCAAGGAGGTCAAGATGTCTACTTTCTGCAAGACATGCTTGCCCTTCCTTTGCATGATCTCTATGACATGAGAAGATTCTATGAGAGTCTGAAGGATCCTAACCATATGATGAAGAGAGGTTTGCTACTGATCCTAATGAAGACTATCAACATTTGAAGAATCTCTCTATTTTGGTAGCATCAGCCTAGGGGGAATTTATAAGGATTTATCTAAAGATTATGAGGCTGATGCAACCAAAGATCTTCCAACATGCACTAAGGAAGAAGGATGAACTTGCTGCGGAAGCTTTACACTCTCTAAAACTCTAAGTGTAAAGTCTTCCGAAGGCAAAAGTTCAAAAGAAGTTACTTCGGAAGCTTTACACTTAACAGAAAATATTCCAAGTGTAAAAACTTCCGAAGCCAGAGGCCAAGATCTTCCGAAGCCAAAGATGAAGTCTTTCGAAGCTTCAAAGACAAAGTCTTTCGAAGCTTCAAAGACCAAGTCTTTCGAAGCCATTTTGCTGTGAAGACTGATTTCTTCGGAAGACAGAGAAAAGATGATTTCTCTGATCTACTTTTGATAAAGCTAACCAACTTTCTGCTGCAACTCTGATAACTCACCAACTTGTATAAGTTGGTGAAACTTCCATACTTTAGTGAATAGTAGATAAAGTCTTTGTCTATAGTTTTCTTCTTTTGTTCCTTTAAACTTTTTGTACATGGAAAAGTCAGTGAGCTATGGCATGTCATAGTCACTAGTCAAAAGGCAATCTGCCTTTTGACTCCAGATTGATCTTGTTGTCTAGATCAGTCAATTCCAACTGTCCTTCCAAGTATTGACGGTTGTAGGTTATAGTATAAAAGAGTCTCACGTCCTTGTATTTTAAATCATGCTTTGAACACTTGTAATAGAACTTGAGATCAATATACAACATCCTTGAAAACTAATACTTATGTTATTATTCTAAGTTCTGTCATATTGTTACTTGTGTTCCTTGTATCTTCAAAGTTTCCTATTCCCTATTTGAAATTTTAAGTGATCTAATATCACTCCACTTGTGATACTAATTGTAGTTAACACCCTAACCCGGTCCTGCACTACCACCACCACCATTCATGTCTCTCTAGACTGTTGTATCATTATCTCACCACCACCATCACCGACAACTTTTGTTAAGAGTTTAAGGCGTATATTATCTATTTCATTAGTTATTTAAATATTTTGATTTGGTTCTTGTTTAGTAGAATGATATGATAATATGTTGAACTATTTGATTTTGGTTTGATTTTGTTCTTGTTTTGATTTGGTTAATGATACGCTTTAAATTATGTATGTATGTATGCACAATATGTGATGAAAGTAGTGTAGTTTGATTTGGTTATTAGTTTAAAGAATAAACATATGATGAACATGTGATGAAATTGAATATGTGTGCTAGATGATTTTTGTGTTAGAACTTTAAGGTATGTATGTTAGAATCTTTTGTTAATTAGTTAAAATATTAAGTTGAATTATTGTTATAAATGATTTATGTTGTTAGAATTATATAAATTGTTTGATTTGGTTATTGGTTTGAGTTGAAAGAATGATATGATGAATTATGTTTTGTAACATGTGTTAGGATTAATGTTAATTAATTCAGAACCTAATTCATGAACCTATGATGAATTGCATTTAAAACATGTTTTAGGATTTTAATTATGCTTTGAAAAATGTTTTAGGGTTTCATTTGTGTTTTATAACTTGTATTTATATTTATGTCATGTTTATGCATGTGTATAAGTCATCATATTAATATTGTTTAAAGGAACAACAAACATGAAGAAAGGCACGTTATAGGGAAGTGTTTGAATGGATCAAATCGAGGGCAAAAGAAGATTAGGTGAATTTAAAACTTCCATTTCTATTATATGTTAACTATGTTGTTATTATGTATTCATACGTTGTTACTACTTTAATTTAATTTAATTTAATACGATGTTAGTACCTTGTTGATTTATTATATTGTTTGGTTTAAAGTTGGATATTATCAAGTTAAATCACTCGAACACATTTATAGACTAAATTTAGATATTATTACTTGCATTGTTGATTTATTAAAACTTAAAACTATTATCTTTTATTAATTTTAATTGGATGTGATGTTTTTTTTTTTCATTTTACAACAGTTATGCTGTCGAATTTTTATAAAATATTAATAAGCATCTCCTGTTATGAACGATCAGGTGGCTCATCATTACATGGGATGAGCAAATGAATACACATAGGAATACATGTATGAAATGCAGGAACGAACGAATGAATTTTAAAAAAGAAATCAAATCCTAATGAAGACGAAGATGATCAAGATGACAACAATTAGAAGTCGTTTGTTTTGTAAAAGATTAAAGATGTTTGTGTTGGTTATTTTGTTTAAATGCACATGTATGCAACTTGAATTGTAAAATGATTTTCTTTTATGTATTAGTAATATTAGCTTTCGTTTGGTGTATAAATATGTTCCCGAAACCTGAAATATTAGGAAAAACATGAAAATATTAAAACAGTTTATAAATTAAAAATTAAAACAGCAGGGTCTATGGTGAAGACATGTCGTCACCATATGGTTTTTTAATTTTTTATTAAAATAAAAAAAATAGTTGGACCTATAGCGACGACAAATCAACCCTATCGCGACGACAATGTCGTTGTCATAGCCCTTATTTCTTGTAGTGACAATCAGAAAGGTCTTACGGTATTCAAGAAGTAAAAGACAAGACAAGAAACATTTGTTTATTAGTTTTTCTATCAAAAAAAGATCAAGAAAGTGGCATTAAGAATAAAGGAGTTTACATGTATTTAAAAATACAAAAGGAAGTAAAAAAGAAAGAAGTTAAAAGGAGACCGAAAGACTCGTTTACTGTTAGTAACAATTGGTTTTGATTAGTTACTTACCCAAAAACCTATGCACTATTCTCAAGGAAAAACAATTTGTTATGATTCGTTGTAAATGACTAGCGTTGTAAGCGGGCCGAGCCGAGCCAGGGTGGGCGCGAGCTTGGTTCATTTATAAATCGAGTCGAGCTGAGCCATCTCTTTTATCTTTAAGAGCCCAAAATGTGAGCATGGGCTCCGCTCGTTTATATATGAGCTGAGCTGAGTTGGCTCACGAGCTAACTGTTTATTTAAAAAAATAATTGTTATTTTTTTACAAATATTAAAATATATCAATATCTATACTACTATATAATACATATTAGAAGGATATAATGCTACTTTTATTCAAAGTGTAAAACACCTATACAATATTTTAATCATAGAGTACAAGGGTTTTATGCAATAGTTCCACTTTTGCCCCCATTTAATTAATTTTTCTAGTTATTGTATTATTTAATACAAATTATTAATACATTGTTTAATAATGTGATATTATTTAATTCACGTCTTTAAATTTTATTTTATTTATAATAATATAAATTGACATTTAAATTTATAGTACTAGTCATATTTTTATAACTAAATACTATTTAAATTAAGTATTATTTTATTTAAATACTTATATCTATATTACTATATAAAACATTTCTTTGGATAGATATGTAATTTTGTCAAACATATAAGTTTTGAAACAACATGTACAAAGTAGTGCAATATATTTAATAGGGGTAGAATATAGAACTGATTAAGATTTTAAGAAACTCTAGGGGCAATATGGTAAATTTATCCATTAAATTTTATACACCTTGATATTTTTATATTTATTAATTATATTTTATAACTAAATACTATTTAAATTAAGTATTATTTTATTTAAATATTTAAGTATATAACTTATATATATCTTTATATTTATAAGACTTAATTACATGAATGGTCCTTGTGGTATATCAAAAATAACATGTTTGGGTACTAAGAGTTTTTTGTAACAGGTTGAGGTATTGTATTTTTAGTTTTGTAACGAAAATGTGTATTAAGACTAACGAACGTTAGTTTTTCGGTTAAATTAAAATAAAATAACTAAATACCCCTGGAGGGACTACTTTAGTAATTCTATGTGTCTCTTTTATTCAGGGACCATTTGTGTAACTACCTATAAGTTAGAAAAATCCAACCCCCACCCACCATCTACACAACATCACAACCATCTACCCACTATCACCACCATCTATCTCTGTCGGCCATCGGCCACCAGGCTCACCACCCAACCCTCCTACCCACCAGCCCACCATCGAACACCCACAAGCACCACGATGACCACCCACTATCACTAACATTACCGCATCAACACCCCTATCACAGCATCACCACCATCACCATCACCGCATCACCACCAGCTCTGCATTTTCACCATCATTGCAACATCACCGTCATCATCACCACTACCTTCACCATCACACCATCATCATCATCTTACCAAATCCCCTTCCTATTCCGCTGTTAAACCCAAAAAAATTTAAAAACCCCAAATTGGAGGTGGTGCGGTTTGGATTCAGATCTAGTTTGGTGGTATATGGTAGCTAGATTGTGGTATATGATGGCTAGATAGCAGTGATGGTGACCCATGTACATGGTGGTGATGGCTGGTGGTGGGTGGTCGGATGGATTTTAGGGTTTTACCGGAAAAAAGAAAAGGGGATTTAGTGATGATGGCCGATGGTGATGATGGACGGAGATGGATACGGTGGCGTGAGGTGGAGGCGGTGGTGACCAGCGATGATAGGAGACGGTGGTGACCGGCGATGACGGTCGGCGGTGGTGGTGGTGAAGAAATTAATGGTATGTAGATATGAAATAATATATATATATATATATATATATATATATATATATATATATATATATATATATACATATATATATATATATACATATATATATATATATATATATATATATATATATATATATATATATATATGTGTGTGTGTGTGTGTGTGTGTGTGTGTGTGTGTGTGTGTGTGTGTGTGTGTTATTTATAATATTATTTTAATTAAATTACACTAGTAGTCCCTCTAATTTACATAATAAATCATTTAAGGTGAAAAGACCAAAATACCCTTATATTTAACAGAAAATCTAACGTCTGTTAGTGTTAATACTCAAACTTGTTACAAAAGTAAAAGTTAGTACTCAAACCTGTTACTTTTTTTTAGTACCCAAACCTGTTAACCAAAGGGACTATTTATGTAATTAACTCTATTTATAATAACTATAATACTAATACTAGGGGCATATTATTCCATTTATGCACTTATAATAAAATATAATATATGATGTTTATAATACAAATGTTAAAGCATATACACGTGGCCAAATAAAACCGCCATTTACTTTTAATGCCGTGCATTCATTGCGATTAAGAATTAATCCCTCTTCCCCTTTCCCTAGCCGGTTGTTAACATCTCAATAACAATCAACATGGTAATTTGTGGTAACAATTTATTCATTAACTTTCTCCAGTCTATGCAAATCACCATCGAAACCTGCCTTTGATGATCATAAAACTCTAATCTAAATTCATAAAACGAAACCCCGCACCCCCTAAAATCTATGTAATAAATGATTTCCGATCACAAATACCACCCACACTTTCACTAATTTTGTTGGGATAATATAGTCGTCTTAAAGATATTTGTAATATGCATAAATATTTTATTTCATTCAATTTTTTATTAATTATATTTTGATTTTTTAATTTACTTCATAATGCACCGAGCCGATACTGACTAAATCAAATTCAAAAAAAAATCGTGCAACAGCCGTACCACCGTAACGCACAGGCATTTCCACTAGGATATATATATATATATCTACTATATAATACAAAGCCCATGGGTAGATTGGTAACTTTTTATTTTTGTAAGACACCTAGAACAACTATTTAAGCATACGGTACAAGTGTTTTATGCAAGTATTCCTAAATTGTCCTTATTTAATAAACTTATTCTAATTAATACATGAGTTAATGCATATGACTAAATTCACTATATTAAGCATTACTTTATATATAATAATTTAAATTTACATATATTTATTGTTTTTTATTATATTTTTACTATTTAAATTAAGTATTATATATTTAACTAAATACTATTTACCAAATATTTACATAGTTATAATAATAATAATAATAATAATAATAATAATAATAATAATAATAATAATAATAATAATAATAATAATAATAATAAAATCAATATTTAAAGGTGGTCGAAAGAGACTCAGTAGCACCCGCACATCACGTGAGCCAATTAATTATACATAACATATAGAAAGCAATAATGAATTTTTATATTACCTATACTATTTATAAAGCATTTTAGGATTCAAAATAATAATTTTATCTTGATCCTAAGACACCTATAGGGTTAGTATGTTAATATTATGATGGATTTTAATTTAATTTTTTTAATCCATAGGAATTCTTGAATTTAACAATAATAACAATAATAATATTAATAGTATTTAAAGTAATTATAATAGTTATTTATAAAATAAAAACAATATTAATAATTAATAATAATGTATAATAATATACACGTTATCAAACTAAAAGTATACAAGCTATCAAAACAAATTTAAGGTTATGAATCACATATTTTTTTCTCTTATAATAATTAAATAAGATGGTTTATAAAATCTAAATTTTTCGTTATGATGTGCTAAATTATATCAATGTTTCAACATGATTTTTTTTTTCAAAACAAAGTTGTCAATATAATTTTTATCTATATCTACAGATTAAATGCTAATGTACAAGTAATCGAAATCAAGTGTTATAAATTTTAACGATCTGTGACAAAGTGCGGGTTCACACACTAATGTGTGTGTGTGAACATATTAGTGTGTGAACCAGCACTTTGTCATTATCCACCATTGATTAACTTGATCAATGGTTACGATTAAAAAGAGTAAAAACTGTAATCTCAATTTAAGTAAATGAGTTTAAATTAATAAAAAGGGTATAATAGTAAATATATTTTTTCTCTCTCCAATTAGTTGTTAATTGATTAGCTAATTCTCTTTTTCCTATTCTCCCTCATCTCTTCTCTCTCATCTACCATCTCCTATTAATTTTTAAAAATTTACATATATAAGTAAATCAATGGGAGAACCTCGTACGTGGCTGATACGATGTAGGAGATTATGGTAAATTCATTTTGGTGGTTCAAATCAGAGCAAAAATTATGGATATTGAATGGTAATCATGGTTTATTTTTGATTTATATTAATCTTATTGTGTAACGCCCCGGAATGTCGAAACGAGCAAGTTTGTAATAATGGGTTAAGTTGGGGGTTATTTAATAAAAAAAGAGAAGAAGAAAGTGGATTATGGCCCAATTAGCTCCATGGGCTAAGAATTTGATAGGTTTAAGGGCCCATAAGCACCCATTAAACAACCCTAATCAGCCATCTTTCTCCTCATTTGCAACCCAAACCTAGCATTTCTAAAGAGAGAGAGTAGAGAGAGAAAGTAAAGGAATCAAAGGTTGGAAGCTTTGTTGGTTAGAGGATTGAAGATCTGGTTGTTTATGCTTTAAAACAACAAGGAAAGAGCAAGAAATCCAGATAAGACTCATCACCCAAACACCTCTTTAGATCAGAATCAGATTCTAGGATTTTGGGTTTTGAAAAGTTGCAAAGAATCACAAAAATGTCACATTTTTTGACGTAAAAAGTTGAGATTTTGGGTTAAAAATGAGCTAGTTCATCATTTTTATACGTCTAGTGAAACTGCCGGTTCTTCCTGCGAAACTGCCGGTTCTTCCTACGAACTGTGAGTTCTTCCTGCGAAACTAAGACAATCTCCTTACAGCAAAACTATAGTTTCGCTGGTAATTTCGCAAGTGCATAGGCAGACCAGTAGATTTAGTGAATCTAGGAATTTCCAACGAAAGTTGGGCAATTTTTGCGAGACTGACAGCAAAACTACGTGCGAAACTGCTGCCGAAACTGTGTAGAAAATGACCTATTTGTGCGTTAACTTATATGCAGACCGTGTGCCACGATCCTAGCTTAGAAAACTTAGACGTGAAGTTGCTTACCGGCTAGGTGAGTTCTAGATCCCCCTTATTTACACGTTTTCAATGTTTTGGGGGCGATATGCATACTAAATATACGATTTTTATGGCAAAGATTTCAAGAGGTATGTGCCTTAGCATCTTGCTAGTGGTTGCGTTTTTGCTAATTAATAAAATCTATTCTTGGATGGGTGAAAAAAAAGTAAGTCAATGTAGTTTCCTAAAATATATTTTAATAATTTGCATATGACATATATGTAACTTAATATATTATCGTGTTACTATACTAACATCAAAACCAAAAGTACCATATATGAAAATATAACAATTCAAGAGTTACATAAATCTTTGAAATTACATGAACATAATAACATGATTTAAACCTACATTTACAAATATGTATAGAACAAGAAATATATATATACATAGCGTATAAACAAACAGACGTGATGAATTACGTATATGCATCTGCTTAGTGTTCATAAATTTAACAAGTCTTTGTGACAATTTATATATATGTAGATTAAACCATATTAAGTATAACTATATATTTACATGCATCTAAATTAATAAACATACACACGATTTAGTAATTATATGTACATATATCAAATCATAAAATACAAACTATAAACTTACGTATATGTAACTCCACATAGGTTCAACCACTAGCATACGTACTTTGATTATTGGCGATACTAAAACTCGACTTAATGTCAAGTGAATACTTGTATACAACATGAGAAAAAATGCCAACTTAAAAATTACCATTCTTTACATCAAATTTGACAAAAAAAAAATGCAATTTAATGTAGAAAAACATACTAATAAAAATCTATGAAACCAATTTCAAAATATGAAACTAAAAGGGAATCTTCAATGAAAGGGAAGAGACAATAAGTAACAGCACTTTCCCTACCTAAATTTATGTCAGCAATTAGAACTTTGAGATATTAGAATCCGTCATCGTAGATTTAAGTTGTTGGTTGCCATTTGCCCCTATGCTAAATTCTTCAACCACTTTTGTTACATACGAGATGTTGTATCGACCATTTTTACTAGATTCCGACCTTTGTTAAAATGGATCTTCTTCGAATATAACTCAGTCAAGGAATTGATGGAGGACTTTGGAATGAACATCTCCGTAGACATCAGTTTCATCACCGCCTACGTATGTTTCCAGCTTTAATTTCTTCTCATCTGGTTCCCTCATCAGTGAAGACTTCTTGTTTGTAACTTTAGAAGATGCGGTGTGATGTGGTGGCAAAGAGTGGTTTGAAATTAGGGTTGCGTTAAAGAGAGATGAGGTAAGAGATAGAGAGTAAAACTTCAAACCTATAGTGCAATATTGAACTTTTTCAAGAATTTTTAAATTTGATCGTAAACTTCAAAAGGAATCAAATTTAAACCTGCCTAATTCATTAGAGATAAACTAGGAAATTACAACTCATAAAAAAATAAAATGACATAATTACCTTATATTTTAAAATAGATAAAAAATAAAATATTTATAGATCAATGGTTGATATTAGTTCTCGCGGTTCTCAAGATCTTTAGGAGTCAAGAAAACATCCTGGCCCTATATATATTGTTGGATCATATGAGGCTGGTGCAACCAAAACAACACTTAGAAGAATTTTGAAGTACTAAATGAAGTGGTGTTCCGAAGCCAAGTCAAAGATCTTCCGAATCTCAAAGTATGAAGAACTTCTGAAGGAAGAACTCAGTCTTCGAAACCAAGTTGTTCTCCTTCTGAAGTATACAAATTAGAAGATCCAAAGACAAAGTCTTCCAAAGAATAAAGTCCTGAAGACTTGCAGAAGTTCGAAAGAAGTTGTTTCTTCCAAAGCCAAAATGACCTCAGAAGAATTTATTCTTCTGAAGTCATATACCTTCGAAGAACCAACTATGAACCAATGGACATAAGTATGGTCTGTCTGACAGCCCGCTGCAACTCTGATATACTGCATGGCGCTTTCCCACGCCCATGTAGTTGACCATACTTTAATCCACTGTTCACCATTCTCAACTTAGTATAGTCGCCATTCTTAGTTGGTGACAAAAGGTAAGTCATGGACCTGTAATGACTACATAATCTTGGATCTTATTACTTATCTTAGATGCTTTACTTCTAGCAATGTAGTATTTGTCTAGCTGTAAATTCCAGCTGGTTTTCCAAGTATAACCGGCTATAGATAGTAGTATAATAGTTTCTCCATGTAACATAGTAACTATGCTTGTAAGAGTTTTGTAATACTAAGTTGAGAAGTAATATATACAAGTATCTTGAAAAACCATTCTTGAGTTATTGTGCTTTCATTAACTTATTATATTACATGTGAACTTAGTAGAGATTCTGCTTCATCAAGCCGAGTGATATTAAGTGAGTTTGTGAGAATATCTTGTGTTGTGAGACAAACACCGATCCTGCAATTGGTATCAGAGCTTTTTAGACTCTTGATTGTAAGATCTTACCATCCCAAATCACCCTTGTTTTCTTCACACTCACTCACTTCACTCAAATGGCTCTTAACCAGAAATTTTCTAAGTCTGAGATGGGAACCATGACCAAGGCTCCTATCATCACTCCTGATGACTTTAGAACCTGGTGCAAATGTATTGAAGGCTTTATCAAGTATCAAGACAGCCGCATGTGGAGATCAGTTACTCATGGCCCATACCAACCAAAGGTGGAATCCCTAGCTAGTAATGGTGCCATGATTGAGAAGGCCGTTGAAGACTACTCTGATGAAGACTTCAAGAAGATGGACAATGACTGCAAAGCCATGACTGTTTTGCTTACGGCAATACCAAAATCTATAATGGTAGGCTTTAAGCAATGCAAGTCTGCCAAAGAACTCTTTGATGCTTTGAAGCTGATGTACTTTGGTTCTGCTGAATCCAAGGAGTCCAAGAAAGATGTACTGAAGCAGAAGTTTGAGAACTTCACATATATTGTTGGTGAGACCTTGAGCCAACAATACTTTAGGTACATGGACTTGATTACCTTTCTTCAGTCTATAGGAGTGGTTCTTGAGAAGAGAGACATAGTAAGAAAGTTCATGACTGCACTTCCTTATGAGTGGACTTTCTATTGTGTCTTAATCAAGAGAACTGAGAATCTCAACACTCTCACTATGACTAAACTATATGGAATCCTTGATTTATACCGTATGGAGATGGAAACTTAGAAAAGCCATCAAATGAACAGACCCTTAAACCTTCCTGTTAGCAACGCTCTACATGTTGCTGAAGGTTCAAGAACTCCCCGGCCCTAGTTGTACCTGAAATACCCCCCAACAGCCATCATCTTCCTTTGGGCCATACATCACTTTCCCTAAGACACCTAGGTCTCAACAAGCTCAACAAAATCCTTTCCAGGATAGTTGTACTTTTGTTTCAGGGAGTGAGCACTCTTGAGATTTTCAATTTTGTTTTGATGATCTAGAGTGTTTCAGCCCAGATGATGTTAAATACATGGACATTATCCAACAAATGGCTCTCCTAACCTACAGAGCAAAGAAGTTCTTTAAAAGAACTGGAAGCCAGTTCCTTCAGAACCCAACCAACAGTAAATTTAGGTTTGACAAGACAAAGGCCAAGTGTTACAACTGAAACCAGCTTGGTCACTTTGCAAGGGAATGCAAAACTCCTAGATCTAATCCTGGAGCAACTCAAGCCTTCCAACATCCTACTACCCCAAAGGCTACAGCCAAACCCATTAAACAACAAACTGCAGCTGTTGCTCAAGAAGTTGATTGGAGCTTCATGGTGCAAGACGTCACTCCTGCTCAAGCTCTCATGGCTGGAACTGAAGACACTAAGGTATATGAGCATCTCTATACTCTAGCCTGTATTGCTAAGGTTAAATTGTATCAGGATACAACATGGAAATTAAATATGATATTGAGTCTTTAAACATACTAAAATCTGATTTTAAGAGAGTCGAATCTGACTATAAACTCAAAATAGAAGAGTTAGAGAAAACTATGTCCTCTTTAAAACATGAACACTCAAATTATAGTGCTCAAATAAAAGATTTAATCTCCAAGTTAACTGAGGCTCAAGCCCAGCAAGTGATAGCTGAGGCTAAAACCAAGAAGTATGCCATTGAAGAGCATAACTTCAACACCATCATTGCATCATCTTCCCACTCAAAGGTGTGCTATCAAAACAAAAGTGGGTTGGGACCAATGAAATTGCTCCACCATACTCCATTGTGTCTATTAGACAGCCAAGATGTGGTACTGATGAGCAAGAGGTTCCAACTGCTGACCCACTAACCAAAGAGCAGAAGAGTAATGTAATTATGGAAACCACCACATTGAAGGATAAGGTAGCAAACTTCATCCCCACAGCTGATAATCAACCCTTAACCACCAAATCTAGAAAGAACAAAATCAAGGCAACAAGAAAAACTACCAAGAAGGTGGCTGAGTCAAAGTTGAAGATAGACCCAAAGCAAAAGGGAGTATTCATCTCAACCGGATTTTAAGTCGTTGGAAATCCTAATTCAGGAAAGGAGTGTAGTATCAGCACACCTATCCAGATGAAGGATCAAAAATTGAAGGGAAAGGCTGTTAAAGAAGAAAAGAAGTACAAGAAACAACAGTCAATATGCCCCATCAAGAATAACATTGAATGCATAATTTGTGTTCTACATAACCATATGGCTAAAGATTGTTACTACAATCCAGCAAGCACACATTATGCATCCAGAGTTAAGAAAGAAGGAGTCAAGGATGGTTTCACATTTGGACCTTACCATATGGTCCAAGTGTTAAGGAAAGGAAAGCTTGTTTCCGAAGCTAAGTTGCTTTCAGAAGAAACTCTTTCTTCCAAAAGGAAAATAGCTTCGGAAGACAAGCCAAAGAACAAACAAAGGAACAAAAAGAATCCTTTGAAACCTTCCAAGAAGAAGACTGCTTTGGAAGAAAAGGTGGTGACAACTTCTTCCAAGAAGAAAGTAGCCTCGGAAGCAAGTTATGCTACACAAGCCTCTTCAGGCTCATCTACACTGATCAACCATAGGATGGAATGGAAGATCAGAAAAGATGTTATAGCCCAACCCTCTTCTTCTCAAACCATAATTAAACCCCCATGCATACATTTTGGTTCAATTATATCATCTGTATTGGAAGAACCCAAGACCAACAAGGCTTGGGTTTCTAATAGTAACTAATCATTTCGTCTTATGTGCAGGGACATCCACATGAAAAGAATGGAAATGTTTGGATTGTGGACAATGGATGCTCCAGGCACATGACAGGTAACAGATCTCTCCTACAACAATTTGAACACTTTGATGTAGGTCCTGTTCAGTTTGGAGGTGAAGCCAGATGATACATTTTTGGTGGAGGTAGTTAAAATTTGACAATGTAAACTTTGTCAAACAGCTTGAATACAATCTCTTAAGTGTTTCTTAATTCTATGATCAAAAGCACCAAATGCTTTTCATAGAACATGAGTGCATCATCCTCAAACCCGGGATGACAATTCCTTAGGAACTGGTGCTTCTTAGATCTCCCAAGAGAGGGGATATGTACAAGCTGGATATGAACAATGCTTCCCCACTAGGTGAAGTATCATGCTTTCTTTCCAAAGAAAATGGTGATGAGTCAACTCTTTGACATAAAAGAATGTGCCATGTTAATTTTAAAACCATGAATAAATTGGTTAAAAATAATTTGGTATATGGTGTGCCCAAAAAGGAGTTTATCTGTAAAGATAATTGTGTTGCCTGCCTGAAAGGAAAGCAACACAAGGTTTCTCACAAATCCAAAGAGATTAACTCCATCAGCATCCCATTGCACATGGATCTTTTTGGTCCCACAAGTATAATAAGCATTGGAAGGAAATCATATTGCCTTGTAATTGTTGATGATTTCACAAGATTTACTTGGGTTTTCTTTTTAAGAACTAAAGATGAAACTGCTGAAACTCTAAAATCTTTTATTCTTAAAATTGAAAATTAAATAGATAAAAAGGTAAAAATCATTAGAAGTGATCAAGGGACTAAATTTAAGAATCAAGTTCTTGACTTATTCTGTAACTCAAAGGGATTGCCAAACAATATAATGCTCCTAGAACTCCTCAACAGAATGGTGTTGCTGAGAGGAGGAACAGGACACTTATTGAGGTTGCAAGAACTATGTTAGCTTATTCAAAACTACCTCTAATTTTCTGTGTAAAGGCAGTCATCACTGCATGTTTTGTGTAGAACAGGGTTCTCATTGTTAAGCCCCATGGAAAGACACCTTATGAGCTATGGAACAAGAGGCCATCATTCATTGGCTTTCTTAGGTCCTTTGACAGCAGGTGCACCATACTTAACCCAAAGGACAATTTAGCAAAATTTGTTGAAAAGTCGGATGATGCTATCTTTGTTGGATATTCCTCAACCTATATTGCATATAGAGTGTATAATATCAAAAATCAAAATTTTGAGGAATCATCCAGCATTGTTGTCAATAAGCACACTCCTTGTGTGAAGGGCAATGGTCCTGATTATATCTTCAATTTAGAATTGTTTCCAAACTATTCTAAACCATCTTGTGAGAATATTTCATCTGGAACAGGAACTCAAAGTGACCCCTATAAAGTTCAAATGTTTGAGTTACCAAGACCTATTCCAAGTTCTCCAAGAAGAAATGAAGATCAAGCTCCTTCAACTGAAAGTCATGAAAGCTTGAATATCTTAGGAAACAATGGAGCTTCAACAAGTTGTCAGCCTACTGAGCCTCATAACTCAATAGCTGACAACTTAAGTACTCAACACCAAGCTAATGAAGACAGTAATCTAGAGGAACAGGCAACTGTTGATGCTGCTTCTCAGCAAAATACCATTGATGCTGTAACACATTCATTGAATCAGTCCTTATTAAATGAGTGTGAGACATTAGCTAGTCATAGTGTTCAAAATCCTGCGCAAAACTTCTCAAACCTGGATCTATCTATGAAACTAGATGTGATCCCTAGGCTCAGGATACACAACACTTATCCAGCTGAAAACATCATTAGGGATGTCTCAGAAGCTGTGAAAACAAGAAGTCAGACCCACGATGGGAATGTCTGCTTGTACTCATGCTTTCTCTCTCAGATGGAACCAAAGAAGGTGGAAGAAGCCCTCAAGGACAATAACTGGATAGAAGCAATGCCAGAGGAGTTGCTTCAATTCAAGAGGCAAAAGGTATGGAACTTGTGTCCATTGCCACCTGGCCAAGTCCCCATTGGCACTAAGTGGGTATTCAAAAAAAAAGAGATGATAGAGGTTTGATCATCAAGAACAAATCAAGACTTCTTGTTCAAGGATACACACAGGAGAAAGGCATAGATTACACAGATGTCTTTGCACCTATTGCAAAACTTGAGGCTGTGAGAATCTTTCTTTCTTTTGCTACATCCAAGAACTTTACAGCCTATTAACTTGATGTCAAATGTGCATTTCTATATGGGGATATATACAAAGAAGTCAATGTGTGCTCACCTGGATTTGAAGACCCACAGCACCCCAACTATGTGTGCAAACTTGATAAAGCTCTTTATGGGTTGCATAAGGCACCTAGGCTATAGTATGAGACATTGTCTCAGTTTCTTCTTAAGAGTGGCTATACCAGAGGCACAATAGACAAAACATTGTTCATTAGGAAGTCTGGGAAGGACATGTTGTTTGTACAAGTCTATATTGATGATAACATATTTGGTTTCTCAAATAACCAAATATGCAAGGACTTTGAAAGCATCATGAGAAAGAAGTTTGAGATGAGTTCTATGGGAAAGATGGACTTCTTTCTTGGAATTCAAGTGAAGCAGATAGAAGAAGGGCTCTTCATCAATCAATCTAAGTATGTCAAGGACATCTTAAAAAGATTTGAGATGAAAGATTGTAAGCCAGCCAAGACACCTATACCCAGATATCATAATCTTTGTCCTGATTCCGAGGGAGGGATACTGATCAGCATCAGTACAGGGCAATTATTGGATCTTTGATGTATCTTACTACAAGTAGACCTGATATCATGTTTGCAACCTACATCTGTGTAAGATATCAAGCTGCTTCAAAGATGTCTCACCTAATTGCTGCCAAAAGGATCCTTAGATACCTGAAAGGAGCTCCCAAACTAGTTCTTTGGTATCCTAAGAATAAGGATTTTAACCTCTATGTTTACACTAACATTGCTTATGGTGGCTACAATATCAACAAGAAATCCACATTAGGAGGATGTTAATTTCTTGGTGGAAGGATCATCTCTTGGCAATGTAAGAAGCAATCATATGTATCCACATCAACTGCTGAAGCTGAGTATATTGCTATGGCAAGCTGTTGTGCTCAAGTGCTTTGGATTCTGAATCAGATGCTGGATTATGGTTTTAACTTCATGGAGACTCCTATCCATATAGACAACAAGAGTGCCATTTCTATCATAGAAAATCCAGTCAAGCACTCCAAGAGAAAGCACATTGACATCAGGTATCATTTCATTCAAGATATTCATGAGAAACATCTAATTAATCTAGTCAAAGTCAATTCAAATGAATAATATGCTGACTTGTTCACAAAAGTCTTTGATGAACAAAGATTTAAATATTTAATCACAGCTATTGGGATGATTAATATTGACTAGTCCTTTTCTTTTGAAAATCTTTTAAAAATGTGTCTTGTCTATATTGTCTAAATACAATCTAAGCCCTGTTACAAAAAGGTTTTTTCAAAATTTCTAAGTATGAACTCTTCCGAAGAGAAATTTACCCTCGAAAGAGATCTTTATCCATCTTCCGAAGGCAAATTCCTCTACATAAGTATTCTCTTTCGAAGAGCTTTTAAACTCGAAAGAACATTTGATCATAGATCAAATTCACTTTCGAAGCTTATTAACTTCTTTTCTCAGAAGAAGATTTTACTCTCGGAAGCAAATTTGTCATTGAGACATGATTTGCCTTCGGAAGTAAAAATGGATTCGAAAGACAATACTAAGAAACACAAGTGTTTTCTCTCGGAAACAATTTTACCCTCGGAAGAAAACTTTTACTGTGTAACGGAAATCTTTGGGCCCCACCCTGTAAAAAGTAAGATTTTATTGATGATTGTCTGAATATTTTAAATGGTTTACCTTGCCGCCCCAGTCAAATCAAAACCTAAACCGTCCTTTCACCCATCTTCTCACCTTATTGGTTTGGCTTTTTACCCCCCATTTAAAAACTTCCGACTCTCTTTCACTACTTTCTTTCTTCACTTTCTTTACCAAAGCCCAAAATTTCCATCTTCTTCTTCACTCACTCTTAATTTCCCTAATCAAACAGTACTCTCCAAACAATGGCCTTGAATCCCCAACATAACCAAGTCGCCATCCTTGATTCTTCAAAAGATGTCGATTTTTCCCCTATTGTTCAGTTTCTGTCATAGTCCGCATACTTCACAGCCCTTACCATAAACTCTACCATCTACTCAAACCATCTGGCCGATTTTTTGGCCAATGGTCTGAAAGGATTATTCAATCAAGGGTTTACGGACAGTAGATCATTATAAGTGAAACTACCATCAGGGAGCATCTGGAACTCCATGATGAGGGAGCCCCTGCTGAATTCCCTAACTCTAAGTTGGAGAATACTTAGACTTATATGGGATACGGCAGAGATGTGAGCAAATCCATGGTCTACAAGTTTAATTTCTCCTACAATTGGAAGTTTTTGTTGTACATCGTCCTACACTTCCTATCCAACAAGTCAGGGGGATGGGATCAAATCCCATATGATCTGGGCTACCTAGTCCATGGGTTGGTAAAGGGCCTACGATTCAACTACTCAAGACTTGTGCTAAACAATCTATGAGGTAATCTCACCCGAGATCAATTCTATATGTATCCCCGGTTCATTCAGCACATAATCAACTGTGAGCTGGACCAGGACAAACTACAATGTGCAAATGTTCTACTAGTCCCTCACATGAGGCATGGCATCTTCAAGACTCTAAATAAGGTGTCCACCAACTTCACTGGAAGGATCACTGATCTTCTTCCAGGTATGCTTGAGCCAATGGCTCCTGGTGACATCCCTGCAAGCCTAGCAGGTGATGAACCCACATCAGACACCACCACTATACTGCCATCTATTTCTTCCCACCCAATCAAAATTACCTGCAAAAGATGCCCCAAACGAACCCTTGATCAATCTACTCTTATTGGTCAAGTCTCCTCTATTCAAACCAAAAAGGCTAGAGTGGAATTCAGGGCTCCGACTCAACAAGAGGTATCCTCCATAATTGACCTCAATGTTAGTGTTGAGTCTCCTCAGTCTCAATCTGACGAGCCCACTACCAAATCCTTAAACTCTCAGGGTGAGTCTCAACACTCCCCAGGAACCTTTGATATCTAGCTCGTATCAGCAAGACCAAACTAAGGTGTGTCCACCTGGTGTGGAGGTGACTCATGTAGATTCAGCTGCCACTACTGAGAGTGTTTCACTAGCCTCTCAGGACAGTGGTAACATCACTGAGACTGAATCTATTGCAACCTTGCCAATTAATGCCTCTGAAAGAGACATCAGTATGCAAGGGTATCCAGGGCACCAAAAAACCACTACTGGTGATGAGGATGAACATACTTGGTATTTATCCCATCTCCCGATGATTCTTCAAAAGAAGATAAGGGTAGTCTGCAACTCACTATTAGAGACTTACTTTCTAAAGTCTCAAACCTTGAAATAAAGGTTAAGACTTTAAAAGATAGGTCTACCACTCAGCAACTTGAGATTAAAAATCTCAAGGCTCAACTAGCTGAGAAACAGATTGAGAAGTCTGTTAGGCATGTACCAATTCAGGTTTCTTTAAGTTCTTCCTACAGCTCATCTACTTCTCAAGATGATGCTACCAAAAAGGGGGAGAATATACAGAAACAAAGGCATAATGAGGAGATATCTGCTCACTTTTTGGAGCAGATATGAACTCAAGTTGAACCCAACCTTGCCATTACTTCCCTTGATGCCATTTCTTCTTTCTATCCTATACAGCAACACCCTACGACCATCTTTCCTCAACCTCCTTCTATTACTATTCAAGTGGACCCAAGGATGCTTATTGACCTTAACAGATTTTTAACCAAGTTTCTAATAAGCTCCTCACTTGAACAACCCTCCCCTAATATTGCCATTGCCTATTTTAGAGCTGAAGAGCTTCAAAGGCTGAATGCACCACCTATCTTTGAGGAGGAAGTTGGTCAACCTAAGGTCTCTATTGAACTTGACATTAACTTTGAAATGGAGATACAGAATGATGGCCCAGCAACCAACTTAAGACGGATAGATAGTGCAGTTCCAATTACTTCCGAAGTAGAAATACAAGCTGCAGAAGGAATAATTGAGCTATCTTCCCTATTCGATGACCTGCTTATCACAAAGGCCATTCTTGACCTGACTTCTAAGGTCAACAGTGAGGACTTTCATACAACTCCAATCTCCCATGCACCACAAGTTCAAACCCCCTCTTCCCAACCTGAATCCTCTAAGCCCGAGTCTCCAAAGGCTAAATTTTCCTTTGATCCTAAAGGGAAGAGGAAGCTCACTATTGAAGAGCTTCTAGAGGATGAAAGTTTGGAGAAAGTGAAGAAGAAAGGAAGACTTGATACTGGGAAGCTGTTGGCTGCAAGCGGCAAAGTAGCAGCAGCCGCCTAAGAAAGTATCAATAATCAGAGGAGAGTGGAGGTCATAGACAGGCTCATCAGCCTGGGAGTAGACAATGAAGAAATACTTCTACTCCCACTTGATGAGCTTGTGAAGCTGGAGAAGGCAACCTTGCTGCAAAAGGAAAAAGAAGGGCATCAAAGTTGGCCATAGAGGAGGAGAAGAGGAGAAAAAAGGTAGAGGAGAGGAAGTAGAAAATAGCCTTTCTCTGTACAAGAGGCTATTCTCAAAAGGAGCTAGCTCCTCATGACTATGACACGATCTTGTTCCTTTTCCATAAAGAACAAGATCAGATCACAAGGAGAGGAAGAAGGCTGCTAAGGAAAAATTGAAGAAGAAGATGAAGGAAGAGACAAAACTTGTTGTAGCCAAGACTGAGGGTGATAAGGAATGGATAAAAGCCTACCTTAAAGCCCATGGATTCACTGGAAGGCAGGTGGGTTCCATGTCTCTGAAGACCCTACAGCAACATGTCAGTGACATCAAGGCTGACATTCGCTTACGAAGAAGGCAGGAGGTACCTCTAAGGCAAAGTGTTAAGAGGAAGGCACCAAAACCAACTCCCAAACCCAAAATAGCACCCAAATCACAACCTATGCCCACACCTTTTCCCTTCCCTATTAAAACTGAGTCAACAACTGAACCTTACACCCATGAACCAACACCATCAGCCACACCTTCACACCCTGCTTCTCAACAACCACCACCACCACCTATCCTAAAACCCAAAACACAACCCAAAACCCAATCTTTACCCAAACCAACTTCTGAACCTTCCAAGCCCCTGACCTTAGAAGAGTTCAAGGAATTGAAAGGAAAGCTCACAAACTGCACTACCTTGAGCCACATCTCTTATGAGGAAGAGTCAATTAAACTGAAATATATTGATGGCTCTTCCTGTTCCCTCATAAGATATGCATTCCTTGATCTACCTAGGGGAACACTTGACCAAGCTCTCTAACTTCTTGCCACTAATTCTAATACACTTAGAGAAGAAAAAAAGAAGTTAAGAAGGAGACTGGTGACTCTGCTGGACACAAGAAAAATAAGACAAGCTGCCAACTAATCCCCTCAATCCTAGAAGCCCAATTGTCCAATGGAGGTTCGATGAAGCTACACACACCTTTGTTATGCAATGGGAGAATGGTCAAGTAACCAGACTTGACACATCAGCTCTGCTGCACTCTAGCAGATTTGATATTGCTGAGTTAGCAGAAAGACCATTCTCTAATCACTCCAACTCTCAGATTGCTGCTCACATAAAGAATCATTCGAGCATTCTTCATATCAACGAGCTTACAACAAAATCTAAAACTGAAGAAGAGTTGAAAAGAAGAACAAAGGAAGAAGAAGAAGGAGCAACCAGAAAAGGAAGAACATTCCTACAGATGGTTGAGGGACCGACTTCTAAACCCATACTTAGATGGGAATATGACTATAATTCCCATCAACTAACTCTCTTCAATGGGACACAACAAAGGGTACATGTCATCCAGAGCAACAAATTAGATCTACTATCAACGGATGACTTGTACAAACTCCTCACCATTGCATCAAGGAAGAAAAAAAAGACAAACAAATATCTGCTTTCCCTGATGTTGAAGACCTTAAGGAGGAGGTAGAAGTGAAGTTTTGGTAGCATCAGCCTAAGGGGAGTTTGTTGGATCATATGAGGCTGGTACAACCAAAACAACACTTAAAAGAATTTTGAAGTACTAAAATGAAGTGGTCTTCCGAAGACAAAGCTGCTCTTCTGAAGCCAAGTCAAAGATCTTTCGAAGCTCAAAGTATGATGAACTTTCGAAGCAAGAACTCAGTCTTCTGAGACTAATTTGTTCTCCTTCTGAAGTATACAAATTAGAAGATCCAAAAAAGTCTTCCGAAGAATAAAGTCCTGAAGACTTGAAGAAATTCGAAAGAAGTTGTTTCTTACGAAGCCAAAATGACCTCAGAAGAAATTATTCTTCCGAAGTCATTTACCTACGGAAGAACCAACTATGAACCGGTGGACATAAGTATGGTCTGTCTGACAGCCCGCTGTAACTCTGATATACTGCATGGCGCTTTCCCACACCCATTTAGTTGACCATACTGTAATCCACTATTTACCATTCTCAACTTAGTATAGTCACCATTCTTTGTTGGTGACAAAAGGTAAATCATAGACCTGTCATGACTACCTAATCTAGGATATTATTACTTTATCTTAGATGCTTTACTTCTAGCAATATAGTATTTGTCTAGTTGTAAATTCCTGCTGTTTTTCCAAGTATAATTGGCTGTAGATAGTAGTATATATAGTTTCTCCATGTAACTTAATAACCATGCTTGTAAGAGTCTTGTAATACTAAGTTGAGAAGTAATATATACAAGTATCTTGAAAAACCATTCTTGTGTTATTATGCTTTCATTAACTTATTATATTACTTGTGAACTTAGTAGAGATTTTGCTTCATCAACCCGAGTGATATTAAATGAGTTTGTGAGAATATCTTGTGTTGTGAGACAAACACCGATCCTGCATATATATATAACAATATATAATAGTTCTTTATCTTAACTTGTTAAAAAATAATACATGATTATTATATGCATATATATATATATATATATATATATATATATAACAATATATAATAATTCTTTATTTTAACTTGTTAAAAAATGATACGAGATTATTATTTCATAAACTATGATCATTCTTTATATTTTTGTACTTAGATTTTATTATTAAAATATTCGACTATATGTTTATAATCTATTTAAATAATATAACCTAAAAATGATTTATAATTTATAAAATTATAATTTAGCTTTTAATTCAAACAAGCCAACAAGCAAGCTCATGAGCGAGCCAACGAGCCCCCAGCTAACAAGCGAGCCACGAGCTGAGGTGACCTTGGCTCTGGCTCGACTCGTTTACAAGCTGAGCCGATTTTGGATGAGTTATTTTCGATCAAGTTTCGAGCAAGCCACGAGTCATGATCTTTTTGAACAGCTTTATTACCGGAGTATTGTTGTAACTAGAATAGTTGGTTTTGATTCGTTGGAAACAACCAAAGGACCCTGTGTGGTAATGTGTTGCTCCAATAAGTGCTTTAATGCCTTACGTTCCAGTATGAATTATAAAAGCTTGTTCGGTTGGATTAATATGACACCTAGACCTCCACCACTAGCATCAAAATCAATGATAAACGGGGGAGTTCAATCTGAAAGTTAGAGAACCAAAGAAGTAGTCATAACTTGTTCAACCAACATAAGTCTTGTTGAGCATCATCCATCCACCTAAAATCCTCTTTTCCTGTCCACTTTGTTAGCAGGGTAGCCAAGGTGCCAAAGTTCTTAACAAATTTCCAGTAGTAACCTGTGTAACTCCAAAGGTGCATCTGAACTCTTTAACAAACAAGTGATTAACATAAAATATGCGTAGAACTCAGCTCACCCGAGATGACCACGGTGATTCTACCACGATCTTGAGTAAACGTGAATATCATTAAAAAAACAAAAATAAACTTATGTAGGAAGGTCAAATTAGGTCGTTCATAAGGCTTTGGAAGCTAGCAAGAACATTAGTAAGCCTGATGTAGTGGCAACAAGGTCGGCTCCTTAAAACCACTAGAACTTGTGCAAAAGACCCTAGAGATCCAAATAAAAATAGCACGTGAAACTTGCATGATATGTTCCGATTGGACGAGTTAAATCTGGAATACATAACCCAACCCCTATAGACTGTGACGTTCCTTTTTAGATAATTCCTCAACTATGCTAATAAGGGTCTATTTGGTACCTTGTAATAAATGAGTTAATTCCCCACTCTTCGACCAAATGGTCAAGATTGATAATCAAGTTAAAAAAAATAGCATGCATTAATAACCCATGCATGTCATAGGTGCCCTTATGTACTATGTGTACATCAATAGGGGTGCTTATCTATATCGGTCTGCTGTTTGTTGCAATGCATGCAAAAAGAGATCTCAATAGGGAACAGGGAAGGGTGGGAGAAATAGCTGAAGACTCTAGTTTTCATCACAACAAGAAGGGTGGAGGGCTTTGTTGACAACTAGCGACAATGGAGGTGGGGGTTAGATTATGTATCAATACATTTATTGCTAAATGGGTCCCACATTTGCTAAGGGTATTTATTTATTTTTTTGGTTTTTTCAAGTCAAGGGTATTTTGTCGTTTCACAGTTATTTAAAGGTCAAAGTTATTGCCCATCAATTTTTAGACTAAAAGTGATACAGGTTGACAAACAATTTACATCAAATCCATAAATTTTAAAAATTTAGGATGAAAATGTAAATTATTGCTTCACATGTCACCGTTCTATGAGTTCATTATTATTAATTTTTGTTTCTCTCTCATTATTAAAGAAAGTATGAATAAATTATAGGTATATAAATAAACAAAAGTGTAAGAAACAATCTTAACCATTAAATTTTTTAATTAATGGTTGAGATTATTAAGGGTGGTACTTTAGTTATAACCATTTTTGTTGAGTTTTTCAAGTTTTTTAATTTTTCTAATCGTTCATAACTTTTATATATTATATTATTTTTTTATAAAAATTACACAATAAAAACGAGTGCTTTTATCTTTAAAAACAACATAGTGTCATTATATACAAAAACTAAAAAAAGAAGCTTTTCGGCTCATATGATTCTTGTTCGTCATTGTGTCTTTCCTACACCTCATTGTGTCATTTCGTGTTGGACTATTTGAAGATGATACTTACCAAAACCTAAGTGCCAAATCTCATAATGATTACCAAAACCGACACGATGAAGATATGCTAAATATATGATCAAAACGAAGAAAATTGACCAAAGTCAAACTTGGTCAAACTTGGTCAACAGTGGTCAAAGTCAACAGTCAACATCAGCGGTCGTCCCGAATGATGTCAGCACCCGGCAGTCACGCATCAGCAATATAGAATTTATCAGACTTAGAACTATATTTGTGTAATTATTTGTGCTTAAATGTAATTTTTTCTTATTTTTGTAAAGAGTATAAATGACTTGGTGTAGTAATTTATACTCTAACACTAGAACAATCACTAACAATCCATAACATTCACTAGAGAAATCAAGGTTGAGTGTTTGTGAGGGAAAGTGTGCTTGCAAACTCCCTTGTAATTCTCTTGATATCATACATATGAATGAATGAAATATTTATGAATGTGTTCTTGATTGTTCATCATTCATTCATCATCATACACAGAATCTTGCATCAGATCTTCACTTGAAATCATCAACGGATCTGTGAGATTCCGCATCACATATATAAACGACAACAATACGATTGCAATATTCGATCCACCAGCAGAATCGAATTTCCACAATTGGTATCAGAGCCTTGGCTCCTTGTTTTTCAAATTTTTCTCAAAAATTTAAACCACAAGTATTATCTGCAAATTGTTATTGTTTTTGATGAAATCAAGCTACCATTAGCTTAGATTTGTTATTTTGTGAAGATCTGCAAGTTTTCACATCAATTAAAGTTCATTTGAGCCACTAATTTGAAGATTTAAGCAAACTTATTCTTCAAGTCTTCAAATGCTCATGAACGTGAAATTTTGATTTTGTTGTTGTTTGATCAAATTTAAGCTTCTAATAGCTTTAGTTTGTGATAACTAACACATCTGCAAAGTTTCATATCAATTAAACATCCACATCTCTTGAATTTGAAGATTTTTGAAAATTTGGTGTTCTTGAGAAGAGTTCACTGTTCTTGAGGAAAAATCATCAAAAATCACGAATCTGATGTTGTTTAGCTGAAATTGATAGTGATTTTAGCTTAGAAACATCAAATCTAAGGTTTTTTTTATCATTCACAACATCCAAATCATACATTTTGAACATTGATTTTTAGATCTGGGTTTTTGTTCTTCTTTGTGTTCTTCAAGGGTTCATCATTTAAATCCGAGTTTAGGTGATGATTATTTGAAGTTGATTGTTGTTCTAGTTTAGAATCACTTATGTATAGCTATTATAACCTTTGATTTTACCCAATTCCATCAAAAATCCAAGAATCAAAAGTTTGTTCATTCAAGAACATGACGTTTGACTTTTTCAGAGTCAAACTATTTTGAAATTTGAAAATCAGCCTAATCTATGATTTGATTCAGATTTTGATACATTTGTTCATCATACAATCATTCAAAATCATTCAACAATCATACATACAATAAGTTATGAATTTGAAAGTGAAATTTCATTCATAATCAAAGTTTACAAAGATTATACAAATTACACTTGTATTTGATTTTGACTAAGTGTTCTATCATACACAGCTGATGAGCTAATCCTACAGCTGATGTTCTAATTCTATAGCTGAAAATCTTCATACATTTACAACCAAGTGTCCACAGCTGATGCATTACATCTACAGCTGATGAACAAATTCATCAGCTGACAAACATCCATTTTGTCCTAGGTATTTTGCCAAAGTACATCCACAGCTGATGTGTTAACACTCACAACTGATGTGATAACATTTTCAACTTACAATTCGGTTCAAAGCAGAAGAGTAGAAGGCTGTTAAACCAACAGCGGATGCCTTACCAACATCATGCGCTGTGAACACTTGTATGTTCACAAGTGCATAGCGGATGTTTGTTTGTTTTGTCCGCGATATACACTTGGTGTATTTTGCATGTTATGATGGTTACTGTAGCTACAGCGGATGTATGTTTGTATGTCCGCTTTGACAATATTTGTTTAATTTCGTTTTCAGAATTGTAGATAAAAGAAATTCTGACCAAGTGTCTGCGGCGGATGAATAACTAACCACAGCGGATGTACAAGAAGATGCAGCGGATGAAAATCAAGTCCAAGTGCCCACAGCGGATGAACAACACACACAGCGGATGCCTAAGTCCATAGCTGATGAACTGTCCACAGTGAATGTTCATCCACAGCGGATGAACATTCCACAACGGACAACAGACAAGCAAACACACAACTGTCCACAGCGGATGTTCATCCACAGCGGATGAACATTCCACAGCGGACAACTTACAAGTAAACACACAAGTGTTCACAGCAGACAACATCCATGGCACAACAGACATGCTATCTGACTTCCACAGCGGACAGCTTAACATCCACAGTGGACAACTAATCATCCACAGCAGACAACTTATAGACTTAGGATTATTTATGTAATATTCGTTTACATAAGGGTAGTTCAGTGATTGTATATAGCTATGTGTATAGGCTATAAATAGCATGCTACCCAAATCCTTTGTAAGCTTTTGAATGAATTCAATACAAACAACCAGTTTATTTTGATTGTGCTTTTGCACACACACCACACACACACAAACACACACACACACTAATTTCATACTCTATTATCATGGGTTTTCGCACCATGATTCTAGTGTGTTGAAGTTTTAGAGATATTGAAAAGATCCTTGGGGGAATCAACCTTTTATTCATGTTGAATATGTTCATGTTCATCATGAGTTTAAGCTGATTTCATCAGGTGGTATCAGAGCCTTGGCTCAATCATTCATAGATTTCGATCCTCTCATTCATCAAACCTGAAATCAGTGGTTCATTAGCTTCAAAACAAACATTTCCAAGCTGCAAAATCATCAAACTTATCTTCTTCTACTCATAACATTCTTTAAATGCAAACAAACATGATTTCAGAATCGGTTTGGGCATTTTAAAGAAGTGTTTTTGAATTTCTAGCTTGAAAGATCATTCATACACGATTTTCAAATGTGTTCATCACAAAACTCACTAAAACCTAATCGGTTTTTAAGGGTTTCGGATAAACAATATACGGTTATTGTTCTATCCATTTTTTATCAAACAAACATTGGGTTGAATACTTTGAACATGTTCATTGTATTTAAACATCACATTTGAGTTGTTTTTCACTCAAAACAGGCAATTAATCTTCATCAAACAACAAACCGATTGTTGTTTTTGTTGAAGTTATCTCAGCCGCCAAAAACCCTAGAATAAACCCTAGGTTTGGTCATTCTTAACCTTCACAATCTACGGAGATTGTGTTGGTTCCACAGGAAAATCAAAGAAGAAACATAATCTTCTTTTGACATTTTTAAAAAAAGTTACTTTTTGATCCAAAAAGATAACTGTAAAAAACCTTTTTTTATGATTTTAGGGTTTTGACTTTCTATTGACCGTATTAATTAGAAAGTTGACATTCCTTTTCACAATATTCATTTCTTGTCATCGTGGCATTGAAAGCAACATTTCATACGAAAATTAGTTAATTAATTAATTTCTTTTATTTGGTAAACAATTAAAAAGGTTTAACAAATATCAAACAAATCCTAGAGACAATTAGGATTAATCAAATTTTAACAACGGACTAAAATTTAAACAAACAAATTTCACTTAAAAATTTTTAAGTTAAATTTTAAACATACATGGCTGATGATATGACTGGTTCAAACAGTGGATTAAAACCACCCAGGTTGAAGAACAAGTCAGATTTTAAGCAATGGAAGATAATGTTCAGAAATTGGTTTATTTTTCAAGATCTTGATCTATGGACATCTATCACTGAAGGTCCTTTTGTTCCCTTGACATTAGGACTAGATTACAACATCCAAAAGCCAGTTAGTCTAAAGAGTGTAGCTGGTGATGACCTGAAACGGGTCAAAACAGACATGAAGGCATATAGCATTCTTGCTATGACACTGACTTTTGAAATTTTGACTCGTGTTGAAAATTTCAAAACAGCACATGAATTATGGAAGGTTCTTCACACTATGTGTGAAGGTAGTGAAGAAATACGAGAAATCAAGAAAGAAAAACTGAGGACCCAGTACAAGACCTTTCATCACATACATGGGGAATCCATCCCTCAACAGTTGCATAGATACGTCCAATTGGTCAATGAAATGATATTTTATGGACTAAAATATGACACTGTTGAAATAAACAAAAAAATGTTGCACACATTGCCTGAGAGGTGGACTCAATCAGTATCTCTCATGAAAGCAACATTGGACTTAGAAGCCCTATCCCTTGACTCACTAGTAGCCAGGGTTGAAGCATTAGAAATGGATGAAAAATCCAGGAACAATAACCAAATCAGACACGTAGAGGCTTATAAGTTCAAGGAAACCCAACTTATAGACAATGCTTTCCTCACAAGCACTGGGGAAGATGAAGAAGAAGAATTCTTGGATTCTAATGACACTTCATTCTTCTCATCTTTAGAAACATCCAGCACCAAACACAAGTCTAAGAAGACTGGTGTGAATGATTCTCATGAAGCCACTCCCCAAAGCAAGCACCACCCTCACTCTTCAGCAACAAACAAACAATCACAGCCACAACCAAACATTCACAGACTTGAAAAACCCATCGATTCTCTCACCATCATTATTCAAAGTGAAGAACAAAAGGCAGCATATGCAGCTTTTTCAACCAGTATTGAAGCATTCCTAGGAGCAAGTCTGACTCCTTCATAGATCATCCAACAGGATTTGGATGAACTTCCACCTGATATGGTAGAAGAGATGGATCTGCAATGGTTTCAAAAGGTTTCAATAGCATACAGGTCCAAAAGGTTTCTACAAAGAAATCGAGGGTTAAACATGGACTAAAAGACAAGAATTGGTTTTGATAAAACCAAAGTTAAGTGCTACAACTGTCAGCTTTATGGGCACTTTTCAAGAGAATGTCAACAGCCCAGAGTTGACAAAAACACACATCAGGCACAACCATCCAGTGGATATCATTCAAACAGATAAGTGCTACCTCCAATCAGCATTCCAAGTGGATCTACACAACCCAAAATCACAATTCATTCCAACTCAACATCCAAAATCTTCAGCAATGATTATCAAACAAGATGGAGAGTGTGACTGGAGCCTTTATGAGGCTGATATACCATCATTTTCAGATAATACCCTTATGATAGTGTTGGATCTTATATGCCCAAGACACATACAAGATTGATGTGGTTAGTACGTTATGATCCAAGTCGGGTCATACCCAATAACAAGCTAGGCAAACACCGTTAAACATTTATTTGTTGATCATGATCAAGCAAATAAATTATGACACCAATTTAGAAAATGGGTTTTCTGAATTATTGCATTTGAGATAGAACAAATTATATGGATATTTTGTTCATGAGATATCATTTGTAATGTTGTTTAAATAAGTTAAATAACATCAAATATGAGAGTGTTTAAGTTATAAGATTAAAATTAGTTTAATTATATAACTTAATGGGTGATTAAAATGAATTAAAAGGGTGTTATTTTAAAATGGGGGAACCCATTTTAAACAAAAACTTTCGGCCGCCCCTTTGGTTCTTCTTGGGATTCCTTGTCTTGTTTTAAGACAAGACTTTAATCCCTTGGAACAAGACACTCAACTACACTCTCTCTCTCACACATGCAAAGAATTCTTTCTTCTCCATCTTGCTCTTCAACATTCACGGATCAAGAGCTTGAAAAAAGGCTTTGGTGTTAACTTCCTAACAAGTTTGGTGTTTTGCAAGAGCTTGTGGGTATACAAGCTTGAGGTCTTCTCTTTTGAAGACTAGACATTCAAGAAACATCATCTTCCTCCTCTTATCCGTATCCATATTTCTTGTTCAAGAAAGGTAGTATTCATGTACATCCTATGGTTGGTTTTGATAGCATTTCTTTTCACATATATATGATCCTTGTTCTTGGGTTTGTTTTCTTGAACATATAAATGTTTATTTTCAGAATATAACACAAGTTTTAAACTCCATACATCCGCTGCGTTTTTATGTTTAAATGGTTAAACATCCTTCTTAAAACTTGTAAAAACCCAACAATGGCATCTAGAGCCGGTTATGTGGAAAACTTGCTTCAAAAGTCCAAGAAAAGTTAGTTTTGTTGGACTTTTTCAACCCATTAGGGGCTGTTTTGATATGGATAAATGAATCCCTTATCTTTCAAAGTTTTATCTCACATGCTTTAGAATAAACCTTGAAAGATTAACATCAAGTGGTTGATTGTTTTGTTTGGACTAAACCCTAAAGTTTGGGTTCATGTTGGCCGAAACTTTAAGGGTTAAAAAGGGAGTTCATGGTTGTTCTTGGATGTTGTATTTGATACATATTTTGGTGCATAACATAGCCTTGACCTAATGTGTTTTGGTTTTGGATGAATGTGATTGTCATGTTTAGTTTTATTCATTAAAGGGTTGTAATAATAATTTTGGTGTTTGTATCTTTTGGGTTGTAATTTATTTATTCATTGGTTATGTAATAAATAGATTAGGTGCATTTCTTTTATTAGAAAAATTGTATTAGGATATGATTTTGTAAAAGAAGATGCACAAGTTGGAGACTCAAGGAAAGATACAAAGGAAGAACTCAAAAGACATGGACACTTGAAGCATTTGGATGTGGATTCGAGTGGGAGTTCTTGGACACATTTTAATGTGTCATTATTAACCCTTAGGAAAGACCTAGTGACAACACTTGTGATGGCAAACAAGTGTGGTCACCTTAGTGGCTATGGTTATGCACATATGATTGAATGGTTGTGCTTGTTTGGTTGTTTTGTTTTATGTTGGTTGTTTGATATATGGATATGCATAACTAACAAATTTATAAACATAACAAGCTGAAAATAAATGGTTCTTAATCATTAAGTGGTTAATAAAAGGTTATTAAAAGGATTAATGATTTTAAATAAAAGGGGTTTTATTAAAAGAACCATAGGGTACCATGTATTTGAAAGCATGCAAATGCAAGGTACATAGAGTTTTCTAAACTAGAATTATGAAAACTTAAAATGTCTTTTGAAAACAAGTTTATCACCATCCTTTTACACAACACTTAAGTCACTTGAAAACTCTTAATGGGATAAAGGTCACCTAACCATTTTGAGGGAACTTGTGATTTAAGGTGGGAATGCCATATTTGTGGGATAAAGATCACCTAACCACTTATATTGGTAAACTCACATGTGTGTGTAAGTAGGGTAACTTGATTTGCAAACCATGTTAAATGGATCACCTACAATATGGTTTACAAAAGGTGTTGATGGGATTAACATGCCGACTATACATATGATGTTTAAGTCGATCCCATACCCTAGAAGTTGCAAAGGGTTGCAATTGTCAAACGTTGACTACCTTGTTAATTTAAATAATGGGATAAAGATCACCTAACCACTATTTAAATGTGACGTTGGATTCTAGAATTTTATTTTGTGTATGACACATAAAAGAGATTTATAATTAAAGATGATAATATCGTAAATACTAAAATTGAACCTTGTTAAATTTTGTAGATGGCCACCAACAACAATGAAAATAATGATATTCCATCCGCTCACAACCTATCACTAAGAACCATTCTCCAAAAGGAGCGTCTAAACCATAACAATTTCATTGATTGGTTTCGAAACTTGAGAATTGTTCTCAAGCAAGAGAAACGGTCATATATCTTAGACGATCCGATTCCCGATGAACCCAATGAGGAAGATGAAGAGGCCTACTTGAATTGGGTGAAATACACTGAGGACTCGGTCCAAGTGTCTTGCCTCATGTTGGCAAGTATGACTCCGGATCTCCAAAAGGAGTACGAACATCACGGAGCATACGACATGATAACCCAGTTGAAGGAAACGTTCCAACAACAAGCAAGGGTAGAGCGCTTCGAAACGGTTCGAGCACTCCATGCATGTCGTATGGATGATACCCAATCGGTCTCATCTTATGTACTTAAGATGAAGAGCCACATAGACCGCCTCGAAAGGCTGAATTGTCCCGTCTCGAAAGAGTTGGCTACGGATTTGATCCTCAACTCTTTGTCAAAAAGGTTTGACAATTTTGTTATGAATTATAACATGAACGGTTGGGACAAGAACATAACTGAGCTTCACTCTATGCTCAAGACAGCCGAGGCGGCCATGGGTAAAAGGAGTTTACCCGTTCTCACCATCAATGAAGGTGGGAACAAGAAGAGGCCTCACCCCGCATCCAAGGCAAGTGTTGCCAAAGGTAAAGGGTACGTTGGGAGAAAGGGAAAGGGAGTGGTAAAAGTGCCACCACCAAAACCAGCGGAGAAGAAGCAAAAGGTTGCTTCGGATGACCCATGCTTTAAGTGTGGGGAGATAGGACATTGGGCAAGAAATTGTCCTGTCCATCTCAAAGAGTTGAAAGCAAAGAGGGATGCCGGGCAGACCTCAGGTACAATTTTCATGATTCATATTGATCTAAATATAATATCCTCTAACACATGGGTATTGGATACCGGATGTGGGACTCACATTTGCAATTTGTTGCAGGGGTTCAAAAGAAGTAAAAACTTCAACAAAGGGGATGTTAGCCTCTACATGGGGAATGGGGCAAAAGTTCAAGTTGAAGCCCGAGGGGACTACATCCTGAAGCTTCCAAATGGTTTGGAAGCAATTTTGAACAATGTTTTGTATGCTCCTAGTTTGACTAGGAACATTATTTCAGTTGCACAATTAAGACAATATGGTTATGTTTTGATGTTTATTGAAAATGAAATTCATGTTTCTTTAAATAACATCTTTTATTTTAAAGCTACTCCTATTAATGGTATTTATGAATTGGTTCATGAAAACACATTATATGATAGCTCGTTGTACCAAACCACCACCAAGAAGCTCAAATTAGATTTGAGTGACACCTATCTTTGGCATTGCCGTCTTGGTCATATAAACAAGAAGCGCATACAAACTCTTCAAAAGAATGGTCTTTTAAAAGCAAGTGAATATGATTCATTTGATGTATGTGAATCTTGTTTACAAGGCAAAATGACTAAGGCGCCTTTTAGTGGCAAAACCGAAAGGGCAAAAGATTTATTAGGTATCATACATTCGGATGTATGTGGTCCTTTTAAGCCAATGACTAGGTATAATGAAAGATACTTCATTACCTTTACCGACGACTATAGTAGGTATGGGTATGTGTACTTGTTAAGACACAAAGATGAAGCTTTTGAAATGTTCAAAACCTTCCAAAATGAAGTAGAAAATCAACTCAACAAATCAATAAAAATTCTTCGCACCGATAGAGGAGGTGAATACCTGAGTGATGCTTTTAGAGATCATCTTAGAAGTTGTGGGATTATCTCACAACTATCTCCACCTGGAACACCACAACACAATGGTGTGTCCGAAAGGAGAAATCGAACTCTATTAGATATGGTTCGATCTATGATGGCTGGAAGCTCATTGCCTCTATCATTTTGGGGCTTTGCTTTGCTCTCTGCGGCCCGTATTTTGAATATGGCCCCAACCAAGAAAGTGGAAAGGACACCTTTTGAAATATGGCATGGAAGGGTTCCATCTCTATCATATTTAAAGGTGTGGGGATGTGAGGCTTATGTAAAGACTCCCACCTCAAACAAGTTAGAAAGACGTTCCACTAAGTGTATTTTTATTGGATATCCTAGAGATTCTATGGGATATTATTTCTATGATCCATTGGAACAAAAGGATTTGTTGCCAAGAAGGGTGAGTTCTTGGAAGCCAAGTTCCTTATGGAAGGAGCTAGCAGTAGAACAGTGGATCTTGAGGAGGATCAAGGTCCACAACCCGATACACGTTTGGTTGACACTAGCACTCAACATGAGGATGTTGAGAATGATCAAATGGTTGATCAACACACACAAAACGTTCGCAAATCTGGTAGAACTAGTAATCCACCTGAAAGATATGGATTTTTCATGGATGGGTGCTATGTGGTTGATTCCGATGAACCAATCACATACCATGATGCAGTGTCCAATTTGGATTGTGACAAATGGCTTGAAGCCATGAATGTTGAGATGCAATCCATGTATGACAACCAAGTGTGGGACTTGGTTGTACCACCTCTTAACTCCAAGGTAGTTGGAAGTAAGTGGGTTTTCAAGAAGAAAACCGATATGCATGGAAACTTGGATACTTATAAAGCTAGACTTGTAGCAAAAGGTTTCACTCAAACTCAAGGGGTTGATTATGATGAGACTTTTTCGCCTGTTGCAATGCTAAAGTCTATTAGGATATTATTTGCCATAGCTGCTCATTATGATTATGAGATTTGGCAAATGGATGTCAAAACCGCTTTTCTAAATGGATATCTTGAGGAAGATGTCTATATGGTTCAGCCTGAAGGTTTTGTCGACCCAAAACATCCTAACAAAGTATGCAAGTTAAAGAAATCAATCTATGGATTGAAGCAAGCGTCAAGAAGTTGGAATCACCGTTTTGATGAAGAGGTAATTAAATTTGGGTTCATCAAAAATGCTGATGAGGCTTGTGTGTATAAAAAGGCTAGTGGGAGCATCATCACTTTCCTAGTATTGTATGTCGATGACATCCTACTATTTGGAAATGACATTCCAACCTTGGAAGGTATAAAAACCTGGCTTGGAAGCTGTTTTTCCATTAAGGATCTTGGTGAAGCCGCCTACATTTTGGGAATAAAGATCTATAGGGATAGATCGAGGCGGTTGATAGGTTTAAATCAAAGTGCATACATTGACAAGATCTTGAAAAGGTTCAAGATGGAGAACTCTAAGAAAGGTACGGTACCTATTCAAAGAGGAACGATATTGAGTACGACTCAATGTCCAAGCTCAAAGGATGAGCAAGATAAAATGAAGGGAATCCCGTATGCATCTGCTATAGGATCCATCATGTATGCAATGATATGCACTAGGCCGGACGTGTCATGCGCCTTGAGCATGACAAGCCGATACCAGCAAAATCCTGGAAATAGTCATTGGATGGCTGTTAAGAACATACTTAAGTACCTAAGGAGGACTAAAGATATGTTCCTAATCTATGGATCTGGTGAGGAGGAACTCGTGGTAAAAGGTTACACGGATGCGAGTTTCCAAACTGATCGGGATGACTCACGATCACAATCGGGATACATTTTCATCCTAAATGGAGGAGCAGTCTCTTGGAAGAGCTCTAAACAAGATGTGGTGGCATTATCAACTACAGAGTCAGAATACATCGCCGCTTCATTAGCAGCTCAAGAAGCTGCATGGTTGAAGAAATTCATTGCCGATCTAGGGGTTGTCCCTTCCATTCAGGACCCCCTAGAAATTCTTTGTGATAATGAGGGTGCGATTGCTCAAATCAAGGAACCCCGTGCACATCAAAAGACTAGGCACATTGAGCGGAGATTCAACTACATAAGGGATGAAGTTGAAAAGGGAAAAATATGTATTCGCAAAGTTCACACGGATCAAAACATTGCGGATCCACTCACGAAGCTTCTTGAAAAGGCAAAGCATGAGGGTCATACTTGTGCCATGGGACTTCGATATTCTAGTGACTGGATTTGATTTTGTGATCTTGTATTTGGATATTGGAACCTTTTATTACTTGAATGAATTATATGGTTATAATGTTTCAACTAATGTTCCAATTTTGCATGTTTAATCCATGAGTAAATCATTTACTCTAAACGTCCGTAGTCGTTCATGCCTGTGGGAACAAGTATGAGGGTAAGACTATTATGAACTTGGATTGGTAGATATTCATTTGGATGAATATATAGCAAAGGGTTGCTGCCAAAGTTCATAGATATTTATGGGATATAAATATTGGACTGACCCGCATTTCAAATATTACTACATGGAATCTTCTTGATTGATCATAAGTAAATTTGAGTAAAGGCGAATATCATTTGGTATCCTCTGACCTGAGATACATATTGGGTCTTGATATTCACCGGGTATTATACTTTGACTTAGTTCTTCGCTGTTCTGAAACATGGCAGTACATAAGACTAAATTCAGGTATAGCACGAGGTGATTGTGAGAGACGTATGTAATCAAGATGGGATTTGTTCCTCTTATTCGTTGAGAGTAAGATGTCTAAGGCCTGCTAAAGTTAAGTCAATGGAGAATGATCATTCTGTGTCTCTAAGATTTAACATGACATCTGTGACAAAAGGATAGATGATTGTTTCACCTAAAACATTTTCGAGTAAGATACTTGAAGGGGATGATGTTATTGAATGGCACTTAGTCATACGTATTAAGGGTAGTAAACCGTTGTTAGGCGGTATTTACTGCTTGCATCAATCTTCTATGAATCTTGTGCAAGTGGGAGATTGTTGGATCTTATATGCCCAAGACACATACAAGATTGATGTGGTTAGTACGTTATGATCCAAGTCGGGTCATACCCAATAACAAGCTAGGCAAACACCGTTAAACATTTATTTGTTGATCATGATCAAGCAAATAAATTATGACACCAATTTAGAAAATGGGTTTTCTGAATTATTGCATTTGAGATAGAACAAATTATATGGATATTTTGTTCATGAGATATCATTTGTAATGTTGTTTAAATAAGTTAAATAACATCAAATATGAGAGTGTTTAAGTTATAAGATTAAAATTAGTTTAATTATATAACTTAATGGGTGATTAAAATGAATTAAAAGGGTGTTATTTTAAAATGGGGGGAACCCATTTTTAAACAAAAACTTTCGGCCGCCCCTTTGGTTCTTCTTGGGATTCCTTGTCTTGTTTTAAGACAAGACTTTAATCCCTTGGAACAAGACACTCAACTACACTCTCTCTCTCACACATGCAAAAGAATTCTTTCTTCTCCATCTTGCTCTTCAACATTCACGGATCAAGAGCTTGAAAAGAAGGCTTTGGGTGTTAACTTCCTAACAAGTTTGGTGTTTTGCAAGAGCTTGTGGGTATACAAGCTTGAGGTCTTCTCTTTTGAAGACTAGACATTCAAGAAACATCATCTTCCTCCTCTTATCCGTATCCATATTTCTTGTTCAAGAAAGGTAGTATTCATGTACATCCTATGGTTGGTTTTGATAGCATTTCTTTTCACACATATATGATCCTTGTTCTTGGGTTTGTTTTCTTGAACATATAAATGTTTATTTTCAGAATATCACACAAGTTTTAAACTCCATACATCCGCTGCATTTTTATGTTTAAATGGTTAAACATCCTTCTTTAAACTTGTAAAAACCCAACAGATAGATGTTGAAGTCAAACTGACAGAAATCCTAAAAGAGGTAAAAGAAAACCTCTGTAGCCAACCATGCATTGATGAGGTAAATATGTATAGAGAGCATGCTAATAAACTGTCAAAGAAAGTTATAAAAACAAACATTTTAAATGAAAGTTTAAAATCTGAACAGAAACAATATGCAACTAAAATACTTTCATTACAAACAGATTTAGACAAATTAATGTCTGAAAAACTGACTTTGGCAGCTCAGGTTGAGCAACTCTCTATCTCATTAACTGAGTCAAAATCACTACAAGCTGAAACTAAAGTGAAGCTTCAGAAGTTTCAGGTGAGCAATGAGAAGTTCGAAGAACTTCTTGCTCAGCAACGGACGTTTAAGGACCCATCAGGACTTGGATATCATAAGGTGAATCCACCTTATAATGATAACTATATTCCTCTTCCTAATTCAATGACCAACAAACAAGGTGAATCTCTTGATCCTCATGAAAAGACTGAGGACTCCAAACAATCATCATCATCATCATCAAAATCACCTTTGATAAAGTTTGTTAAAAGTTCAACACTTCAACCAATCAAATCAACTAACTTTTATCAAGGAGAAAACAATGAATTTGATAAACAAACAACAGATGATGATGAGGATGATTTATTAGATGATGAGCCTGATCAGCCAATTACTGAAACTCAAAAGGTTTCAAGTGGGGCTGATACATCAAACAAGCAAACGAAACAGAGTCAAGGATTTTATATCTGTTCTGGTGGAAGGAAGGCTGTATCTTCCACTGCCTCTCCCAAACAGGCAAACAAAGGGAAAGGCAAAGCAACCTTTCAGCCAAAACAACAGTCAGTAACTTTTGAAATCCCATTAAAATCAAATTTGAAAATAAAGTTATCAATAAACAATCAAAATCAGAGTTGCCATACTGTGAGTGGTGTGATCAATTCACACACACCACTAAAAAATGTAGATATGGTAAGTACTGCAAATACTGTAAGATGAATAATCACAGTACAAAATCATGTTATTTTCACAATTACTACTCAATTTGTGAAAGAAATAACCATAGCACTACAGACTGTTTTTTCAATAAGAAAAACAAAAAAAAACAAACAGCCTCAAGTTGAGAAATCATTGAGAAACAGACAGTTGTTCCTAACAAAAACAAAAGAGGAGCACCAAGACAAACTCCTCACCAAAAAGTTGTTTTAAACAGTGACAAAACATTTTAAGATAACTTTAAACAACCAACAAGGAGACATAAGTCTCAAAACAGACAGTCACTTGACATTAGCTCACAAAAGAGAAGAGCACAAAGCGCTTCTCCCCATAGAGCTAAAACAAATCAAAGGAAACCTAGTATTTTTAGAGTTCCAAAACCAGCAGATAATGCCGTTTTGGAAGAAATTTGCGTTGTCGGAAAAGACGGAAAACCCAAGACCATCTTGGCTTGGGTTGCTTCAACTAACTGATTTCTTCTATTTTATAGGGACATCAAAGAAGGCCTGACAACATATGGTATGTTGACAGTGGATGCTCCCAACATATAACCGGTAGCTGTTCCCTCCTTCGGGATTTAAGAACAAACATGGAGGCAATATAGCCTTTGGAGGAGATAAAACAGGTGGGAAGATAACTGGCGAAGGAACTGTAACAAATGGGTTGATTAGTTTTGAGAATGTCAACTACTGCTCCAATCTTCAGTTCAATCTTCTGAGCGTATCCCAAATCTGTGACAATGGATATGCCACCTTATTCGACTCCAACAACTGCTGCATTCTTAAGACAGGTTTTTAGATTCCAGAAGAACATATCCTTTTGAAACCTCCCCGTCTAAACAACACATACATTGTTGATATGAACAATGTTTCAGCATCAACCCCTGAAACTTGTTTATCATCAAAAGCAACAGAAGATGTTTCCTAATTATGGCATAGATGATTGGGTCACTCTATTTTTAACTGAATGAACAAACTTGTTAAAGGTGATCTAGTCATAGATCTACCACAAAAAGAATTCTTCTGTACAGACCACTGCACAGCATGTTTGAAAGGCAAACAACACAGAGTGTCCCATAAGTCTAAATTGGTAAACTCTAATCAAACATCACTCAAATTGCTTCATATGGACCTTTTTGGCCCAACAAACATCCTAAGTATAGGAAAGAAGCAATAATGCCTTGTCATAGTAGATGATTATTCTAGATTCACATGGGTTTTCTTTCTACTACACAAGACAGAAACATCATAAATCATTACATCCTTTATCATAAAGATTGAGAATCAACTTAACCTTAAAGTTAAATCTTTAAGAAGTAATAATGGTACTAAATTTAAAAATGACTTTATTTCTTCTTTTTGTGTAGAAAAAGAAATAAATCATCAATTCAGCGTAGCAAGAACTCCGCAGCAGAATGGAGTAGTTGAACGGAGAAACAAAACATTAATAGAAGTAGCTAGAACCATGCTAGCTGACTCTCTATTGCCCATATCCTTTTGGGCTGAAGCCATAAACACAGCTTGCTATATACAAAACAGAACATTAATCATTAAAGAACATTCCAAAACACCTTATGAATTATTATTTAAAAGAAAACCATATATCAGATTTCTTAAGGCCTTTGGATGTTCTGTATCAATATTAAACACCAGAGAACAATTATCCAAATTTGCTCCAAAAGCAGATGATGGATTCTTTGTTGGAAATTCTGGAAGCTCAAAAGCTTACAGAGTATACAATCCAAGACTGAATATAGTGGAAAAACCAACAGATGTTGTTTTTAATGAACATTCTTTCATTAAGAAAGTCATTGGATCAAGCTGGTTGTTTGATATTGATGCTTTAACCAACTCATTTGACACATCTTATTTTGATGTTTCAGGTACCAAGGATAACAATGAGTATCCAATGGTTCCACCAGCACCCATTGATGTTCCGTTGACTGCTGATCCTCTAAGGAGATCTACTAACACTCCTTCAAGTACAACAGTTTCAACTCCACCCGACCAACCAAACACATCAAGAGGAACATCATCAACCTCACTAGTATCTTCATCTCCTGCACCCAACCAACCACAAGAAATCAACAAACCAAAACAACATCAACCACACACTGTTGATAAGGATGAAGATTACCATTCACTACCAGACACACATCATGAAGATGAAATCTTAGATTTCTTTCATGATTCCCCATAAACATTCACTGAGATCCCTCAACCAGACAATCACACATTACCCAATACTCTTGCTCAACAATCATCACATGATCAGACAATCACTAATCTTGATTCAACAGTTCATGTTGATCAGATCACCAAAACAAGAGGTCACAAAGATCATCCAATAGAAAACATCATAGGTGACCTCAATATCAGATTGACTCGTAGTCAATCTGATACAACAAACATTTGCTTGTATTCTTGTTTCTTATCCTTAACTGTACCTAAAAACATTACTGAAGCACTCAAAGATAACAATTGGATAGAAGCCATGCAAGAGGAACTACAGCAATTCAAGAAGCAAGAAGTATGGAAGCTGGTAGATCTACCTGAAGGTCAATATGCAATTGGCACAAGGTGGCTCGTTAGAAACAAAACAGATGACAGAGGGATTGTCATAAGAAACAAAGCAAGGCTTATAGCCCAGGGTTATACTCAAGAGGAAGGCATTGACTATGATGATGTCTTTGCTCCCGTAGCAAGACTAGAAGCCATCCGCGTATTCCTTGCTTATGCCTCATCACAGAAGTTCACTGTCTACCAAATGGATGTCAAATGTGCATTCCTTTATGATAGATGAAGAGGTATATGTTGCTCAACCACCAGGGTTTGAAGACCCAGAATTTCCTCACAGATTCTACAAGTTAGATAAAGCTCTGTATGGTCTTCATCAAGCACCCAGGAAGTGGTATGAAACTTTATCAAACTTTCTACTACAGAATGGATACTCCCGTGGGAAAATTGACCAAACATTGTTCTTAAAAATAAAAGGACAAGACTTGTTAGTAGTGCAAGTCTATGTGGATGACATAATATTTGGCTCCACAAACACATAGCTTTGCAAAGAGTTTGAAACTCTTATGCAATCCAAATTCCAAATGAGCTCAATAGGAGAACTTACATTCTTTCTAGGTCTACAAGTTCATCATTCAGCAGAAGGAATTTTCATCAATCAAAGCAAATATGTGAATCAGATCTTAAAAAAGTATAACATGTCTGATTGCACATCAAGCAAAACACCATTCGCAACTTGATTGAAGTTTGGACTAGATCCAGAAGGAACATCAGTTGACCAGAAACTTTACAGATCTATGATAGGTTCACTGATGTACCTTACAGCAAGCAGACCAGATATCATGTATGCAGTATGCATGTGTGCAAGATATCAAGCAGATCCCAGAGAATCACACATTAATGCAGTGAAGAGAATCTTTAGATACTTGAAAGGCAAACCAGCACTTGGTTTGTGGTATCCCAAAGATGGAGATTTCTCTTTATATGCATACACAGACAGTGATTATGGGGGATGCAACAACAACAGGAAATCCACCAGTGGAGGCTGTCAATTTCTTGGATCAAGATTGATCTCTTGGCAGTGCAAGAAACAAACCAATGTCTCTGTGTCAACAGCCGAAGCAGAATACATAGCTGCTTTTGCATGCTATTCTCAGGTGTTATGGATTCAAAACCAAATGGTTGACTATGGCTTTAATTTTCTTAAAACACCCATACACATTGACAACTCTGCAGCCATGTTTATCACTGACAATCCTGTTCAACATTCAAAAACAAACACATAAAGATCAGATATCACTTTTTGAGAGATTGCTCAGAAAAGGGTCTGATCAAGTTGATCAAGGTCCATATAGACAATCAATTGGCTGGCCTCTTTACAAAACCATTTGACTCAACAAGATTTGAATTTTTGGTTCAGTCACTTGGTATGATCAACTATGAATCAACAAATTAGTGTTTTTTCAAAACATTAAAATCAAACATGCTTGATTTTGTCAAAGTCCAAGATTAACACCAAACTTACCTTTCTTAAAATCAAGAAATCATGCAAATCATTCATTTTTAATATTGAATCACACATACATCTCATGAGAAATGATAGTAAACTAGCTTAATTCTTCACTTGAGTCTTTTTCCACTAATAAAGACTGACACTACTTTGTTTGATATGTGGATAGGCTAAGCATGGGACACCTAACATTACATACAACAGTGAAGAACTAAATTCTCATGATTGTGTGGTCAACAACACATCTTGGTTTATGGTGAGTATTAATCTATCCAATATAGGATGCTTTTAAAGTAACTACAATACACCAAGTGAAACAGTTTATAAATTGCTCAATCATACAAGTGTCTCCTCTTTATGATAATCATAGACCTGGAGTACACCTAGGCATTCTTTGTTGTGCTAAGCACAGACCTGAATGACCTAATTCATGATCCAAAAAGATTCCCAAAGAGGAACACATCCAGTTTGGATGAAAATTCAATAAAGTCTTTAGACTACATTCCTTGTGAATGAATCAAAAGAATCCCAAAGAGGATCACCTTCCAAAGTGAAGTGAAAATGAATCCCAATGAGGATCAAACAACATGAATCAAATTGAGCATTTATACTCCTAAGTAGCTAGGTTTTAAGTATTGAAAGTGCTTTCTAGCATATCTTGAGGAGGGTTGTACCAATCATACAATCAGATGTGGGGTACATACAACTCATGTCAATCAACTCAAAACATGATAATCACTCACCGTTTCAATCAATCATTAATACCATGCATGAGTTTAAGTGGATCACAATATCTACAATCAACATTGTACTTGTTTATGTCTATTCCCAAAACCATACAAACAACTTAGTGAGAAATGTAGACTAGTATGATCTCATGGTATGTGCAAAAGATTCATGTTCAAACATGAAAATCATTCATTTATTAGTTAGATAAGGCATTATCTTTCTAACTTTTATCAAGCAAGCAATCAATTGGACTTTGATAATTTCCACTCAAATACATACAAATTTTTGTCATTTTGTAAAAGATTTTTATAACTATGCAATAATTTAGGGGGACAAATTGAACATGGAAATATCAAAGGCAGCAGAATTATGCATATTCACACATTTCAAAACTTAAAATTTTCAAATTTTGAGTAATAAACAAAGCCAAAGTCAAGCCAACACTAACAAACAGTAGGTTGACACACATACATTTGTTTATTATATTTCACAATATTGCTTGTGAGTGATATTTTAACATCCATATATTGAATATGTTAAAATTTCAATATTTTAACATACATTTTAAATCAAAGATTAAAACAAACATTTTGATTTAAACAAGTTTCATCAAACAAATGTTATTTCGGAAGAGAATTTTATCAAACATATGCTTCGGAAGACATTAGTTCAAAACAAACAAAAATCTAAAATTTTTGAAAAACTGTTGTCACATGGACACACAAACATACATCCGTTGTAGCTACAGTAACCATCATAACATGCAAAATACACCAAGTGTATATCGCTGACAAAACAAACAAGCATCGGCTATTCACTTGTGAACATACAAGTGTTCACAGCGCATGATGTTGGTAAGGCATCCGTTGTGAATACAGTGCCATTCCACAGCGCATGACTAACATAAGTCATCCGTTGTAGAAACAGTGCATGTGTATACCGCGTATGCACACAGGTAATCATACGCTGTAAACATTCACACATCACATCCAAGTGTCCACAGCGCATGAACAATTGTTCATCCGCTGTGAACAATCATCAAAACATTTCATGTGTCCACAATACATGAACAAATGTTCATCCACTATGAACAAACAATCAAATGTTTCAAGGATCCACAACGCATGAACAAATGTTCATCCACTATGAACAAACAAACCATTTCAATAACATACAATCATGCAATCAAACAGTTTAAGAGATAACACACACACACACACATATTGTTTCTAACAAACAAAACAGTAACAAGCAAACATAAAGAGTTTGCAACATCATACTTAGGGGGAGTATTGTTGGACTCAACAAGTGTATTAAGAATTAATGCATAAAAGTATGATGCTTGCCATATCAGTCATATATCAAACATAATGTGTTCTAACATTCAAACAATCATTTACTAACATATTAGCATCATTATCATTCATAACAAACACTAATATTTATTTAAATTTCTTTTTTAGAATTGTACATAAAAGAAATTTTGACCAAGTGTCAGCATCGGATGAATAACTGCCCACAGCGGATGTACAAGAAGATGCAGCGGATGAAGATCAAGTCCAAGTGCCCACAGCGGATGAACAACACACACAGTGGATGCCTAAGTCCACAGCTGATGAACTGACCACAGCGAATGTTCATCCACAGCGGATGAACATTCCACAACGGACAACAGACAAGCAAACACACACAACTGTCCACAGCGGATGAACTTTCCACAGCGGACAACATACAAGCAAACATATAAGTGTTCACAGCGGACAACAGCTATGGCACAACGGACATGCTATCTGACTTCCACAGCGGACAGCTTAACATCCACAGCGGACAGCTAATCATCCACAGCGGACAGCTTATAGACTTAGGATTATTTATGTAATATTCACTTACATAAGGGTAGTTCAATAATTGTATATAGCTATGTGTATAGGCTATAAATAGCATGCTACCCTAATCCTTTGTAAGCTTTTGAACGAATTCAATACAAACAACCAGTTTGTTTTGATTGTGATTTTGCACACACACCACACACACACAAACACACACACATACACACACACTGATTTCATACTCTATTATCATGGGCTTCCGCACCATGATTCTAGTGTGTTGAAGTTTGAGAGATATTAAAAAGATCTTTGGGGGAATCAACCTTTTATTCATGTTGAATATGTTCATGTTCATCATGAGTTTAAGCTGATTTCATCATTTCGTTCATTGTATGTTTTCCTGAACATCATTGTGCATTTCTAAAATGAAGAATCCTAAAAATTATACTTGAGAAATAACATTTTTTTATACTTCTAGTACGTAAAAATAACAACTAATTTATCTAACATCTAAAAAAATAACACAAAATGATATGTCATGTAAAACACAATAATAAAATGTCTTATTGTGTTTCTTTTGCTCGTCAATATGTTTTCATCAACTCTATTTTGTTTTTCTAAAATGATAAGTTAAAAAAACATATTCGAGAAATAACATAATTGTGTACTTTTAATTGTAAAACACAGTGATAAAATAACACATTTATATAATATATAAAAAACAATGACAAAAGTAACACGAAATGATCTAAAATGTAAAAAATAATGATAAATACATATAACAAATGATGAAAAAGTTATGACACAATAACTTGACATATTTGACATAATCACCTGACATATTAAACACAATGACCTAATGTAATAAGTGTTGGGTTTTGAACAAGTTTATCAGAGTCATTTTATTCATATAAAATGAAAAACGCATCGGATAAAGAGATAAAAAACTTATTACAGTTAATATATATAAACCATTTTATATATCTGTTAAAACCCGTAATGGATCGATATATGAAAACAAGGACGCCTCAAGCAAGTCTACCCTCAAGCCTCCAACAAACACCCGGTTGCTAGGATTTTCACACTTGAACAAATCTCTGTTCTTGGTTTTATTTTCGACCGATCAAGAGAAAAACCAGAAAACCAGACGTGCACTTTTAAGTGTCTTGTATGTTATCAAAGAGAGTGGTTGATTGCAATCATATATTGCATGTCGTATGAAACTGAAATTTCAGACGAGGAGAGAGAGAAAAGTGGGCGGGGCCCAGCTCCTTGTCCCATCTGCATTTCTCAAACATTCATCAGCATTAGTAAATGCGGATGAATAACATCCTACCGCATTTGTAAATGTGGATGAAGAAATTCCATTCGTATTTCCCAAATGTACATCCGTATTTGTAAATACGGGTGAGTAGTTTCATCAGCATTCCCACAAATGCTCATCCGCATCAGTAAATACGGACAATCAGTTCCCATCGGTATTTCCACAAATGCACATCCGCATTAGTAAATGCGGATGAGGAACCTTCATCCGCATTAGTTAATGCGGATGAGTAATCTTCATCCGCATTTCCTCAAAAGCACATCCGCATTAGTAAATGCAGATGAGTAATTAAGAAATATGGACAAAAGACTATATTGTTGTTAAATCATTTGAATAACAATATAGAATACTCTCTCTAAAATAAATTATCCATATAATTTATTTACAACACAAGTGCAAATATTTAAAAACCCAATTTCTAAATGCTCTAAGTGTTAATATTTATTTATATGATCCTATCATAAAATAAATATTGTAGGTGTTTGTCTAGCTTGTTATTGGGTATGACCCGATTTGGATCATAACGTACTAGCCACATCAATTCAATATATGTCTTGGGCAGACCGTTTCCAATAATCTCCCACTTGCACAAGATACATAGAGGATTGATGCAAGTAGCAAATACCGCCTAACAACGGTTTACTACCCCTAATACGCATGACGAAGTGCCATTCAATAACATCATCTTCTTCAAGTCCCTTACTTGAAAATGATTTAGGTGAATCTATCATTTATCCTTTTGTTATAGATGTCATGTTAAATCTAGAGACATAGAATGATCATTCCCTGTTGATTTAACTTTATCAGGCCTTAGACATCTTACTCTCAACGAATAAGAGGAACAAATTCCATGTTGACTACATACGTTTCTCACAATCATCTTGTATTACACCTGAAACTAGCCTTGTGTACTATCCATATTTCAAAGCAGCGAAGAACTAGGTCAAAGTATAATATTTGGTGAATATCAAAACCCAATATGTATCTCAGGTCGGAGGATACTATGATATTCACCTTTACTCAAATTTACTTATGATCAATTACATAATTTCATGCAGTAACATTTGAGAGTGGGTCAGTCCAATATTTGTATCCCACAAATATCTATGAACTTTGGTAGCAACCTTTTGCTCTATATTCATACCTTATGAATATCCACCAATCCAAGTTCATAATAGTCTTACATTCATATTTTTTCCCACAAATATGACCAACTACGGACATTTAGAATAATAAATATATTTATGGATCTAAACATGGTAAAATGGAACATAACTCATAGTATCATAATTATATATATGAGTCAAAATAACAATTGTTCCATTGTTTAAATACTATATAGATCAATTCCAATCACTAGAATATCGAAGTCCCAAGGCACAAGTATGACTCTCATGCTTTGGCCTTTCAAGGAGCTTCGTGAGTGGATCCGCAATATTTTGATCGGTGTGAACTTTGCGAATACATATCTTTCCTTTTTCAACTTCATCCCTTATGTAGTTGAATCTCCACTCAATGTGCCTTATCTTTTGATGGCACGGGGTTCCTTGATTTGAGCAATCGCACCCTCGTTGTCACAAAATATTTCTAGGGGATCTTGAATGGTAGAGACTACCCCTAGATCGGCAATGAATTTCTTTAACCATACAGCTTCTTGTGCTACTAATAAAGCGGTGATGTATTACGATTCTGTAGTGGACAATGCTACCACATCCTGCTTTGAACTCTTCCAGGACACTGCCCCTTCATTCATAATGAAGACATACCCCGATTGTGATCGAGAATCATCTCGATCAGTTTGGAAACTCGCATCCGTGTAACCCTTTACAACGAGTTCCTCTTCACCAGATCCGTGTATTAGAAACATATCCTTAGTCCTCCTAAGGTATTTCAATATACTCTTAACAGCCATCCAATGGCTATTTCCTGGATTCTGTTGATATCTACTCGTCATGCTTAAAGCGCATGACACGTCCAGTCTAGTGCATATCATTGCATATATGATGGATCCTATAGCAGATGTATATAGGACTTCCTTCATCCTTCTTTCTCATCCTTTGAGCTTGGACTTTGAGACGCACTCAATATTGTCCCTCTTTGAATAGGTACCAGACTTTTCTTAGAGTTCTCCATCTTGAACCTTTTCAAGATTTTATCAATGTATGCACTTTGGTTTAAACCTATCAACCGCCTTGATCTATCCCTATAGATTTTTATTCCTAAAATGTAGGCGCTTCACCAAGATCTTTGATGGAAAAACAACTTCCAAGCCAGGTTTTAACACCTTTGATGGTTGGAATGTCATTTTCAAACAGTAGTATATCATCAACATACAATACTAAGAATGTGATGATGCTCCAACTAGCTTTCTTATACACACAAGCTTCATCAGCGTTCTTGATGAATCCAAATCTCTTGATCTCTTCATCAAAACATTGATTCTAACTTCTCGATGCTTGTTTCAATCCATAGATTGATTTCTTTAACTTGCATACTTTATTAGGATGTTGTGGATTGACAAAACCATCAGGCTGAACCATATAGACATTCTCTTCGATATGTCCATTAAGGAAAGCAGTTTTGACATCCATTTGCCAAATCTCATAGTCATAATATGCGGCTATGGCAAATAATATCCTAATTGACTTTAGCATTGCCATAGGCGAGAAGGTCTCGTCATAATCAACCCCTTGAGTTTGAGTGAAACCTTTTGCTACAAGTATTGCTTTATAAGTATCCAAGTTTCCATGCATATCGGTTTTCTTCTTGAAAACCCACTTACATCCAACCAGTTTGGAGTTAAACGGTGGCACAACCAATTCCCATACTTAGTTGTCATACATGGATTGCATCTCTACGTTCATGGCTTCAAGCCACTTGTCACATTCGGAATTGGATATTGCATCATGTTACGTAGTTGGTTCATCCGAGTCAACTACATAGCATCCATTCATGAAAAATCCATATCTTTCGGGTGGATAGCTAGTTCTACCAGATCTGTGAATGTTTTGTGTGTATTGATCAACCACTTGATCATTATCAACAACCTCTTGTTGATTGCTAATATCAACCAAATATGTATCGGCTTTGGTTCTCGATCCTCATCAAGTTCCACTGTTCTATTCCAAGAACTCAGCCTTTCGAGAAATAAATACCTTTTGCTTTGTTGGATTGTAGAAGTAATATCCCGTGGAGTCTTTGGGATATCCTATAAAGATACACTTAATGGATCGGCTTTCTAACTTGTTTAGGGTGTTCTGCTTAACATAAGCTTCACGACCCCATACTTTTAAATATGATAACGATGGAACTCTTCCATACCATATTTCAAAAGGTGTCTTATCCGCTTTTTTGGTTGGGGCCATATTCAGAATACGGGCCGCGGAGAGCATTGCAAAACCCCAAATGATAGAGGCAGTGTGCTTCTAGCTATCATAGATCGAACCATATCCAATTGGGTTTGGTTTCTTCTTTCAGACACACCATTATGTTGTGGTGTTCTGGGTGGAGCAAGTTGTGAGACAATCCCACAACTCCTAAGACGATCTTGAAAGGCATCACTAAGGTATTCACCTCCTCTATCCGAACGAAGAACTTTGATTGTTTTGTTGAGTTGATTTTCTACTTCAATTTTGAAGATTTTTAAAATTTAAAAAGCTTCATCTTTGTGTCTTAACAAGTACACATAACCATAACGACTATAATCATCGATAAAGGTAATGAAGTATCTTTCACCATTCCTTGTCATTGCTTTAAAAGGACCGCATACATCCGAATGTATGATTCCTAATAAAGCTTTTGCCCTTTTGTTAGTGCCACTAAAGGGTTCCTTGGTCATCTTTCCTTGTAAACAAGATTCACACTTATCAAATAAACCGTCTTCATTTGCTTCCAAAAGACCATTCTTTTGAAGTGTTTGAATGCGATTCTTGTTTATGTGACCAAGACGACAATGCCAAAGATATGATTTACTTAAACCCATTTTAAGCTTCTTGGTGCTTGATTGGTATAACGAGTTATTAAAGGATGTGTCATCATGAACCAATTCATAAATACCATTAGAAGTCATAGCCTTAAAATAAAGTATATCATTCATAAAAACACAAATACCATGGTTTACAAACTTTAATACATAACCATATTATTTCAGAAGGGAAACAAAAATTATATTCCTAGTCAAACTAGGAGCATACAAAATATTCTTCAAAATAACTTCCAAACCACTTGGAAGCTTCAAGATGTAGTCTCCCTGGGCTTCGACATCAACTTTTGCTCCATTGCCCATGTAGAGACCAGTATCTCCCTTTTTAAAATATTTATTTCTTTTGAACCCCTACAACTAATTGCAAATATGAGTTCCACATCCGATATCCAATACCCATGTGTTTGAAGAAATAACATTAAGTTCAATATGGATCATAAAAGTTGTACCTGAGGTCTCCCAGCATCCCTCTTGTTTCTTAATTCTTTGAGATAGGTTGGACAATTCCTCTTCCAATGTCCTATCTCACCACACTCAAAGATGGATCGTTCTACGTAACCTTTGCCTTCTTAAGCTTTGGTTTTGGTGGTCCCGCTTTAGCTTTTCCCTTACCCTTCCCTTTGATGTATCCCTTGCCTTCGGCAACATTTGCCTTGGGTTCGGGATGATGCCTTTTCTTGTTGCCACCCTCATTGATCGTGAGAACCGGTAAAACCCTTTTACCCATCCCTACTTTGGCTATTTTAAGCATTGCATGAAGTTACCCAATGCTCTTGTCCTATCCATTCATGTTATAATTCAAGATAAACATCTCAAACTTCTTGGTCAGACCATTGAGGATCAAATCCGTGGCCAACTCTTTTGAGACTGGACAGTTCAGCCTTTCGAGGCGATCAATGTGGCTTTTCATCTTCATCACATAAGATAAGACCGATTGGGTTTCTTCCATTCGACATGCCTGAAGCGCTCGAACCGTTTCGAAGCGCTCTACCCTTTCTTGTTAAAGGAACATTTCCTTCAACTGGGTAATCATGTCGTATGCCCTTTGATGTTCAAAATCCTTTTGAAGCTCGGGAATCATGGTTCCCAACATGAGGCAAGAAACTTGCACTGAATCCTCAGTCTGCTTAACCCAATAGTTGTAGACATCATCATCATCAATGTTGGGTTCATCGGGAGTCGGATCGTCAAACACATATGATTTCTTTTCTTGCTTGAGAACAATTCTCAAGTTTTTAAACCAATCCATGAAATTATTGTGTTTGATACGATCCTTTTCCAGGATAGTTCTTAGTGACAGGTTATGGACGGTCGGGGAGGTAGCATTGTTGTTTGCGGCCATTTCTACAATATTAACAAAGTTCAATTTTAGTATTTACAAAAATGAAATTTTAATTATTAATACCCTTTCATGTCTCATAGACAATTAATAATTAAAATCTAGAATCCAACGTTACATTTAAATATTGGTTAGGTGACCTTTATCCCATTATTTAAATTAACAAGGTAGTTAACATTTGACAATTGCAACCCTTTGCAACTTCTAGTTTTATGGGATCGGTTAAACATCGTTATGTTTAGTTGGCATGTTTAATCCCATCAACACCATTGTACGCCATTCTTTGGTGACATTCACATGGTTTCCAACTCAAGTCGTCCTACTTACACACACGTGTGAGTTTACACATACAAGTGGTTAGGTGACCTTTATCCTACAAATATGTTAACCCCACCTCAAACACACAAGTTCCCTAAATATGGTTAGGTGACCTTTATCCCACAAAGAGTTCCCAAGTGATTTGAGTGTTGTATAAAAGGATGGTATTAAACTTGTTTAAAAGGGATTTCGTTTCCATTAGTTCTAGTTTTGAAAACATTTTGTACCTTACATTTGCATGCATTCAAACGCGTGGTACATTGGTGAAACCAACTTTCAAGGCTCTTTTAATAAAACCCATTTTTATTGCGAAAACATCAACCTTTAATAAAACCATTTATTACCCATGTTAATGTTTCCAAAAGAACTGTTTTAAGCTTGTTGTGGATTTTAAATTGTTTACCAGTGCATATCCCAATATCATATAAACAATAAAATTAAATCAACCATACAAACATCACATACAACAACAAGTTCATAACCATAGCCAACTAATATAACATCACTTGTTGACCGAAACAAATGAGTTAATTAGGTCTTTCCTAAGGGTAAAATTGACACAACACTTGTGTCGGTGAACTCCCACTTGATCCCGCATCCAAATGCTTCAAGCGTCCACTTTGTGTTGTGATTCTACCATTCGATTTGGGCTTCCAAATGGGCTTAAGTATTGCACCAAACTCCTTTGGGCCTTCAAAATATGTTTTCATTTATTGGACATAAATCCCATTAAGAGCTATAAAGCCCTTTAGGCTCAAAATTGGCCCAAACCAAAACAACCTTGTTGCATCTTCTTTTACAAAATATATCCTAAATACATTTTTCTAGTAAAAGTAAAATACAACTAACCTATTTATTTTACATACCAAATAAAAAAATAAAAAAAATTACATACCCAAAAGGAAGAACAAATACATTTAATTATTACAACCCTTTTGAATAATCAAATACAAATCACAACACATCCAAACACAAGGTCTCGGCTAGGTTATGAACATCAAAATACATATCCAAATATGTAAGCAAAAACCCGAGAGCTTCCCCTTGAACCACTGATTTTCGGTTAAAGTATAAACAAACCGAATATCATGATTCTTGTCCAAACAACTAAATCATCCAAATGATTAAATTTTTCAAGATTATAGTATGCATGTAAAGTAGAATCTTGAAAAATTCAGGGGAAACATTTGACCAAAACTCTTGGTCTGTTGGTGAATCAACAGCACCAAGATTTCAGTCCAGATAAAGCATGTATCCATATAACCGGCTCTTGATGCCATTGTTGGGTTTTGAACAAGTTTATCAGAGTCATTTTATCCATATAATAAAAAGATAAAAAACTTGTTACAGTTAATATATATAAACCATTTTATATATCAGTTAAAACCCATAATGGATCGTTATATGAAAACCATGCTTACAAACAACCATAGGGTGTTTAGAAGACTATCTCTCGTATGGGTTTGAGGAAGATAATCGATGAATGGAAGCTTTCAAAGAAGGACGCCTCAAGCAAGTCTACCCTTAAGCCTCTAACAAACACCCGGTTGCTAGGATTTTCAAACTTGAATGAATCTTTGTTCTTGGTTTTATTTTCGACCGATAGAGAGAAAAACCAGAAATTTCAGAGAGAGAGAGGTTGATTGCAATCATATATTGCATGTCCTATAAAACTGAAGTTTCAGACGAAATTTCAGACGGGGAGAGAGAGAAAACTGGGCGGGGCCCAGCCCCTTGTCCCATCCGCATTTCTCAAACATTCACCCGCATTAGTAAATACGGATGAATAACCTCCTACCGCATTTGTAAATGCGGATGAAGAAATTCCATCCGTATTTCCCAAATGTACATCCATATTTGTAAATGCGGATGAGTAGTTTCATCAGCATTTCCTCAAATACTCATCCACATTAGTAAATGCGGACGATTAGTTCCTATCAGCATCTCCATAAATGCACATCCGCATTAGTAAATGCGGATGAGGAACCTTCATCCGTATTAGTTAATGCTGATGAGTAATCTTCATCCGTATTTTCTCAAAAGCACATCCGCATTAGTAAATGCGGATGAGTAATTAAGAAATGCAGACAAAAGACTATATTGTTGTTCAACCATTTGAATAACAATATATAATACTCTCTCTAAAATAAATTATCTCTATAACTTATTTACAACACAAGTGCAAATATTTAGAAACCTAATTTCTAAATGCTCTAAGTGTTAGTATTTATTTATATGATCATATCATAAAATAAATATTATAGGTGTTTGTCTAGCTTGTTATTAGGTATGACCTGACTTGGATTATAACGTACTAGCCACATCAATTCAATATGTGTCTTGGGCAGACCGTTTACCAAAGTGCCATCCTATTTAAGACAAAATCTTTCTTAACCTTTTTATATCAATAACTTTTTTTACTACAATCCTACTCTGAATTAAATTATAACTATTTACTTAATTACATGTAATATTTAAAATTTATATGTCTACTTTTTTAACAATTTAAAAAGCATAAGAATGATTCTATGTGCCCTACTATCATTTTAAAAGGTAAAGCATTTTGGTCATTATGTTAAATATGTCAAGTCATTATGTCAAATATTAATTTATTATGTCAAATATTTTCACCATTTGTTATATGTATTTATTAATCTTTTATATTTTATATCATTTCATTTTATTTTTTTATTAATTTTTATAAATTATATAAACTTGTTAACTTATCATTATGTTGTACGATTTGAAGTACATAATGATATTATATCACCAATGGGTTTTTTAAAACTAATAGTGTTCAGAATAACACTAATAGTGTTTAGAATAACACAATAACGGACAAAAAACACAATGAGCCATTGTATCATTATGTTTTATGTTTTATATCATTTTGTGTTATTTTTTTCATTGTTTTTAATTTATTATATTAATTAGTTGTTAATTTATCATTTGTTATTACATACTAAAAATACACAACAATTTTATTTCACCATCATATTTTTTTAAATTTCATTATTTTAGAAAAACACAATAATATTTAGAAAAACACAATAGCTAACAAAAATACAATGAACTACACTAAATACACAATGATGAGCAGAAATCATATGAGCTTATAATTTTATTATGTTTTTAGATAAAAACACTATCATAACAGATCACGTAAACCATACTAAAATATTGTTTGATTTGCCCCCGATTACAGTCCTTTGTTATTTCTATCCGGTGGTGACCCAATGCCATTTCCCTTGAATGAAGGTCCCCTGTTATATCCACCCAAATTCACCAGCTACATTACCTAAAATACTATTTGAGCATTCTAAGCCATCAAATTAGGGAGTAATCCAGAAATAGCCTCGTTTATAGCATCAATAACGAGAGTTTTTAAAGGAGTTTCAGATGAAACCAAAGATTGACACAAATATGCTTACTACATCACCCATAATAATAAGGAATAAAAAACTTGGAAATAAAGAAAACTACCACAAATAGACTCAGGGACTTTAGAAAAACAAATAAAGAAAATAGCCAAATTTATCAATTAAATCCTTTGATTGATCTTCAATCTTTGACTTGTATGGTAAGTAGCATAACTGTACACCAGGTCAAATAATTATGGGCCTAACAATTATCCCTCTAATTTTTGACCCGGTTCTTCCAACTTCTTTACTCCTAAAATTTTACTCATTTCCACAAACTTTAACCATGGAAAAACTTTAATGAGTATATTCGTGACTTGTTCCTCACCACTTACATGCTCCACCATGACTAGTTTCTTCCCAACGCATTCCCGTATAAAGTGATATCGGGTGTCAATGTGTTTTACTCCTCCCATGAAAGATGGAATTGTTCGTCAACTAAATGCCCGATCTATTATCAACTTTCATCTTAACATTATTAGTCTTCCACCCAGTTAACTCTCTTAAGACATTTTGCAGCCAAATGGCTTGGCATGCTGTTATAATCACGGCTATGAACTCCACTTCACATGAGGATAGCGCAACGTTGTTTTATTTTTTTACCAGCCCATGTAACCGGCCCACCTCCAAAAAAGAATACCATACCGGTTGATCCATGTAGTAACTACTATCACTATACCCCAACAATTCTTTCTCGCCACCATTGTAATATTGAATCTCATAGTTTAATGTACCTTTTACATACCTTAAAATATACTTCATTGCCTTCCAATGTTATTCCTTTGGTGAGGCCATGAACCTACTTACACAGCCAACCAAGTAGTTTAGATCGTGTCAAGTTTGTGTGTACAGCAAGCATCCAACAATCCTCATATATCTGGTTTTGTCAACAACGGAATACTCCCCTTCCTTGGCTAAAGATAACTATGTCTTCATTGGTATCTTGCATGAATTACATTCATTCATGCCTATAATATTTAGTACCTTTAGTAGTGTTGTTCCATTTTAACTTTGTTCAACTTCAATTCCCAAGTAGTAGGTTAGTAACCCAAGGTTGCTCATTTCAAAGTTACTTTCCATCTGTTGAATGAAGACTTAAATTTCCTTTTTGTTTGAACTAGTAACCAACAAATCATCGACATATACGTAGATAATAAGGAGCTTCTCTTTGGACCTATGTTTATACATAGCTTGTTCTTATGAGCATGTTGTATAACCAATGTTTAACATGGTTTGTTTGTGTTTCTGATTCCATGCCTATGATGCTTGCTTGAGTCCATACAATGCCTTCTTAGGGTGATACACCATGTCTTCTTTTCCTTTTTTTATAAACATTTCAGGTTGAGTCACATATACTTCCTGCTTCAAAACTCCACGTAAGAACACCGAGTTTACATCTATGTGAAAAGCCTTCCACCCTTTTCTGGCCGCAAGTGCTACAACAAGACGAACTGCTTCCATTCTCTTTGGTGTGAAGACTTCATTGTAATCGATCCCATGCTTTTGGATATAACCTTTTGCTACGAGTCGCGCTTTATGCTTTGTCACATTTCTTATAGAATATTTTTTTACTTTATAGACCCATTTCAATCCAATGGGTTTGTGACCTTTAGGAAACTTAGTTAGTCTCCAGGTCTTTTTTTAATGGAAAGCATCTCCTGCTTCATTCCTAGTTCACATTTTTTGTTGCATGTAGCTTCATAGTACCTGGTAGGCTCACCACCAACCATTAGTAACTTATAATTAGGTGGTTCAGTTGGTTTAGTTTGTTCAAACAACTCATTAAGTGAACGAATTCCTCTTACAGGTGTGTGATCGATGTTATTTGGCCTTTTATTAGGCTACTCGGAACTTCCAAAATAGGACTCAGATTCAAGTCGGTTAGAGTGACCAACAGTAGCAGAATGTGCTGGGGTGTTGTGCTCGACATTAGTTGTTTAAGCGGAGGTATTTGACCTGGGTTCTAAACCACAAGACACTTCAACATCCTCAACATTAATGAAGACTAAACCACCTTGAACCACAAACTTTGCCCAAAGTTCTTCACTCCCATTTGACTACTTAATGTGATCATTCAGATCACAAGCTTCTGTTTTGTTAAAGACTACATCTCGGCTCATCATAATTTTCTCAGTTAGGATATTATAACACTAATATTCTTTAGTGCCACTTTTGGTTCCCAAATGGACCACCGGTTTGCTACGATCTTCAAGATTCGCCAATTGTTATGTTGGGACTTTTACATGTAAAAGGAACTCAAATACCTGTACATGTGACATGTTCAGTATCTTTCTATGAGAGCTTTATACGATGTCACATTTTAAGTGCTTTGGTGGTTGTCCAGTTCAACATGTAAACCAAGAGCTGGAATATCTTTCCCCACATATTTTGGCGCATCTTCATTGCCTTCAACAAGCTTCTTGTCATTCCAATAATGGTTTTGTTTTTTCTCTCTACCATATCGTTTTGTTGTGGCATGTAAGGATTCGTCAAGTGTAGGTTCACCCCTTCTTTTTAACAACACACCTTTAATTGATGAGAGGTGAATTCACCACCTCTATCAGTTTGAAGAGTCTTAATCTTGAACGAACTTTGCTCCTCAACATGCTTCTTTAACTCTTTAAACAACATAAAAGCTTCGTGGTTTGAATTGATTACATACACCCATATATGCCTACTGAAATCATCCACAAACAAAAGAAAATACCAGTTTCCACCAAGTGTAGTTGGTGTAATAGGACCACATGCATCATCATAAATAAGTTCAAGAGGTTACCCAAGATTCGCAAAATTGTGTCAAATTATGTATTAGAGGAACTCCTTTTACTAAATTATTTTTAGTCATTTGATGTATGGCATGAAAATTTACAAGCCTGAGTTGAGCATGCCATAACCAATCTTGACTATCCAAATGTACAGCCAAGCAAATAGAGGATATAATGTTTAGGAATACCTTATAAAGTCAATTTGCTGATCTTGCCACTTTGATCAACAACTTTTGATCCTTCCATACAACCATAAGTACTCCTCTTCCATGATAACTTTGCACTCGTGCTTGGTTAGAATGTTACTACGATGATCAAGAATGTAGTACACGATAGTAATAATTATTTTTTCTACTACTTTTCCTTCCAAAGTCATTGAACCATTTCCTTTTATCTTTACCATTGAACCGTCTTCGAATCGTACCTTACGAGCAACATTCTCATCAACTTTAGAAAAGAACTTTTTCACACCCATCATATGGTTGCTAACATCGTTATCAAGATACCACATACCGGTTTCAAGTGTGTAATTACTTGGAACAACTTTTCTTTCAATTAATAGTATATAATCTACATTCTCTCTAACTGTGGCTGCCATGAGGAGTTGAGGCTCATCTCCTGGTGCTTTGGTTAGATGAGTCTTACCATCCACTGTTTTGTTGCCTTTATAATCACGAGCATAGTGTCCCATGTTATCACATCGGTAACACTTTACCTGAGATTTATCTCAAGTGTCGTTTCCTTCCTTCTAGTTTTTCCATTGGTCACTCCCTTGACCACCGTGGCCAAGACCATAACCCTTGTTGTGACCTCTTCCACACCCATCGTGACTGCTTGAAGCTTGGCCTCTATGTTGATTCTTGTGGTCACTACTCCAGTTTCATTTACTCGAACCCTCCATTTGAGTAAACAACAATTTCCCTTAGGTTTCTCCGGTTGTAATAGGATCTTGGCCCTCTCTTCAAAAGCCTTTTAGCATCTAACTACCTCATTGTATTATATGGTTTCAATCTCCACAAATGGAAACTCATCTTCAAGAATAGCCCCAAGGCTTTTATACTGTGATTGTACACTACTCAACTTGGCAGCAAAGTCTTCTATTGTCTCGGTTTCTCTCATCTGTAGAGCATCAAGCCTGGTCCTCAATGTCTGTAGACGAGCCTTCTGAACACGATCAGCACTGACATACCGAACTCGGATTCTTCCCACACATCCTTTGGTTTTGTGTACTTGGCCACTTGTAGAATTACTATCAGTTTTGGTCATTGAAGGGAAGGATTGCGCTCGATTTTTGGTAACCATCAACTGAACTTAACCGCTGGTGGTTGAGCCATTTCTTTTCCGAGTCTCATGATCGAATCTTGGTCCCTTAATTTGTATGAGCGTGTGTTAACCGTTCACACGAGATCTTCCTACTGAAAAACCTCCCAAGCTCTGATAAAAATTGAAATGTTCAATTGGTATACATCAAAGCAAACACACAAGAACAAAATATAACAAAGGCTGTGAAGTTAGCACAGCTTTCCACGTTTATTAGAAACCAAAGATTAACACAAATATGCCAACTACATCACCCATATAAAAAGGGAATAAAAAACTTGAAAATAAAAAAAAACTACCAAACAGACTCATCTTCAACCAGTGAGGTGAGCTACATCACTGGACAACGGGTCAAATACTTACCGGGCCAACAAACAGTCTGCAACATGAAGCGTATGATAATGTTGCATACATCGGATTGTGAGCGATCCAATTCCTTACCAGACTCTGCAAAAATCAAGAACTAAATCATGTTTCATACCTCATCATTCATTAGTAGTCATACTTGGTCATTCTTATGTATGTCTACCAAATCATCTACTTCACAAACCATTGTGAAGTATAACAAGGAAATGTAAATTATTTAATAATAACCAGTAGCGTATAGGTTATTACTTGTAGTAATTAATTTTGATGTTTCTCTTCTGATTGGTGTTATCATTTCTATATAGACATAAATTATTATTTTCTTTTGATGTGTAATAACCTTGAATGACTCGGCATCCTAATAGGTTTGTTTCATTGACAAGCAACTTCTCTCTCTGCCTTTTGCTTTCCGGTCTTGAATTTGTTTTTTGTGATTGATGGTGAATTTCTTATCCCCACATCTTTCTTTGTAATTTAACTTTTTTTTTCTTTTTTTTATGACAAAAATGCAATAAATTATTAATTGAGTTATTTATTCAAACCAAAACCTCTGCACTTTCATGTATGTTTTTGTCTCCAACCTAGACGCCTGTGGACCCAGGGCCGCCATGGGGAGCGGGTGTGCAACCGCCCAGGCCCGATCTCCTAGGGGCTAGAAATTTCTAAAAAAATTTATATTATATATTTTCTAAAAAACCCCTATATATATTGTTAAACATTTAAACTCATTAGGCTCAACAAACTAATTAACATTTTAATTATTTTAAGTCTAACAAACATTAGAACTCATTAATGCTTTATTTATTTTAGCACGCTATTTATCTATTATTAAATTTTTAAACCCATTTTAAAACTCAAACAAAATAACTTGTGATTTAGAGAGAGGCAGTAAAAGAATGCTCGGAACACAGGCAGTCAAAGCAATCGATTGACCAAACTAAGGTCTCATTTTTCTACTTGTACAAGTAGGGCTGCAAACGAACCGAACGAACACGAACAATGCCTTGTTCGTGTTCGTTTATTAAGAAATAAACATGTTCATAAACTGTTCACGAACGCTTTCCGAACGAGTTTTTTTGTTCGTGTTCGTTCATTAAGGAAATGAACATGTTCATGAACTGTTCATGAACACTTACCGAACGCAATCGAACACAAACAAGAAAAAACGAAAACAAACAAATGTACATGAACATAACAAACACAAAGAAGTCCATGAACACAAACGAATACAAATGATGACATATTTATTTTATAAATAAAATCAGCATATTCATCACAAAATATACAAAAAAATAAATAAACATGTAACATAAATATCCAAAAACACTTGACATACTTGTCATAAAAATAACTAACACAAAAATTAAGAACATAATCGAACATATTAACGAACATAAACAAACACATTATCGAACGTTCACGAATGGACATTAACGAACATAAACGAACACATTATCGAACGTTCACGAACATAAACGAACGAACACGGCTTGTGTTCGTGTTCGTTCGTTTAACTAAACGAACGAAATTTTCTTGTTCGTGTTCGTTCATTTACTAAACGAACTAACATAAACGAACTTCCCGCCGAACAGTTCACGAACTGTTCGCTGAACGTTCAGTTCGTTTGCAGCCCTATGTACAAGGCTCAAATTTTTATTTATGAATTATTCACATAATATAATAAGAGACCCGTTTTTCTCTTCTTGCACAGGACCCATATTTTTTTGACAATTCTCGGTACGACCTGTGTGGTCCGGTGTGGAATTTGTGGGCATGGGTGGGGTTGGGGAAGGACATAGAGCCAGATTCATGAGGAGAGGGAGGGAAGAAGCTGGGTAAGCCAATGTGAAGGTTAGTTAGAGACGTGTGTTTTCCCTCGTGTTGGAGATGGTATAAGATCTTAATTCAACTATTTATGTGCAACTATATGTTTCTTGTTTTGCACTTTTGTTATGTGAAGAAACAATAAACATTGTTGTTGGTAGTCATACCTTTTTATTTGTTTTATCTTCAAGATGTTTGTTAACTTCTTAATAGGTTTCTTTGTTATTCCCTGCCAATTGCCATCACTACATTGTTAGCTAATCGAGGCTAGCGAAATTGTTTTCTTTTGTGACGTGTGTTTAATTTTATAATCATTTAACTTATATTTTTTTACTTAAACACCTCACTCATAGGGTTCACTTATGAGCTAGAAAAGGTTAACTCGCCAACTAATCAAATTACAATCTTTAGTAATCGTAAAAACTCAAAAAAAAAAACGTTGGAAAAATAAGACAAAGATGTTATTTTGTTTTAACAATATTGAGACAAAATTTATAATATTATGTTAGTACTTTTATACTCGCATAAATTACACTATATATTGATCCAATTTGACCTTACATGACATAATACGACCCTCCACCGCATGAGATGGCATGGAGATATCATCAACACATGTGGATGGACCGACTATATGAGTAAGTGGTAGTCCCACTTATTGTTTAACATTTATTTATTTTTTTGAAACTTTGAAACATATACAACTGCAGTTTGCAATTTAAATTTCACATCTTAAAATATTCTCTCTTTTTTTTTAATTTTTTCAATATTTTAATTTACAAGCACCTTTTGATTGGATCGGTTTTAAACTTTTATAAAAACTGAAAACTTTATAATTGCATTACATAATATTAATAAAACAATGGGAATAAATAGGGAATTTTAGAGTTATTCAATTATGGCTACAACACTTTAAAATTGTTGTTTCGGGCTATAGGGTTTAAGTATGCATAGCATCATTCATTGTTTTAGAGAGAGAAGTGTGTTTGTGGGAGAGGATGATGGGTAGAGACGATCGACAGGGCCGACCTCGGGTGTTGCGTCATCCGGCCATGTAACATAGCCATCGTCATCGATGGTAGCTACCAAATGAGAGAAATTTGGAGAGTCATCGGCCGTCCTGGTCATCGTTGGCCTCCCTTTTGCTGTTTATGGTGGCGATGGTGATGGTGGTCATTGTGGTGGCATTTGTTTCCTCTATTGTGGTTCTAGCATGGTTTGTGACGGTGGAATGGTGCGACATTAGTTGTCGCGCTGCCTTCCGTTTAGGTTAAGGTGGAGCCAGCAGCGGCGTTGGTGATGGTGATGGTATGACCACCTTTGTTGTCTTTCTACGTCATAATCTGTTCGCTACCCTTTTACGATTTCTAGACACAACATTTTCTAAGCCTTTTAATCCGGATTTATACCGTTTTGTAGTGTCGTGACTGTTTACACCCGTTGCAAAACGCGGGTAGGTTACTAACATGTTTATGTAATTTAGTAGGGAGTGATCATTTTTATAACGAATTAGATAATATACAAGGAGCTCATACAACTATTTAACTACTTTAGAGCATTAACACTAACTTTCACATCCTTATCCTCATATTTACACTAAAAACACTATTTTTTTAATCTCTCTTTGAATTAAATAATATTTATATTTTTATCATTACATATTCTCTTCCTTGCACTTACAACTATTTTTAAAAATATTAAAAAATTTATGAAGGTTGTACCGTGTTTCCTCAAATATGAAGAATCACGGTACAATCCTCATAAATTTTTTCTCTCATTCACTCACAACCACTTACAACTATTCATTATATTATAAGGCACACACTCACATAAAAAATAAAAAACCTACTATGAATGCTCTTATATAACTGCTTTAGATATTTATATATTAATAGATTGAATAAATTCAACATGTTAAATCGTTAATTTTTTTCCTATTAAATGAAACTCAGGTATTTGATTGTAATTAATACGGTACATTTTTATTCTAGTGTATCATTATTATTATTATTATTATTATTATTATTATTATTATTATTATTATTATTATTATTATTACTATTATTATTACTATTATTATTATTGTTATTATTATTGTTATTATTATTATTATTATTATTATTATTATTATTATTAAGTTTTTTCTAGTTATTATCATTGTACTTGGTTTTTAGTTCTATCTTTAGCTTGTTTATATGCATATCCTTTGGTTATTAAAAAGTTTAATAACACTCCTAAAATTATTAAAAAATTACATTGATCGTATGAATAATTACAAAAGGTCGGATTATTTTATTATCACTATTATATTTAATTTATTGTGATTATTTAGAAATATTAAGTCTAGAATCTGAAAATCAGATTAATTATTATAATTTTTTTTAATTTTTGTAACAAATTAACATAGAAGAAATTTATCTACTTTTAAGAATATAATGTTAAATAAATAGATAGTATTATTATTTTTAAACATTATTGTTTATTTTCAAAAAGAGAGAGATGTGAGAAAACTATAAGTTGTCTTTACTTGAAGTCGATGCATGATGCATAAAGTAATTTATTTATTATAATAGTATTACCATGTGATTTGTGGTATCTACTCGATTAATATTATTTAGTGTACCGTGTTGAGTGCGCTTTGCTTTGCTGCTCATTGTCATATTGCAGGATCGGTGTTGGTTTTACAACACAAGTTTACTTCACAAACTCATTTAATCTCACTCTGTTTAATGAAGCAGAATCTCTAACTAAGTTCACAAGTAATATAATAAGTTAATAAAAACAAATGAACACAAGAGTAGTTTTCAAGATACTTGTATATATTACTTCTCAACTCAGTATTACAAGACTCTTACAAGCATGATTTACAAAGTTATAATGAGAAACTATATATACTACTATCTATAGCCGGTTATACTTGGATAACCAGCTGGAATTTACAACTAAACAAATACTACATTGCTAGAAGTAAAGTATCTAAGATAAACTATTATCCTAGATTAGGTAGTCATGACAGGTCCATGACTTACCTTTTGGTCACCAACTAAAAGTGAGAACTGTACTAACTGATAATGGGTGAACAATGGATTAAAGTATGGTCCATAGGCGTGGCAAAGCGCCATGTAGTATATCAGAGGTTACAGCGGATGTCGGACAAACCAAACTTATATCTACTGGTTCATAGTTGGTTCTTCCGAAGCTAAATGGCTTTGGAAGAATAATTTCTTCCGAGGCCATTTATACTTCGAAAGAATCAACTTCTTCCGAGTCTTCTGCAAGTCTTCAGGACTTTATTCTTTGGAAGACTTTGTCTTTAGGATCTTCTAAGTTGTATACTTTGGAAGGAGAACTACTTAGTCTCGAAAGACTGAGTTCTCACTTTGAAAGTTCTTTAACCTTGAGCTTCGGAAGATCTTTGACTTGTCTTCGGAAGAGCAGCTTTTTCTTCGGAAGACCACTTCAATTGTACATCAAAATCTTCTAAGTGTTGTTTTGGTTGCACTAGCCTCATATGATCCAACAAACTCCCCCTAGGCTGATGATATTAAAACTTCACTTCTTTCTGTTCCTCAATGCCTTCAACACCAAGGAGAGCAGATATTTGTCTGTCTCTTTATTCTTCCCTGATGCAGTGGTGAGAAGCTTGTACAAATCATCTGTAGATAATAAATCCAATCGGTTGCTCTGGATGATGTGTACCCTTTGATACGTCCCTCTGAAGAGAATTAGTTGATGGGAATTGTAGTCATATTCCCATCTAACTATAGGATCCGAAGTTGGAACTTCAACCATCTGCAGAAATGTTCTTCCTTTTCTGGTTGCACCTTCTTCTTCTTCCTTTGCTCTCTTTTTCAACTCTTCTTTACTCTTGGCTTTCTTTGTAAGCTCTTCAACATGAAGACTGCTCAAATGATTCCTGATATGAGCAGCTATCTGAGAGTTGGAGGGATTGGAGAATGGTCTCTTTGCTAACTCAGCAATATTAAACCTGCTTGAGTGTAGTAGAGCAGATTTATCAAGTCTGTTCACTTGACCATTCTCCCTTTTCACAGCAAAGCTGTGTGTAGCTTCATCAAACCTCCACTTGACAATTTGGCTTCTAGGATTAAGGAGATTGGTTGACAGCTTGTCCTTTTTTCTTATGTCCAGCAGAGTCACCAGTCTCCTTCTCAACTTCTTCTCTTCTTCATTAAGTGTGTCTGAGTTGGTTGCAAGAAGTTGGAGAGCTTGGTCCAGTGTTCCCCTTGGTAGATCAAGGAGTGCATCTCTTCTGAGAGAACAGGAAGAGCCATTAGTGTATTTCAGCTTAATTGACTCTACCTCAAAAGAGATGTCGCTCAATGTTGTGCAGTTGATGAGCTTCCTCTTGATCTCCTTGAATTCTTCTAAGGTTAGAGGCTTAGAAGGTTCAGAAGATGGTTTGGGTATAGATTGGGTTTTGAGTTGTGTTTTGGGTTTAAGGATACGTAGTGGTGGTGGTTGTTAGGAAGTAGTGGGTGAGGATGTAGGTAAGGCTTATGGTGTGGGTTTAGGGGTGTAAGGCTCAGTGGTTGGTTCAGTTTTGATGGGGAAGGGAAAAGGTGTGGGTGTAGGTTGTGGTTTGGGTGCTGGTTTGGGTGTTGGTGTTGGTTTGGGTGTTAGTTTGGGTGCCATCCTCTGAACACTTGGTCTTTGAATTACCTCCTGTCTTCTTCCTAAGCGAATGTCAGCCGTGATGTCATTGATATGTTATTGTAGGGTCTTCTCTGACATAAGACCTACTTGCCTGCCGGTGAAGCCATGGGCTTTGAGATAAGCTTTCATCCATTCCTTATCTCTTGGCAGCAGCAAGTTGTGCCTCTTCCTCCTCCTCCTTCTTCTTCCTCAGCTTCTCCCCGACAGCCTTCTTCTTTTCTTTGTTGATTTGATCTTGCTCTTTGTGAAAAAGAAACAAGATCGTATCATAATCATGAGGTGCTAGCTCCTTTTGAGAATAGCCTCTAGAGCATAGAAAGGCTATCCTCTCCATCCTCTCCCTTTCCATAGGCTCCTCCTTCCTTTTCCTCTTCTCCTCCTCCACGGCCAACCTTGCTGCTTCCTCCTTTTCTTTTTGTAGCAAGGTTGCCTTCTCCAGCTTTACAAGCTCATCAAGTGGGAGTAGAAGGATATCATCATTGACTACTCCCAGGCTGATGAGCCTGTCTATAACCTCCACTCTCCTCTTATTGTTGATACTTTCTTGAGCGGCTGCTGCTGCTTTGCTACTTGCAGCCAACAGCTTCCCAGTATCAATTCTTCCCTTCTTCTTGAGCTTTTCCAACCTTTCCTCCTCTAGAAGCTTCTCAGCAGTGAGCTTCCTCTTCCCCTTAGGATCAAAGGAAGATTCAGCCTTTGGAGACTCAGGTTTAGAGGATTCAGGTTGGGGAGAGTGGGGTTGGACTTGTGGTGTTTGAGATAGAGGGGTTGTAAGGAAGTCCTCTCTGTTTACCTCAGAGGCTAGGTCAAGAATGGCCTCTCTGATGAATAGATCATCGGACAAGGAAGACAGCTCAATAATTCCTTCCGCAGCTAGGATTTTTGCTTCGGAAGAAACTTGAACTGCACTACCTATCCCTTTTAAATCGGTTACTGGGCCAAGAGTCTGTATATCCCTTTCAAAGTTAATCTCAGGTTCAATAGAGACCTTAGGTTGACCATCTTCCTCTTTAGAGGTAGGTGGTGCACTCAGCCTTTAAAGCTCTTCAACTCCAAAGTAGGCAACGGCTACATCAGGGGAACGTTGTTCAAGGGAGGAGCTTATCAAAAATGTGGTAAAAAATCTTTTAAGGTCGATAAGAATCCTTAGGTCCACTTGAATAGTAATAGGAGCTGGTTAAGGGAAGATGGTTGCAGGGTGTTGCTGTGTAGGATAAAAAGAAGATATGGTATCAAGGGAAGTTGTTATGATGGCAAGGCTGGGTTTCATATGTCTTTGTTCCTGTACATTCTCCACTTTTTTGGTAGCATCATCTTAAGAAGTAGATGAGCTAGAGGAAGAACTTAAATAAACCTGAGTATGTACATGCCTACAGACTTCTCAATTTGTGTCTCTGCTAGTTGAGCCTTGAGATTTTCAATCTCAAGTTGCTGAGTGGCAGACTTGTCCTCTAAAGTATTAATTAACCTTTAATTCAAGGTTTGAGACATTAGAAAGTAGGTCTCTGATAATGAGTTTCAGGCTACCCTCATCTTCTTTTAAAGAATCATTGGGAGATGAGATAACATACCTAGTATGTTCATCATCACCACCAGTAGTGGTTTCTTGGCGCCCTGGATACCCTTGCTTAGTGATGTCTCTTTCAGAGGCATCAATTGGCAAGGCTGCCAAAGACTCAGTCTCACTGATGTTACCAGTGTCCTGAGAGGTTAGTGAAACACTCTTAGTAGTGGCAGCTGAGCCTACATGAGTCACCTCCACACCATTTTGACTCACCTCAGTTAGGTTTAGCTGACGTGGGCTAGACATTAGAGTTTCCCTGGGGCTCAGTTGATCTTGAGAGTGGTGTGGTAGATCAACATCATGGCCCGGATGGAACATAATGTCCTTATCAGGTCAGGTTAATAGGTCAATAAAGGATAGAGAAGTTATATCTAGTGACCCGGGACCTTGGTCAGCACCTAATGGCTCCTTTGCAATAGCAGTTGAGCCAATGATGTGGCTGTCCCTTTTTGGCTGCTCAGGGGAGTGTTGAGAATCATCATGAGGGCTAATGGCTTGGGTTGTGGGCTCGTCAGGTTAAGATCGAGAAGACTCAATGCTGATATTGAGGTTAATAGTGGAGGATGGTTGGACCTCTGGCTAAGTGGGAGCCCTGAGTTCCACTCTAGCCTTTTTGGATTGAACAGAGGGGACCTGATCAAGCAGACTAGATTGATCAGGGGTTCGTTTGGGGTGTCTTGTGTAGATGATCGTGATTGGGTGGGAAGAAGTAATTAGCATTAGAGTGGTGGTGTCTGGTATGGGTTCATCACCTGCTGGGCTTGCAGGGATGTCACCAGGAGCCGTTGGCTCAAGCATACCTGGAAGAAGATCAGTGAATCTTCCAGTGAAGTTGGTGGACACCTTCTTCAGAATTTTGAAGATGCTAGGCCTTATGTGAGGGACCAGTAGAACATCTGCACATTGTAGTCTGTCCTAGTCTAGCTCACAATTGATTATGTGCTGAATGAACTAGGGATACATGTAGAATGGATCCCGGGTGAGATTGCCTCTTAAGTTGTTCAGTACAAATGTTGAGTAGTTGAAGCGCGGGCCCTTTACCAACCCGTGGACTAGGCAGCTCAAATCATATGGGATTTGATCCCATTCCCCGGGCAGCTCAAATCATACAATTGGATAGGCAGTGCAGGACGATGTGCAGTAAGAACTTCCAATTGTATGAGAAGTTAAACTTATAGACGGTAGACCTGCTCACATCGCCGTCATATCTGATTTCGTGGCAATAATTCAGTGTTTAATTAACCTAAATGAAAGATTTTGTAGCATGATAAGTGTAGAACAAGTTCACTTTGTTTATGTTTTGATTTGTAGGTGATGGAGTTGGAAAAGGCCTGGTTTGGAGAAAAAGGAACAGAAGATGAAACTACAAGGGTTGCACACTGATCAGGTCCATGTGCTCCACCCTTTCTAGTTATGAACAATATTGTGTGTGTGACTTAGACATCTTATTAAATAATTGTATTAAGTGGATGGATGATGAATGAGGGGTGGGGAATGAGTTGGTAACTTTGAATACTAAGTAAGTGAACTTCTAATTATAGGTTTCTTTATGTCATGCGATTAACTACCATACATTGAGGATAATGTACCTCAAGTGTGGGGATGAGAGGATTTGGTAAAAGTTTTTAGAAAAAGTTAAAAGAATTAAAAAAAAAAATTTGAAAATCTTCAGGTGAAGTTTATGTTGTTTAAAGATTAAAACTTTCAATATAAATACCTAGCTTGTTGCTTATCAAAAGATTGGTATAGATCCTAGGTCATGATCATATTCTTTAAGTTGCATGATAAAGTATTTCTAGCAGGTCATTTTTTAAAATGTTAAGGATGCCTGATTAGGGTTAACAAGCTTTTGATATAATAAACTCATGTGCATATCGGTAACCTAAAATTCCTACTTGGTGAGATGTTGAGCCTATTACTTAAAACACAATCATATCTATTCATTGTTGAGGGTAGGCCATATACTACTTTTGTTGCAGAACTTGTATTGTTTGATGCATACCAAGACAGTAGCAAGGTGTTTGCACATAAATGAAAAAGGCAAGTTAGGAACCCCTTTACTTGTTATCGCTGTTTATTGTTATTCATCCTAACACTTAGTAGCCATGTCGAGCCTTAAACCATTTTTTAAACCTGATATATAAAGCCCAAGTTGTTAGTTGATAATCAACCGTAAAACCATTCAAAGTAAAAGAGCATCCGAAGTCAAGCTTATATGAAAACAAAAGAAAAGAAAAAAAACACAGTTGTTTAGAATGGATCAAAGTGATCGAGCTCTGTTAGTTATGTTGATAAGGATTGGTAGAGGGTTTGGTTTCGTTTTGTGTATGTGTAGCCACTCAAAGTCAAAAATTTCCTACCTTTACCTAAGCCCAAAAACCCATAAGTCCTTAAGATATGTGCAATGTTTATGCGAGTGGTGGAGGCATGATTGCTATACAAGCCTATGTGGATAAAATGGTATAATGGATTATTGATTGATTACACTAGTGCATATTTTACTAGTCCGCAAAATAAATCGAGAGGAGTGGATTATTGTAAGGGGTGTGTACATGAGACTATAAATCAAAGGCAAGTCAAGCTTAGTTGGGTGATTCTTGTTTTAATTACTTATAATTGACTTGCTAGAATGTAAATCTATTGAACGATGTAAGTCTTGTGAATAAGGGTATCACCTTGGACCTTAACTGAACCTTGATAAGTGATTAGTAATGTGTATTTGCAAGGGTGGTTTTATAAATTACAATTGAACTTTGCTTGAGGACAAGCAAAAGGTTAAGTGTGGGGATGTGATCGTGTGGCAATAATTCAGTGTTTAATTAACCTAAATGCAAGATTTTGCAGCATGATAAGTGTAGAACAAGTTCACTTTGTTTATGTTTTGATTTGTAGGAGTTGGAGTTGGAGTTGGAAAAGGCCTGGTTTGGATAAAAAGGAACAGAAGATGAAACTACAAGGGTTGGAGCTGAAAATAAAGAAAGTTACAAAAATGGCCCAGAAAACCCAAACCGGCGTATCTTACGCTGGGCAACGTATGTGCGGGCGTATTGGGCAGAAATTACAGAAGGGGGGCGTATGATACGCCGCTCTTGGGCGTATGATACGCCGGTCTTCAACTAACTTCCGGATTTTGTGGAATTTTAAGCTACTTAAAAATAATTCAACCCTAATTCAAAAAAGAACTTCCCAAGATTAATTCTTGATGATTCTAAGACGATTTTTGGTGTTCCAAAGCTCTTCAAATCATCCACAAACATTCTTCAATTCAAGATCAAAGGCATAGTAAAGATGATGCGTGGCTAGATCCTTCGTGATTGCTTTCGGGTGGATAGTTCTTTACAAGTGAAGTGGTTAGTCATACTTAGGGTTTCATGTTAAACACTTTGTGCTTGAATGTAATTAAAGGTTTTAATTGAGTTAAACAATTTGTTTATAAAGAAAGTTATTTGCTTTATTATCAATTTTCGGTTTTCTTGCATCATTAGCTCATTGAGACAAGTAGATAACATGATATTGGTGAATTGGTAACTTTGTGAATGAACGAGTCTTAAAAGATTGTTTCTTAGTTATCACTTCAATCAAAAGTTAAAATCTTGAATCGTGTTGTGCAACCCTAAAGTACACTTGATAACCTATTGATCTTGTAGAAGTTGAACCCCGGAAGTGATTGTTTTTTATTATTTAATTAAGTCAGTTTCAAAGATTCTTGCTTTTTACAATTATGTTCATTATTTAATTCAAAGTTTTAATATTTAGTTCAAAGTTTTTATCTTTACGTTAATTGAGTCATATTCGTTAAACACTTTTCACATATTCCCTGTGGATACGATCTTACTTACCATTACGTAATAAAGGTAGCTAAGACCGATATAATAACTTGTTTTTGATCGATTCTCGTTGACCAGATCAATATCCCATCTGAGTGTAGGTATTTTCCAACTTAGATTTGGGGAATTCAGTAGGGGCGCCCTCATCATGAAGCTCCGAATGCTCCCTGATGGTTGATTCAGTTATTGTGATCTCCTGGTCGCAGATCCTCGATCTGATGACCCTTTCATCGTTAATCACCTTGCTTCGACCGTTGGCCCAGAATTCAGCCATATGGTTTGAATAGATGGTGGGGTTAATAGTGAGGCCAGTGAAGTATGTCGATTGTGATAGAAATTCAACAATAGGGGCAAAATCGGCATCCTTTAAAGAATCAAGGATGGCGACCTGGTTATCTTGAGGATTCAAGGCCATTGTTAAAGGACTACTGTTTGATTGAAGGAATTTGAGAGTGAGTGAAGAAGATAATAGAAATTTAGGGCTTTTGTAGTGGTAAAAAAACTAAAGAAAGTGAGTCAGAAGTTTTTAAATAGGGATTAAAAAGCCAAACCGATAAGGTGAAAGGACTGTTTGGGTTTCGATTTGACAGGGGCGGTAAGATAAGCCATTTAAAATATTCCGATAATCATCGATAAAATCTTACTTTTTATAGAGTGGGACCCAAAGATTTCCGTTACACAGTAAAGTTTTCTTCCGAAGGTAAAATTGCTTCTGAGAGAAAACACTTGTGTTTCTCAATATTGTCTTCCGAAGCCATTTTACTTTCGAAAGCAAACCATGTCTTAATGACAAGTTTGCTTCCAAGAGTATAGTCTTCATTCGAGAAAAGAAGTTAGTAAGCTTTGGAAGTAGATTTAATATATGATTAAATGTTCTTCTGAGGCTAAAAATTCTTCAGAAGAGAATATTTATGCAGAGGAATTTGCCTTCGGAAGATAGATAAAGATCTCTTTCGAGGGTAAATTTCTCTTCGAAAGAATTCATACTTAGAAAAATTTTGAAGAAAACCTTCTTGTAACAGGGCATAGATTGTATATAGACAACATAAACAAGACACATTCAAAGAGGTTTTTTAGAAGAGAAAGACTAGTCAATGTTAATCATCCCAATAGCTATAATTAAATACTTGAATCTTTGTTCATCAAAGGCTTTGGTGAACAAATCAGCATATTGTTCATTTGATTTGACTCTGACTAGTTTGATTAGATTTTTCTCATGAATATCTCGAATGAAATGGTACCTGATGTCAATATGCTTTGTCTTGGAGTGCTTGACTAGATTTTCTGTGATAGATATGGCACTCTTGTTGTCTATGTGGATAGGGGTCTCCATCAAGTTGAAACCATAATCTAGCATCTGATTCTGAATCCAAAGCATTTGAGCATAGCAGCTTACAGCAGCAATGTACTCAGCTTTAGCAGTAGATGTGGATACACATGATTGCTTCTTGCATTGCCAGGAGATGATGCTTCCACCAAGAAATTGACATCCTCCTGATCTAGATTTCTTGTTGATGTTGCAGCCACCATAATCACTATCCGTGTAACCATAAAGGTTAAAATCCTTATCCTTGGGATACCAGAGGCCTAGTTTGGGAGCTCCTTTGAGGTATCTAAGGATTCTCTTGGCAGCAATTAGGTGAGAGACCTTTGGAGCAGCCTGATATCTTACACAGATGCAAGTTGCAAACATGATATCAGGTTTACTTACAGTGAGATACATCAGAGACCCAATAATTGCCCTGTACTGATGCTAATCAGTATCCTCCTCCTCGGAATCTAGACAAAGATTGTGATTTCTGGGTATAGGTGTCTTGGCTGGCCTATAATATTTCATCTTAAACCTCTCTAAGATGTCCTTGACATACTTAGATTGATTGATGAAGAACCCTTCTTCCATCTGCTTCACTTGAATTCCAAGGAAAAAATCCATCTTTCCCATGGAACTCATCTCAAACTTTTTTCTCATGATGACTTCAAAGTCTTTACATATTAGGTCATTTGAGGATCCAAATATAATGTCATCGACATAGACTTGAACAAGCAACATGTCTTTTCCAGACTTCTTTATGAACAATGTCTTGTATATGGTGCCACTGGTGTAGCCAGTCTTTAGAAGAAATTGAAACATCATTCCATACCACAGCCTAGGTGCCAGATGCAACCCATAAAGAGCTTTATCCAAGTTGCACACATAGTTGGGGTGTTGTGGGTCTTCAAATCCAGGTGGCTGGCACACATAGACTTCTCTATCAATATCCCCATACAAAAAGGCACATTTGACATCAAGTTGATAGACTGTGAAGTTCTTGGATGCTGCAAAAGCAAGGAAGATTCACACAACCTCAAGTCTTGCAACAGATGCAAAGACATCAGTGTTATCTATGCCTTCCTCCTGTGTGTATCCTTGAATGACAAGTCTTGCTTTGTTCTTGATGATCAAACCTCTATCGTCTCTTTTGTTTCTAAACACCCACTTAGTGCTAATGGGAACTTTTCCAGGTGGTAATGGATACAAGTTCCATACCTTTTGCCTCTTGAACTGAAGCAACTCCTCTTGTATTGCTTCAACCCAATTGTTTTCCTTGAGTGCTTCTTCTACCTTCTTGGGTTCCATTTGAGAGAGAAAGCATGAATACATGCAAACATTCCCATTGTGGTCTGACTTCTTGTTCTCACACCTTCTGATACATCCCCAATGATGTTCTTAGCTGGATGAGTGGTGTGTATCATGAGCCTATGTATCAAATCTAGTTGCATAGATAGATCCAGGTTTGAGAAGTTTTGCTCTGGATTTTGAACACCATGACCAGCTGATGTCTCACACTCATTCAATGAGGACTGATTGAATAAATGTGTGATAGCATCAATGGTATTTTATGGTGAAGTAGCATCAACAGCTGCCTGTTCCTCCAGATTACTGTCTTCATCAGCTTGGTGTTGAATGCTAGAGCAGTTGAGTTATTTGGCTAAATTGGCTGACAACTTGTTGATGCTCCCTTGTTTCCTAAGATATTCATGCTTTTAGGAATTCCAGTTGAAGGAGCTTGATCTTCAGTTCTTCTTGGAGAACTAGGAATAGATCTGGGTAATTCAAATAGTTGATCTTTTTAGGGGTCACTTTGAGTTTCTGTTCTAGCTGAAACATTCTCACAAGATGGTTTAGAATAGTTTGAAAACAATTCTAAATTGAAGAAACGATCAGGACCATTTCCCTTAACACGAGGAGGGTGCTCATTGATAATAATGTTGGATGATTCCTCGAATTGTTTATTTTTAATATTATACACTCTATAAGCAATAAAGGTTGAGGAATATCCAACAAAGATAGCATCATTTGACTTTTCATCAAATTTTGCTAAATTGTCTTTTGTGTTAAGCATGGTGCACCTGCTGCCAAAGGACCTAAGAAAGCCAATGAACGGTGGTCTCTTGTTCCATAGCTCATAGGGGGTCTTTCCATGGGGCTTAACAATGAGAACCCTATTCTGCACACAGTAGAAAGTCCACTCATGAGGATGTGCACTCATGAATTTTCTCACTATGTCTCTCTTCTCAAGAACCACTCCCTAGACTGAAGAGAGGTGATCAAGTCCATGTACCTGAAGTATTGTTGGCTCAAGTTCTCACCAACAATGTATGTGAAGTTCTCAAACATTTACTTTAGCACATCTTTCTTGGTCTCTTTGGATTAAGTAGAACTAGAGTACATCAGCTTCGAAGCATCAAATAGTTCTTTGGCAGTCTCGCATTGCTTAAAGCCTACCATTATGGAGTTTGGTATAGTTGTGAGCAACACAGTCATGGCTTTGCAGTCAATGTCCATCTTCTTGAAGTCTTCATCAGAGTAGTCTTCAACAAATCATGGCACCATTACCAGCTAGGGATTCCACCTTTGGTTGGTAAGGACCATGAGTGACTGACCTCCACATGCGGTTGTCTTGATACTTGATAAAGCCTTCAATACTTTGGCACCAGGTTCCAAAATCATCAGGGGTGATTATAGGAGCTTTGGTCATGGTTCCCATCTCAGACTCAGAAGATTTCTGGTTAAGAGCCATTTGAGTGAAATGAGTAAGTGTGAAGAAACAAGGGTGATTTGGGATGGTTAGATCTCACAATCAAGAGCCAAAAAAGCTCTGATACCAATTGCAGGATCGGTGTTGGTTTCAAAACACAAGTTTACCTCACAAACTCACTTAATCTCACTTAGTTTGATAAAGCAAAATCTCTAACTAAGTTCACAAGTAATATAATAAGTTAATAAAAACAAATGAACACAAGAGTAGTTTTCAAGATACTTGTATATATTACTTCTCAACTTAGTATTACAACTCTTACAAGCATGATTTATAAAGTTACAATGAGAAACTATATATACTACTATCTATAGCCGGTTATACTTGGATAACCAGCTGGAATTTACAACTAGACAAATACTACATTGCTAGAAGTAAATACTATCTACAGCCGGTTATACTTGGATAACTAGCTGAAAATTACAACTAGACAAATACTACATTGCTAGAAGTAAAGTATCTAAGATAAACTATTATCCTAGATTAGGTTGTCATGACAGGTCCATGACTTACCTTTTGGTCACCAACTAAAAGTGACAACTGTACTAACTGATAATGGGTGAACAGTAGATAAAAGTATAGTCAACTACATGGGCGTGAACAATGCAGTATATCAGAGGTTACAGCGGATGTCAGACAAACCATACTTATATCTACTGGTTCATAGTTGGTTATTCCGAAGCTAAATCGCTTCGAAAGAATAATTTCTTCTGAGGCCATTTATACTTCGGAAGAATCAACTATTCCAAGTCTTTTGCAACTCTTCAGGACTTTATTCTTCCGAAGACTTTTTCTTTAGGATCTTCTAAGTTGTTACTTCGGAAGGAGAACTACTTAGTCTCGGAAGACTGAGTTCTCACTTCGGAAGTTCTTCAACCTTGAGCTTCGGAAGATCTTTGACTTGTTTTCGGAAGAGCAGCTTTGTCTTCCGAAGACCATTTCAATTGTATATCAAAATCTTCAAAGTGTTTTTTTGGTTGCACCAGCCACATATGATCCAACACATATTGCATCGCTTGATTATTTATTGCTAGTATGAGCCATTCTTGATTATTGTACATTAGTATTCATGTTATGCTTCTTGTGGTTTATTATATGTTAATTTCTTACTGACCATCGTATGCTTTACTTATTGGGTTTTTTTGTGTTCATTTGACCCATTAAGGGACTTATTGCAATTATAGGCGTTAGTGAGTATGGCGGTTCGTTTAGATTTTGCATGGGGATGAGGGGTGCAGGGAAGGAATGGAAAGAGAGAATAAGTTGTGAGTAGCTTCTTGTAATGTAGGAACACGAAATGGTAATGTGTTGGAGGTAGTAGTAGTAATAAAAAGGCATAGGGTAAAGATTTTGTGCCTTTAGAAAACTAGTGGAAGGGGCATAAAGGAGAATAGCATAATAGGTACAAGTTGTTGTATTCAGTGGATATTAGATTACATAAAAAATATAATCAAGGTAATAAGCATAATGATAGGACTATGATGTTAAGACTAGTATTAAGTAAGGAAGTAGTCATAGTGATTAGCGCTTACGCATCGCATGTAGGAGTGGGGACCAAGAGAAGGGATAGTTTTGTGATAGTTTAGATGTAGTGGTTTGGGCTATACCTAGGAAGAGAACATTTTTGTAGGAGAAGATTTTAATAGTCCCATTTATGATAACAATGCTTTTAGTCAAAACAAGAGAGTTTTGGCTTTGGTATAGGAATGAACTTGTAGGATGTTTTAGACTTTATGATGGCACATGACTTAAGTGCTTTAAACTCTTTCTTTACGAAGAAGGAACCACATCTGATTACTTTTAGCAATGGGGGACGTAACACATAGTGTGACTATAAGAATTATCTTAAAGGCTGATGCGAACCAAAGATCTCTCAGCATGCAACTGAAGTACAAGGAAGTTACTTCGAAAGATTTGGACATACATAAAGAAAATTTACGAAGTATCAAAACTTCCAAAACCAAAGACAAAAATCTTCTGAAGCCAAATATGAAGTCTTTCGAAGCTTGAAGACAAAGTCTTCCGAAGCTTGAATACTGATTTCTTCCAAAGACTTTGAAGACATGTGTCCCTGACACACTTTTGACGAAAACTGAACAACTTTCCAATGCCATCTCTGAAGGCTCACCAACTTATACAAGTTGGTGATTATCTCCATACTTTTGCCAACTGTACATTATGGTGTCTGTGTGTGTAACTTTTCACCCTTGTACTTTTATCCTTTTTGTAATATATTAGGATGTGAGCTATGACATGTCATAGTCACATGTCAAAAGGCAATCTGCCTTTTAACTCTATATTGATCTTGTTGTCTAGATTAGTGTCCAACTGGCTTCAAAGTATGCCTGACTGTAGTTGTAGTATAAAGTATCTCATGTAACCAGTCTTTGGACTGGGCATTATAACACTTTTAAAAATTACTTGAGAGCAATATACATCATTCTTAAAAACCAATACTTGTGTTTACTTTCTTTGTTTATTTGTTGGGTTCCCTATTTGATCTAGTAAGTGTGAACATTCTCCAATTGTGAAACTATTGCATAACCATAACTAGTCCTGTTTGAGACACTGTTTGAACAATATACATCATCCTTGACACCAACTTTATGTTTGCAATCTTAACAGAGCTCTTTATGGGCTGCATCAAGCACCAAGGAAGTGGTATGAGACACTATCACGATACCTAGTTAAACACGGTTACAAAAGAGGTACTATTGACAGCACATTTTTCATTAAAAGAATAGGAAATGACTTGATATTGGTTCAAGTTTATGTTGATGACATCATCTTTGGGTCAACTAATGAAAGACTCTGCAAAGAGTTTGAGAAGCTGATGAAGAATAGGTTTGAAATAACTGTCATAGGGGAACTCAATTTCTTTCTAAGAATTCAAGTGAAGCAGGTTGACATTAGCATCTTCATAAACCAGTCAAAGTATGTACAAGACATACTAACCAGATTTCATCTGACTGATTGTAAGGTTGCTAAGACTCCCATAGCCAAAAACCACTTCCTACGACCTAATCTTGAGGGGGAGTATGTTGATAAGCATCTTTACAGGGATATGATTGGGTCTCTTACGTACCTAACATCTAGCAGGCCTGATATCATGTTTGCCACATGCATATGTGCAAGATATCAAGCCAACCTCAAGATGTCATACCTAGTTGTTGTTAAGAGGATTCTTAGATATCTCAAATGAGCTCCTAAACTGGGACTTTGGTATCCAAAGAATTCAGACTTCAATCTGTATGCATATATAGATAGTGACTATGGTGGTTGCAACATGACTACAAAGTCTACATCAGGGGGATGTCAATTCCTTAGTGGAAGGATAGTCTCCTGGTAATGCAAGAAGCAATCCTGTATATATAATATCAACTGTTGAAGCTGAATACATTGTTGCTGTAAGCTGCTGTACTCAAGTGCTTTGGATTCAGAATCAGATGCTAGATTATGGATTCAACTTCAAGAAGACTCCTACCCATATAGATAACAATAGTGCTATCTCCATCACAGAGAATCTAGTGCAACACTCAAAGCAAAGCAAATCAATATCAAATATCATTTGATCAGAGATAATTTTGAAAAAAGATTAATTAAACTGGTCCAAGTTAACATAAATGATCAATATGATGATCTGTTCATAAAAGCTTTTGATGAACAGAGATTTAAATATCTTTTATCAGCTATTAGGATGCTTAACTTTGAGTAGATTTTCTTTAATTAATTTCAAAATTGTTTTCAAACATGTGTGTCTTTAAAGTTGTCCAATTTATCACTCACATAAGCCCTGTTATCTTGGAAGAAATTTTTCAAAGTAAATACTCTTTAGAATTTTAAGAATTATGCACAGATTTTCTTTCGGAAGACATTAAATTGACTTCGGTAGAACATTATGTCTTCAAAACTAATAAGTACTTACTAGGGATTTAGCCTCAGAAGAAATTCTACTATATCTTCCAAAGCTTAAATCTGCTTCTAAATACTTATATGTTTTGAAAGACAATTTTCTTCCAAAAGCAATATACATCATCCTTGAAAACCAATACTTGTGTTCTTGAGTTCTTTACTTGTTAGTTCTTTGTTTCTTTGCCTAGTTCCCTATTTGATCTAGTAAGTGTGAACATTCTCCAACTGTGAAATTGTTGCATAACCATAACCGGTCCTGCAGTGACCAACTACTAGTGAAACTAGGAAATATAGACGATAGTGAAGGGACTACAAGGTTATAACTAGTGAGATAGTATTGACACAACACCAATTATTATTAGAAAATACATCCATAAGATAAAGTTGACCAAGAAAGAGATGAGAAGAAAAGGATAACCATGATTATATGGAGAAAATTTAGAGGAAACGTAAATCACTGTGTTCAAAGATAATGTAATAGCAGCGGCATTAACACGATGTGGTGGAGATACAAACTAGATGCGGGAGGCAATATCAAGCAATATATTTCATATGGCCAAGGAGACTCTTGGGTTCATAATAGGAAAAACAAATGGGCATTAGAAGTTATGGTGGTGGAACAGATAGGTGTAGAATAAAATAAGGGATAAGAAAATAGGTTTCATGAATCTTTTAATGTGCATGGATGAGGAGGGTCGGGTGAGATTGAAAGAGAAATACAAACAAAAATCAAGAGGGAAGTGAAAAACGTAATAATGGATGAAAAGAATACAACCTATAGAAAAATGTATGTGTTCCTAGAAATAAAAAAGGAAACATGAAATGTTTAATATTACTGGAGCGCAAGAGGCAGGACTTAGGGGTCGTTTAGTTTATAAAGGGTGAGGATGGATGTGTTTCAGTCAACGAGTAGGATATTAAGTTGAGATGACAAACCTACTTCCATGATGTTTTTAATGGAGGCAGACATGAAGAAAATGATAACCATTATCTTCAAAGGCGGCAAAGTAATAATCGTTATTATCGATGTATCATAAACGAATAGGTGGGGACAATACTAAGTAAGATGGGAAGGGCTAAGGAAGTAGCCTGGACAACATACTAATAAAGGTGTGTAGCTGTTTCGGAGTAGTTCCCCTCTATAAGAACAAAGTAGACGCCCAATTTTACGCAAAGCACAGAGGGATTAAGCTCCTAGGCATAGTATAAAACTATAGAAGAGGGTTATAGACACTAGAATAAAAAAGAGACTCAGGTGATGACAAATCAATTTAGCTTTATGCTAAAGCGGTTAGTTATGGAGTGATACATATCAGGAGGAAGTCAATAAAAACATGTATAGAGAAGAAAATAATGTTCATTGACCTGCAAAAGGCATATGATATTGTGCATCATATTGATTTGAGATAGTCTACAGGCTAGCAGGCTCCCTAGGAAGTATATAGACATAGCAAAAGATATGTATGAAAGGACTCAAGCGATAACTCATTCCTAGTGGGAGATACTGAATCTTTTACTGTCACGGTAGGTCTCCACCAAGGGTCTGCGTTGAGCTTATTCTTGTTTACAATAATCTTGGATGAGTTGTCAAGGTTGATATTGGGGACAGTTTTGCGATACATGTTTTTGCGAATGATGTTCTCTTAGTTGATAAGAGTAAAAGGGCTCTGAATGTACGGTTAGAGGAATAGTGAGCAGCGTTAAAAGGCAAAGGGGATCAATCACTCAAATTCTGAGTACCTTTATTGCAAATTTAGTGAAGCAGTCAATCAAAACAACTTTGAGATGACCATTTAAAGTCAAGCGGTAGCGCATGCAACTAAGTTCAAGTATTTAAGATCTTATGTACAGGCTAATGAAGGGGTGGATACTGATTTTTCACAACGGATTCAGACTAGATTTTGTAGGTGGGAGGCGGGCTCAAGGGTACTATGTGATAGTAAGGCGGTACTGCATGCAACTAAGTTCAGTGGACTAGTCGATTAAAAAAACACTATGATCATCTTTTAAGGCCAAGCGGTATCGCATGAAACTAAGTTCAAGTATTTAGGATTCTATGTATAGGCTGATGAAGAGGTGGATACTGATGTTACACACCGGATTCAGACCAGATGGTAGGTGGAAGGTGGCCTCAAGGGTACTACATGACAGGAACTTCCCAACTAGGTAAAATGGAAATTATATAAAGTGTTCATTCAACTATGCTTTATGGAGCAAACTGTTAGACAATCGAGAAGAATCAAGCACGTAAGACGGAAGTAGTAGACATAAGGATGTTGTGGTGGATGTGCGGGAACATACTGTTAGATCAAATAAGGAATGAGGTTTTTAAGCATATGTTAGGAGTAGCTAGTGTAGGGAAAAAGATACAAGAGGGGGAGATTGGGACGGTTTAAACATGTGAAAAGGAGACATCTTGATCGAAAGCTCCATTATTCTGAATACTGAGAAAGGCTTTTTCAAATTTGATCAAATCGACGAACAGTTTTAAGATATATCTTTCTTATTTATACGATAGAAAGAGGGAAAATTAGATCTTGATTTGTGGTGCCCCGACAGAGAAGAGGCTTCAACGATGCAATCAGACCTGTGAGAGTAAGTATGAGAAGGCAGCTTGTCAGTAGGGCATCTCCTCCTTGACTCCTTTGATCCTGTACCTAAGGACTATTCCCAAGGGAAAAAACTCTCTTCTTCTGCTTTAGTTGATCCTGAAGTAGATCTTTTTTCGACTTCCTTCCCGTCTGGGATTTGAATAACCAAAGTCCATACTTTGACTTATCCGAATCAAGTCAAGGGTTGAGGGACAAAGGAATAGAGGTATGTTGTGTTGTGGGCTCCGGTCCATCTTGGGTCGGGCGCCGAAACAGCCCGCGGACAAGCTGCAGAAAGGGGTTAGGGGCAGCCGGCTCTAACTCTAATCCGCCTCAACTTATATTTTGTCTTCTATTATAAATATCCACATATTTTACTTGTAATCTTTAGTCTTGAAAGTAATAAAAAGAAACCCCGGTTCGTAGCCCGTGGACGTGGGTCAATCCTTGATTGAACCATGTTAAATAGTTGTGTTCTTTACTGCTTTGATTATTGTGCTCGTGTGTTATGTGTTTGCTGATCGCCATCGAATCACTTTGGTCTTTTTACTGCTGTTGCCGCCAACCTGCAATCAGCAAGGCTGCTAATTGCCATCGATAAACCACCAGCCTCCACCATCACAGCCGCCACAAAGGGGCTGTGTAGCTGCCGAGAACAGGCTGCTATTCTGTTCTATTTTTCGTGCGCTGCTGCTGCTGTTTTCTGCTCTATTTCTTATCAAAGAACTGCCACAAAACAAGTTCTGTTTTTTGATATTCTGTTCAGTTTGATTAGTTCAAGTTATTGGTTGTTTGGCTATATTATTTCCGCTGCGTAGTTACGTTTTGTTACTACTATTATTGCTATCGTTATCTCATCACCCGTTTTAGAAATCAATTAGAAATACCGCCAAGTTCTTAAGGCCCGAGCCGTAGTATTGTATTGATTTTCGTGCCCTATCCGAATCCTCGGGTCAACCGCATACACGTAATACCTAACTAGATAGACCTGAAATGACTTAGGAGGAGAAGATTAGACAAGATCTGCTAGAGTCGTACATCTCTAAGGACATGATCTAAGATAGGAGTACGTGGAGACGTAGGTCTTAGCTAGTAGCCCATGTTAGTACCTGATTTATTAGTCACTAAGGGGTGTTCAAAATCAAATATCCGGAATCTTGGATATTCGAATTTTGGATATCTAAAAATTTATGATAGTGGATTTTAATATCCAAATCTGAATTCGAAATTCGGATATCTAAAATTTCGATTTCGGACTCGTATTCAGATTCAGATATCCGTACCCAAATTCTAAGAAATATCTATAATTTCATAACTTTTAAAAGATTTTAATAATTTTATTAAAAAATTTAATGTCCAAAATTTTATAAAAATATCCAAAATTTATAATTAATATTTATTATTTTAGTGATTTTTATAAAAATATTTCTAATAATTTGAATATCTAAATATCCGAAAGTTTTAAAAAAACATTATCTTAATCCGAATCTGAGTTCAAATATTTCGGATATCCAAAATTCGGATATCTGAATTTTCGGATATTAAAATTTTATGATATTTCGGGTTGGGTTTCGGACTCGGTGTTTTTGCACACCCCTAGTGTCACTGTTTGCCTCTTTTGAATCATAGTATATTATTGTCCATTGTATGTTTCTGAGTTGTATAATGATTGATTATTGATCCTTGTAGATTATTGATAGATAATTGCTTTTATTTTTATTACATATTGATTGCCTAGTATATGTTGCATGGTTAAGTACTACCACTAAGTGCTTCTTGTATTTACTATATGTTGATTGTCTATGGGTGATGTAATCTTATTGTGAACACTAGAGTCGAGTGTCTCGTTAGAAGCAGTATCTCTATCCTCTAGGTAACAAGTAAGGTTTGCCTACATATCATCTTTCCCAGACCCTGTCACTAGCCTTGTTATGGATGGGATGTATCGGTTATAGTTGATGATTTATTATAAAAGGGAAGAAGTCGTCCCGTTTTCCCTAGTTTTCCTCGAGTAACACATTAGCGTCACATTAGTTTTTTCTATTTTCCCTAGCTTTCCCAAAATTTCCTCTTTACGAAGAGTGGCGTCCAAGTTTTTTCCCAGTTTTCCTAATAATAATATTCCCCGTTTTCTCACATCTTAAAAACCGATGAGTATCGGTGAATATTTCCCGGCCCGAAGTTTTCTTTACTACATCTGGGGTTGGTATTCCTATCCAGAGAATGCCACATCATATTCCACATTGGTTTCTCATATCCACTTTGTGAGAGCTAATAAGGATTTTAGTATCAAGCATCTATCTATTTCTAGGGCTGCAAACGAACCGAACGAACACGAACAAGGCCTTATTCGTGTTCGTTCGTTAAGAAATATACTTGTTCATGAACTGTTCACGAACACTTACCGAACGAGATTCTTTGTTCGTGTTCGTTCATTAAGAAAAATGAACATGTTCATGAACTGTTCACGAACACTTACCGAACGCAAATGAACACAATCATAAGCAAACGAACACAAACAATTGTTCATGAACATGACGAACACAAAAAAAACTCATGAATACAAACGAATACAAATGACTATAGATTTATTTTAGAAAATTTACATTTATATTACAAACATTATACAAAATCAATCAAAAATAAACAAGTACTTAACATAAATATGAAAAAATACTTGATATAATAGTCATAAAAATAACTGACACAAAAATTAAGAATATAAACGAACACATTAACGAACATAAACGAACATATTGTCGAACGTTCACGAACGGACATTAACGAACATAAACGAACACATTATCGAACGTTCACGAACATAAATGAACGAACACGGCTCGTGTTCATGTTGGTTCGTTTAACTAAACGAACGAAATTTTCTTGTTCGTGTTCGTTCATTTACTAAATGAACGAACATAAACGAACTTCCCGCCGAACGGTTCACGAACTGTTCGCTGAACGTTCAGTTCGTTTGTAGCCCTATCTATTTCCATTTAGATCTAACTTTTTGCTATATAAAAGCCTTCTATTTTATAAAACAAAAAAAAGTAACCAAAAATATTTGTATAGTTTAAATATTTTAACGAAAATTATTTGATAAGTACAAATAATTGGTAGACAAAACACAATAGACAAATGGGACTTGACAGAGTGTAACCATGGGGTGTTGGAGTTTGGGCTCCCATAAATTCAATAATATTTATCTCATAGACCGCATTTGTAATATAATATAAATAAGGAGTACAATACGAATATTGGACCCTATAAAACACGTATTGGGCCGTATAACTCCCATTCACAAATTCACAAAAATGTATATTCCAATTCTATGTAATCGTAGTTTACTTTTGTACGGGTTTAACAGAGTAAATAAAATAAATGATTAATTTGAAAATAAAATGATTAAATAAATACACTTAACATATGGTATGCTAATACATCAATCATTATGCACATGAAGATGCTTATGCCCATGTTAGTCACATTGTCACCTGCATTATTCATGACCACTCATGTTACTCCTTGCTGCAATAGCAAATTGATTAATTCAGTGATCATCAAGGCAGAACTCTTATAAAAAATGGATGTGATCATATTCCCAAGTGTTATGATCCTAAACAAAAATATTTTTAAGAAAAAAGTCTCGATTTTATTTTAACTTCTCTAGCAATGATGAGGAGTCAAACTCTAGTTCCGCCCATGGTGATCAACGTTTTCTAAAAACGAAATTATTTATAGACTTACATATGATTTGGTCTTGATATATAGCCATCAATCAATGCGTCATTGTTGACTAGTAACTATGGTCCTAGAGGCTGCAGGTATGCCCTGTGCATAACAAAAAAATAACTGAATGTATGATATCAAGAGGCGAAATAAAGAATATGTGATTGAAACTTAAACAAATCAAAGTTGCAAATAGTATAACACCAACTATTTGTACTTTGCCTAGAAAGAGAGTATTTTCTATAAAGTTCAAAAGGATTCATACTAGAACTAGTCCAAAAGTCAATGTATTTTTAGTAATAGATGGCCTGTAAACTATAGAGAAAGATACCATCATAACTAAAGGGCTATGTGTATCGGGTCATGAAGAACTGTTTTATGGTGATCTATCTGATGTTGATGTGTGTTTGGTCATCATTGTTTGATGATCTTTGGTAACAAGTGTATAGCATCAGCCTTTACGAAGCCTGACATGAAGATTGTCGTTAAATTGTTTACACCATCCAATGCCTAAGTTGACTGACTAATGACATGATGTTTTAGTATGTTCAAACTGACTTGGTAAAATTCTCTTAAGTAGTCCGACAAGGTCAAATTTTCTCAAACCTGATTTAGTGTAAAAGCTAATATTGCTAGTAGAATAAGCCGAAGTTGACCCACATAAAGTAAGCTCTTACAACCACTGACCTTTCCTAAATATAAATCAAACTTCATGTTTAACCCTTTGATCATCCTATTCATTGGGCATAGGATTCAAATCAGTGTATACATTGTGCTACTTCGCACCTCCTTACCAGTATTATAATACAACTTGAATCTCTTTGGTCTCATGGTAACACCAATTACAAGAAAATAGTTGATGACACTATAATCATCAACAATTAATACTTCGACTTTAGTGTAATAGTTAATTCATAAAACAAAAATAAAAACCAAACTCGTGCAATTAATAAAAATGCATCATAGATTGATACATTACACATTTCAAATATTCGAGAATCAAGTGGTCCAATGGTTGAACCAACAACTCATTTTTAATACCTAAGAATAACATACAGACAACTTTCTGATTCTCTAATGTTCAAACTTGACATTGTTACGAGACTTGTGTCTATATCAATTCATGAGCATATACAAAGTCAAGTCTGAGCCTCTTCAAGAGCGAAATTTCACTCATAAAGGTAGTTCGTTTAGGAAATGCACCCGCTCTTGCTTTTTTGTTTCTAAATAAACGTTTGTGGTAAACCTCAATCTAACTATAACTAAAGGCTTGAACTCATATGTTGAATTTAGTCATGTGTTCCAATATCTATTGTGAGCTTTACACATTATGTTCTCCTTATAACCTTGAGCTGGAAGGAAACTCCATGTCTCAACATTAGAGATTTACATGGAATCTAATCCTGTCCATGTTGAAGTGTCGTGCACGGAGTCAAATGTTGTTTTCAGATAGCTCGAAGCTTGCTCGAAAGCAGCTCGTTTACAAACCAAGCCAAATCGGCTCGAAACCTTTACATCACCAAGCCAGTTTGGCTTCTTTAAACTCGACGACAAGATATTAGCTCGAATGGTTTATTTCTAATTATATATGTGTATATATATAATTGTTTGTGAGTGGTGAATGTTGTTAGTTAGTCTACTCTTCACTTCATAATAATGATAACTATATAAATTTCAGTTTTTCCCCTAATATTAGCCAAATACCCAATAATTTACGTTGCCTACTTGTCAAAACTAAGTCTACGGATGTTTCAAACCCCCCCCCCCCCCCCCCCCCCCCGCCACCCCCCACCCCACGAAACTTGTGAAATCATTGGATGATCGAATGATCCGAGATTTTTAACACGACATGTTTTCAATTTCGATTACAACTGATGACGTCGTTGTTACCATTCCTCACCAGAAGGAGTCACGGTTTGTGTCGAGAGATGCACTTTCCTAACAAAAGAGTCAACAACAAAATTGTGAGTGGATCCACTATCAAACAAAATCATATCAGATGAATTAATGGTGTTGTGAAGGGTTAGGGTGGGTGTTAGAGACCTTTCCTGGATGGCATGAGGCTGATTTTAGTGATATCCTCCTCATTGAACTATCTTTCCTCTCCTTCAGCTCCCCTTTCTAACAGGTTTGAATTACCCATATTGCAATGGTGTCCAGACCATAGTCACGTGGATCGCGGTACGTTCCGGTTACGCGGTACGGAAACGGGTACGCGATTCGTCAATTTATAAAATTCGGTACGTTGGGGGTAGGTTCATTCGGAACGCTAATCCGGTACGCGGTACGGTGTACCATATAGTGCGGTACACCGTATCCTATATTATATTTTTTAAAGATAATGAGTGAATTACATATTAAGATAACACATTTTATAAGCATATTAAAAAACTTCCATAACCAAACGATTCAAAACTTCAAAACAGAAGTTGAACCACCCTTACCAAAAGCCATTCTCAGAATTATCAGAAGTTTCTTGCGGCCTTGCTGTATCACTAAAAGTCCTAGTGTCCTACTGTGAATTGAATCAATTGATATTGAAGATTTCTGTGAATCTGTGAAGCTGTGACTGTGTGAATTTATATTGAAAGCAACGATTTGGTTCCAAAATCAACGAACAATTGCCTTTTAGATTAATTAATAAAATGGAAAGTTTAAACATTGCCTTTTCGATTCCGATTCGCGTATCCAATTGATCGAAATCACGAACCTTTGCGATGTGGTTCACGAATCGCTTCGCAGCGATTCGCGAATCGGAGTATAGGGGTTCAATTTCCATTGAGAACGAAATTCGCCTATTACACCGAACTGGATCGCGAATCGGAAGGCGATTGGTACACGAATGTACCCGAATCCGGTTCGCGCGATCCGGTTCGCGGTTCGTGGGGTGGGGGAGCGAATCCTGTGACTATGGTCCAGACTCATATTTTTTACCGCATTGAAAAGCATTTCCCTTTAATGAACCAAGAATGTTTCTTTGTATTTTGGGGTTTGTAAAGTGGTCACCCTTGGGCTACTAGTTGGCTTAGAAGGTGCAGTTTTCGACCCCAATTCCGATCTGCCCGAGTCCAGCCTGGACTCGAATTCAAGGGCCAAATTCATGGCTTTAAAGTCAGTTTGAGGTTTGTAGATGCAACCATTGGATCTTAACTCTTGCTTAAGCCCGCTCATAGAAAAACCAGAAGACTATGGGCCAGCCAAATTGCTACTCGCGTCGATTGCTTCGCAAATTCTTGTTGATACTCTTATGCGGTATTGATCTGTTTGATACTGCAAAGATATTCATTAGGATTTTGGAACTTGGTAGGACCAAAATTCTTATGTTAGGCATGTACGAGCTCCTCCCAAAAAGATATATCTTGATTTGTAGATAACTAGGAATACATATCCAGAGTGTCCCCTTCGAGGTACATAGAGGCGACGTCCACCTTATCTTCGTCTAGAATGTTGTAGGAAGTTTTTTTTAGCTTTGAGTATCCAACCTCTTGGATCGCCTCCATTGAAGGCAAGAAACAATATTTTTGTAGAAGGGCAATAATGATTGTGACTCACTAATGAATCACCCTTTTTCATAGCGACCAAAGCCCTTACTATTTTATCTCGTGACTGGACTTGAGACTTGATGAGGACCACGTCTTCCTTAAACGACTCTATGGACTTGAGTGTACATGCAGCTGTAACAAACTTGCCAGTGATTGGGTATGGATGGGTACCACTACCATGAGTGTTACTCCTGGGAGCTATTCAAATTCTCTTTAATGAAACTGATGATGGGCACTAGAAATCAAATGATTAGATTACTGAAAAACAAGAACATGGATAGCCTAATGCGAGAGGGGCAACTCTCCAAATACAACTAAGATCAACCCAATTCAAAGAACCCTAACACATCTATGATGCAACTATTATATATAAATGCTAACTAGGAAACTAACTAGTGAAATTAACTGCTCTAAACTGACCTACTAAGCCACTTGTCTGACCTATATGGCTATATGCTCATTTGGATTAACCCACAGAAAATGGGTCTCCTTGGATCCGACTCAAGTAGGATATGTATCATAGGACAAGACTATCTAGGTTTGTACCAAGATCCTTAGCCCTGATGCCATGTAAAAAGGATTTGTATTAATTGTGTGATTATAATCGAGGATAGCCCTCAATATATATAGGATAGAAAACCTTGAAAAGCCTTTCTCGAGGTCATGGGCTATATACAGACAGATCCTAATAATACAATACTTGTAAGTATAATTTACAGTATGGAATAAATTAGCATAACATAGCCTTTAAGCAACATGTATAGAGGTTATTACAATATTATGCTTCCTAAAGATGATGTTACATAAAAAATCACAAAGATCTTGATGTAGCGCACGGAATGAAATCGAAGCCAAACACGTTGATTCTGCGAATGCCCGTGATGATCTTCACCCCAAACCCCCAAATTCGACCCCAAGAGTCACGAATTCGAAAAGACAAGATTTCAATTATCCAATAGTTCAACTGCCCTTTCAGATTACATCCAGTAAACTTAAATAGCAAAAAAAAAAAGTTCGAACGGGCCTAAAACAAACAACCACGGCCTAAACAAAAGCCCAAAACAAAACCGAAAACTAGAGAAAAACATAAAAGTGGCCCGAAAACCCATTTAGAGGCCTTATTTTGGAAAAATAACGGGCTAACCTGCCTACGGCATGTTACCATGACGTAGTCTTCGTTTCCACGGTCGTTTCGACTGGTAGAACGTCAGAAACGGAGACTCATAGCCCAAGTTATGCCGGTTTTCGTGCAGCACGGTCTTGAGCCTCTAAAAACAATAAAGCCCGGTCCTCAACACTTGGGCCCGCATCATTCCCCCCGGGTAGACAAATTTCGCCCTCGAATTCACAACAGGTTCATCATCAGAAGAGTCACCATAGTATGGCAACAAATGTTTCACATTAAACACGTCTGAACAACGAATGTGGCTAGGAAGTTTCAGCTTGTAAGCATTGGGGTTTATCTTCTGCACAATTTCAACAGGCCCAATCTTCTTAGCTGAAAGCTTGTTGTAGTCTCCCACTGAAAAACGATCTTTAGTTAAAACAGCCCAAACGAAATCACCTTCTTCAAAATCCACATGCCTACGTTTTTGGTCAGCAGCCTTCTTATACTTCGCATTGGCTTGGGCCAGATTATCATGAACTGTCTTATGAACTTCATGCAACCCCTCTACAAAATCTTGAACTTTCTTTGGAACAGGACCAGAAATTGGAAGTCTCATTAAATCAAGTGGTCCTCGGGGCTGAGATGAGTAAACGACTTGAAATGGACTAAACCCGGTGCTCCGATTGACAGCATGATTATGAGCAAACTCAGCTTGACACAGTTTTTGATCCCATGCTTTCACATGATCACCAACCAAACACCGTAACAAATTTCCCAAGGATCGATTAACAACTTCAGTTTGCCCGTCTGTTTGTGGGTGGTAAGCACTACTGAAGTTAAGTTGAGTATTCACCATCTTCCATAATGTACGCCAAAAATGACTTAGAAACCGGGCATCCCGATCAGACACAATAGAAGAAGGCAGCCCATGCAAACGATACACATCGCGAAAGAAAAGTTGTGCTACATTAACAGCATCAGATGTCTTCTTGCAAGGAATAAAATGGACCATCTTAGAAAACCGATCAACAACAACAAAAATAGAATCATTACCTCTCTGAGTACGAGGTAATCCCAACACAAAATCCATACTAATATCGACCCATGGCTGCGAAGGAATTGGCAAAGGCATATAGAGACCCGCATTAGTAGTCGTGCCCTTTGAAACTTGGCAAATACGACATCTCTTAACATAACGATCCACTTCTTTCCTCATAGTAGGCCAAAAATAAGAAGCTTGCACCAACTGTAAAGTACGATCACGACCAACATGCCCTTCACCATGTAATTCCTTAATAATTTGCAAGCGAAGGCTAGAATCGGGAATACATAGCTGATTTCCTTTGAACAGAAAGCCATCATGTAAAAGAAAATCTGATTTCGCCCGGTTTGCATACCCTGCACAACAACTGAAAAATATGGATCAATGACTAGCTGCTCACGAATGACATCAAGACCTGGCACATCAACTCTCATAGAAACAAGTAAATTACTCCTTCTGCTTAAAGCATCAGCAACTCTGTTTGAAACACCGGTCTTGTGCTTGATCACAAAAGTAAACTTTTCAAGAAATGCCAACCAGCGCCCATGCTTATGGGATACCTTGTCTTGTGTGCGAATATGCCTTAAAGAGTCATGATCAGTGAACAAAACAAAATCTTTATGAAACAAATAATGTCGCCAATGCTTTACAGCTTGGACCACAGCATAAAGCTCCAAGTCATAAGTACTATACCTCAACTTTGGCCCTGTCAATTTCTCACTAAAGTAGGCAACAGGCCGACCACCTTGGCTGAGAACCCCGCCAATCCAACCTTTGACGCATCTGTATGAAGTTCAAAAGCTTGAGAAAAATCAGGCAATACTAGAATTGGAGCTGTAGTGAGCTTGTCTTTTATAACTTGAAAAGCCCGCTCAGCTTCTTCTGTCCAAACAAAAATCTTTCCCTTCATGCAGTCTGTCACTGGGGCATAATAGAACTGAAATGTGGAATGAACCTTCTATAAAAAGAAGCAAGGCCATGAAAGCTACGAACTTCGGTAATGGTAGTAGGAGTTGGCCAGTTTTGAACAGCCGCGCCTTTAGATTCATCCACCTGTATCCCCTCACCAGACACAACATACCCCAAAAACAGAACCTTACGGGTCATGAACACACACTTCTTCATAGCTGCATAGAAGCTATCCCTACGAAGTAAGGTCAAGACCTGCTTGACATGTGTGACATGCTCACTGACAGAAGCACTATAAATAAGAATATCATCAAAATATACAACCACAAACTTCCCAATAAATGGCCTGAACAACTGATTCATCACACGCATAAAAGTGCTGGGTGCGTTTGATAAACCAAAAGGCATTACCGACCACTCGTACAACCCCTCACGAGTCTTGAAGGCAGTTTTCCATTCGTCTCCAGGTCTTAGACGAATTTGGTAGTATCCACTTTTCAATCTAACTTTGTGAAAACAGTAGCACCACTAATCTAATCAAGTAAATCGTCAAGTCGGGGAATAGGAAACCTGTACCTCACTGTAATCTTGTTGATGGCTCGACTGTCAACACACATACGCCAGGTGCCATCCTTCTTCGGGGTCAACAAAGCAGGTACAGCACAAGGGCTCATACTTTCACGAACATGGCCTTTAGAAACCAACTCTTCAACCTGCCTACGCAACTCCTCATGTTCTCCCGGACTCATCCTGTAATGTGGCCTATTGGGCAATTGTGACCCAGGCTCTAAATCAATGTGATGTTGGATGTCACGTAAAGGGGGCAATCCATCAGGTAACTCGTTAGGGAAGACATCAGAAAATTCCTCAAGTAAAGGAATCATGGCATCAGGAATCCCAACCCCCTCAGGCACTTCCTTCCCTATCAACATAAAAACATTTCCTGCGTCCTCCAGTTCATCTTCAAATCGACTAAGAGTTAAAAGATTACCTGACGGCTTCGTAGGTAACTCCTTCGGCTTGCTAGGAACTAGGGTAATTTTCATACCACCAAACAAGAAGCTGTAAGTGTTAGACCGCCCATTATGTTCGATATTGCGGTCATACTCCCAAGGTCTACCCAACAACAAATGACATGCATCCATGGGTACCACATCACACCAGACATTGTCCCAATATGTCGCACCAACAGAAAAGGACACAAGAGCTCGTTTAGAAACCATTACCTCGCCACCCTTCTTGAGCCACTGGAGCTTGTAAGGTTTTGCACGGTTCTCTGTCTTCAAAGCCAACTTTCTGACAGCGTCTTCCGAAACTAAATTATCACAACTTCCCGAATCGATAACAAATGTACAAACCTTTCCCAAGACAGTACAAGTTGAATGAAAGATGTTGTGTTTAAGCCAGTCATCATCATCTGCCTTTGGTGCATAGCAAACTCGTCTAACCACCAAATTCACCCCAACATCTCCAGTCACAAATTCTTCTTCATATTCGGGCTCTTCATCAAATACTGGGGAATCATCATGATCTTCCCGTTGTTCATCCTCAGATTCAACAAACATATGGCGCTTTCCTGCCTTCGGACAATCAGCGTACCTATGGCCTGTCTCCCCACAACCGAAACATTTAGCGCCACTACTATTAGCACCCTTACCGGTGTTAGTCGCCACGGGTCTCTGCTGATTGGAAGCAGCACGACTAGCCCCGCTACCCGACCCAGAATTTCCACCAACCGGGGCAGAAGAATACGAACCGCCCACCCGACGGTTTTGCTTCTCAAAAGCCAATGCCCGTTGGTGTGCTTCAGCAATCGTTAACGGATCGAAAAGATTTACAGAGTCCATGATCTGAACCCTCAACCCCCCGATATACCTAGCGACAAGTTGTTCTTCTGATTCTTGGATATCATTTCGAGCAATCAATTGATAGAACTCGGTTGTGTAATCGTCAACCGATTTAGAACCCTGCTTCAAATTCTGCAGACGCTGGTACATCAAACGTTGAAAATTATGAGGCAAAAAATTAGAACGCATACACTTTTTCATCTTGGCCCACGTCACAATCCTTGATTTTCCAACTCTGCTGCGTGTCAATTTCAACTGTTGCCACCACGCTGATGCCCTACCACGTAACCTGGTAGCGATCAAAGGCACCCGCTTGTCTTCAGGCACCTCTTTGAATTCAAATACCTCCTCTACAGTAGCCAACCAATCAATAAACCCTTCTGGGTTCAAGCTAGTTCCATCAAACTCTGGAATATCGATTCTAATCCCAGTGTCCCAACGTCTATTTCCACCTCCATGTTCTCGCCCCGGTCTCCTTTCTGGATTTCCTTCGGAAGACCCACCATCGTCACCATAAAATGGATTGTCAAAATCAGAACCATCCCCATTGTCGGGGACCTGCCTTCTACGATTCACCAAGTCAGCCATTCGATCAGTCAGTTGATCGACCACTTGATCCAATCGTTGCTCCACCCTGGCCATAAAGCGTTGCTCCAACTCCCGTTCATAAACTTCATCGATTGGCCTGGCGTTTCTTCTTGGAGGCATTTTAAGCCAGGAATTTGGCTCTGATACCAACTGATGTAGCGCACGAAATGAAATCGAAGCCAAACACGTTGATTCTGCGAATGCCCGTGATGATCTTCACCCCAAACCCCCAAATTCGACCCCAAGAGTCACGAATTCGAAAAGACAAGATTTCAATTATCCAATAGTTTAACTGCCCTTTCGGATTACATCCAGTAAACTTAAATAGCAAAAAAAAAAGTTCGAACGGGCCTAAAACAAACAACCACGGCCCAAACAAAAGCCCAAAACAAAACCGAAAACTAGAGAAAAACATAAAAGTGGCCCGAAAACCCATTTAGAGGCCTTATTTTGGAAAAATAACGGGCTAACCCGCCTACGGCATGTTACCATGACGTAGTCTTCGTTTCCACGGTCGTTTCGACTGGTAGAACGTCAGAAACGGAGACTCATAGCCCAAGTTATGCCGGTTTTCGTGCAGCACGGTCTTGAGCCTCTAAAAACAATAAAGCCCGGTCCTCAACACTTGGGCCCGCATCAGATCTTGTTAGGATTGTATTAGTAAAAGGGCTGGAATTGTAATTTTGTATGATATCAGGGACTAGTTTGTAATTATTGTGTTTCTGTTACAACTAACGGTTAGTTAGTTAGATTGTTAGTTGGTGGTTAAATACCGTTAATCTCAATAAGAAGAGTAGCTTGATTGTGTGAAATCCTCTTCTCTCTAGTATCTTTACCAATCGAGCTAACAATGGTATCAGAGCTGGTTCACTCCTCAGAACTAGCTTTGGCCGGCACTCGGGCGACCACGAACTTCTCCGGCGACTTCGTAATCAGTCAATGGCTACCACGCGCAATCAGGATCTCAATAAAATGATTAAAGAACACGAGAAATCGTTGTTGAGATTGGAATCAACAGCAGAAAGGAACGAAAAGGCTTTCGAAGAACTCAGATCGGCGGCAGAGAAGAATGCAGCAGCGGCGGAAAATAATGTCTTAGAAATGGCCGGTTTGAAAGCTTCACTCGACAGTGTAATTCGATCATTGCAGTCGCTTACACAGTCTGGTGGTAATCATAGAGTTGATTCGCATGCTGATGATTTTGCCGATTCAGCGATTGAATCAAGGAGTCAGAAAAACAATAATCGATTCACGAAAATTGAATTTCCTAAGTTCAATGGTGATGATGTGGAAGGATGGATGTACAGATGTAATCACTTCTTTTCAATTGATGAAACTCCTGAGAATTTGAAGGTTCGATATGTGGCTGCACATATTGAAGGTAGAGCTCAGCAATGGCACCATGGATTCATTCAATCTAAGAATTTGCCAATTTCAAATATCAAATAGGATGATTACAGTCGTTCTATTATGGCGCGGTTTGCCAGAACAATGGTTGAGGATGCGATGGGAGCGATTAAGGCACTGACACAAACTGGTACTCTTGAGGAGTATTGTGATGCCTTCGATGCACTTCTCAACAAGGTTACATTGTGCTAAGAGTATACTGTATGTCTCTTTGTGCAAGGTTTGAGTAAGGAATTGGCTGGTCCAGTTCGTATGTTCAAACCTAAAACTCTCTATGATGCTTACATGTATGCGAAGATGCATGATCAGAATAATAAAAACCTACTCCAATCTTTTAAAACCACTGCTAAACCACCTGTTACCACTACTAAAACATTTTCACCATCATACTCCTTATCCAACAGCAGTAAACCTTCCTTTCTACCCACCCCTACCCCTACCACCACCCCAAAAAATACAACCACCAAAAGGCTCACCAGTAAGGAATTTGATGAGAAAAGGTCGAAGGGGGAGTGTTTTTGGTGCCCAGAGAAGTTTACCCCTGGGCATAAATGTACCACTAAACAATTGTATTTGTTTGAAGTAGTGGAAGAAGAATGTGATAAGCCAATAGACCAACCTTATTCTGATTACACCGACCCCAGTATGCCTACTCCATCTGCTAACCCTACTATTTCACTACATGCCATGAATGGCATACCATCTTATTCAACCATGAGGATTATGGGATATCTGGGCACTAAACCCCTACACATCCTTATAGACTCCGGATCCACACATAACTTCATGAATAAAGCATTAGCTGAGAGACTTAAGTGTCTAATAGCAGGAGTGGATGATATGAAAGTTACCATTGCTAATGGTAATAAGTTGGTGTGCGCCCAAATGTGTTGCAACTTCCAGTGGTTGATGCAAGGTACTTGGTTCAAAGCTGACATGCTCATTATTCCACTAAGCAACTATGACATTGTACTTGGCATACAATGGTTACAGACTTTGAATGACATCACTTGGAACTTTAAGTTGCTCACAATGAAGTTTTCGGTCAAGGGCGGATCTTTTGAATTGAAAGGCATTGATTCTCAAGATGTTCACTTGTGTTCTTTGGAGAAAATGAATTCCTACCTAACCCAGAAGGATTTGTTGCCACAAGCACAACTGTTCAGTATGAGACTGGATGATACTAAGCAGTACCAACACTCAGCATCTATTCAGGATTTGAATACTGATACAACTCTCAAACAGTTGTTGGATCAGTATGAAGGTATTTTTCAAATTCTAGTGGGCTTACCTCCCAAGAGGGATTGTGACCATCGAATTCAACTAAAGGATGACAATGTGGTTCTGAACCAAAGGCCTTATCGTTACATGGGGATACAAAAGGATGTGATAGAAAAATGACTCAGGAATTGTTAGATGCTGGAGTTAATCGTGGCAGCACTAGTTCTTTTGCATCTCCAGTGGTGCTAGTAAAAAAGAAAGATGGCTCTTGGCGAATGTGCATAGACTATAGACGTCTTAATGAGGCCACAGTGAAGAATCGATTTCCCATACCCTTGATAGAAGAATTATTGGATGAGTTGGGAGGAGCTGCCATTTTTTCTAAACTAGATCTTAGATCTGGATATCATCAGGTTCGTATGTTTGAAGATGATATCCATAAGACTGCATTCCGCACCACCCATTATGAATTTTTGGTGCTACCCTTTGGTCTCACGAATGCACCTGCCACTTTTCAGGCCCTTATGAATCTCACCTTCAAATCTGTTCTTAGAAGATGTGCTCTAGTCTTCTTTGATGATATTCTTGTGTATAGTCCTACTATGTATAAGCATTTGCAAGACTTGCAGGAGGTTCTTGAGTTAATGAGATTACATTCCCTCAAAGCTAAGAGTTCAAAGTGTGTGTTTCGTGGAACTAAGGTTGAGTATTTGGGCCATATTATTACACAAGAAGTTGTATCCACTGATCCTACTAAATTGGCAGCCATTCAAGATTGGCCAACTCCCACTTCAGTGAAACAACTGAGGGGATTCTTAGGCCTAGCGGGTTATTATAGACGCTTTATTCGAGGATTTGGAGTAATAGCCAAACCTCTAACTAAGCTCCTTAAAAAGAATGCCTTCCATTGGTCTTCTTCTGCTCAAGCCTCTTTTGAAGCTCTCAAAACTGCACTCAGCTCTCCCCCAGTCTTAGCCATGCCTGATTTTTCAAAAACCTTCATTGTAGAAACTGATGCATCAGCAAAAAGGCTAGGTGCAGTACTAATGCAAGATGGGCACCCATTGGCTTTTATCAGCAAGGCGGCAGCTGGCATTATCAGTCTATGAAAAGGAATTGTTGGCAATTATCATGGCTGTAAAGCATTGGCATCATTACTTGATACCTGCCCACTTTATCATTCGAACAGATCAGAGAAGCCTTAAACCTCTACTTGTTCAACAGATTATTACCCCCCTCCAACAGACTTGGCTTTCGAAGATGTTGGGCTATGATTATGAAATACTGTACAATAAAGGAAATGATAATCTAGCAGCTGATGCCCTATCAAGAGTCCAAGGTATGGCCTTGTTTACTCTTTCCTTATCTGCTATTGATCCCCTATTGTGGGACCGCATCAAGAACCTCTAGTCTACTGATATTACTATCTCAGACATCATTGCCAAAATTAAGGGGGGAAACAATTTAAGAATCTTTCATGGGATGGGTAGTGTTTGAAGAGAAAAAATAAGTTGCTTATTGGCCATGATCCTAAGTTAAAGCAGGATATACTTAATCTTTGTCATTCTTCTCCAATGGGTGGTCATTCGGGGTTCAAACCCACACTATACAGGCTTAAACAGTTGTTCTATTGGAAAGGGTGCTCTAATGAGGTTAGGCAGTTTATTAAGGAGTGTTCTACCTGCCAACGAGCCAAGTATGAAACAGTTGCTAGTCCTGGGTTGTTACAACCCCTTCCTATTCCCAATGCCATCTTTTCTGATATTTACATGGACTTAATCTCAGGATTGCCTAAGGTGCAAGGAAAGGATACCATCTGGGTCATTGTGGATCGGCTTACCAAATATGCCCACTTCCTTGTTTTGGCTCACCCTTATACAGCTGCCCAATTAGCCCAACTATTTTTAGATCATATATTCAAATTACATGAATGCCCAACTTCGATTGTGTCTGACAGGGATCCATTATTCCTCAGCAATTTTTGGCAAGAGTTCATGTGCTTGCAAGGGGTGACATTAGCTCTATCATCTGCCTACCATCCTCAATTCGATGGTCAGACAGAAGTATTAAACAGGTGCTTGGAGTCTTATTTGCGTTGCATGGTCATGGACACTCCGGCTCAATAGGTTAAGTGGGTATCCCTTGCTGAATGGTGGTACAATACATCCTACCATTCTGCCATTCACATGTCTCCCTTTGAAGCCTTATATACAGGGTATAAACCTCCTATTCACATTCCCTATATTCCTTCGGATACTAAGGTGGTAGTTGTGGAGGAACTATTCAGGGATCGTGAGGCTTTGTTAATTCAATTGAAAACTCACTTATCCCACGCTCAGTCTCAAATGAAGTTTTTTGCTGACGAGAAGCGATCCGAGAGAACATTTGAAGTTGGTGATTGGGTTTATGTCAAGCTACAACCCTATGTCCAAACTTCACTCAAGCTACATCGCCACAACAAGCTTGCCCCTCGCTTTTATGGTCCTTTTTTAGTGGTGGAAAAAGTTGGTCGTACTGCTTCGACTTGATTTACCTCCTGAAGCTTATATCCATCACACATTTCATGTTTCTTTACTCAAAGCGGCTTATGGGGCTCATGCTCCGGTGTTTCCCTTGCCGACAACCCCACGATTTCACTTGCAACCGCGAGCTATTATTGACCGCCGTATGGTTAAGAGGGGTTCTAGACCGGATGTACAGGTGTTGGTCCACTGGCAGGGTCTTCCAACTTTGGAAGCGACTTGGGAATCCTTACAAGAGTTGAAGCTTCGTTTTCCCTTGTTTGTTGAAGATTCTTGAGGACAAGAATCGTTTTTTGGGAAGTATTGTTAGGATTGTATTAGTAAAAGGGCTGGAATTGTAATTTTGTATGATATCAGGGACTAGTTTGTAATTGTTGTGTTTCTGTTACAACTAACGGTTAGTTAGTTGGATTGTTAGTTGGTGGTTAAATACCGTTAATCTCAATAAGAAGAGTAGCTTGATTGTGTGAAATCCTCTTCTCTCTAGTCTCTTTACCAATCGAGCTAACAGATCTCTATGTAATAGTTTAAGTAAACAAAATTACTTTTTATACTAGAGAAAGGTTAACATTTGCGTTTTCAGGTTTATCATATGCAAGAAATAGATTTTTCTAACCATTACATACATTTTATTAATGTTTATGTCCTAACCCGCATGACACATATTTGCTTGTGATATTATTAACATTCAATTTAAACATTCCTTTATTTTAATAACTATAGCTAAAGGAACATTATATCTTAACAAAATATAATTATGAAGTTCACAATATTTCCAAAACCTCAACTTATTTAAAACACCTTTGAAAACTTAATTCTTATTTATCAGTATATATAACACATTTGACAAATTAATAGTTTTCACAGAAGTAAAATATCACCACTATCCCCCATCCAAGGATGGGATTTGTTGGCATGTTACTCATATGCAATATAGACACTTTGCATTCTCAAAGGTCTTTAACCAACAATGATCCTTGCATACATGGTTAATCCACTCACAAGGTGCAATTTTCCACGACCACATAAAATGACTCAAATTGTAGTGGTACATAGATCTTAAGAGAAATAAACCAAGTTCTAAAGGTGGGCATTGGTTCAGGTTCTTGTCCGTATACACCTACCCAAATCCATCGGTACTTGCTCCATTTTGTTCAACTACCAAAATGACAATCCTGCTTTAAATTTTTAAGCCTGCCACACTTGCAACGGTTCCATTTAGACTTCTCCTGGAACCAATGTTGTCGTCCTTGAACTTGTTGGACCAATCTTGACATTAGTTAAAGTTAGGGGTCTATTTTGTAATTTATTTTTGGTCATTATCTGGTAAACTAAAAGGATAAGTTTATCAGGTAGTTTATAGCTTTATCTCAAAAGGATTTGAGATAAGCTTTTGTGATTTAACTTTATCTCAAAAGGATTTGGGATAAAGCCTATTATGTAGGAATAGATTAACTTGATGGGCTAGGTTAATCAACTATAAATAGGAGATAGTTTTTACTTATTCTTTGTAAGTTTTTCTATCAATTAAATTGGAGAAGGAGTTCCAGAATTGTTTCTGTGTTTTCTGGTTGTTTCTGTTTTGTTTTGTTTCGGTACCAATTTACTTCAATTGGTATCAGAGCTCTGGTTAAGAGATCTGGGATTTTCTGTTGGTCCAACGTGGTGGATCAAGCATTTAAACCACCAATACAGCAGGTGTACAAGCGTCGATCAAAGGAGAGATCGATGGGGGACGCTGCAGCACCAAACAACCAGCTAGCGCAGGTTGATAAAACAGGCAACCTTCCGTTTCAATGCCGGTTCTAACTCCGACAAATTACCCAATCTGGTCACTTAAAATCAAGGCGATTTTCAAAGCTCATGGAATCTGGGAGGTGATTGAACCTGGGACAAATCCGGATCAGAAAAAAGACAATGCAGCCATAGCCTATCTCTATCAATCGCTACCTGAAGACCTTGTGTTGCAGATTGCAAGCTGTGAACATGCGAAAGACATTTGGGAATCAATCAAGACTCGACACTTAGGTGCTGAACGAGTCATGGAAGCACGATTGCAGTCCCTAAAAACTGAGTTTGATCTGATCAGAATGAAGGAAGGCACAACAGTGGATGATTTTGTGGGAAAACTCTCCGGAATTGCTTCAAAATCAGCCACCCTTGGATCTCCAATCAATGAAGCAGCCCTGGTCAGAAAACTTCTAACCAGTGTACCTGACAGCTTCATAAACATGGTGGCAACAATAGAGCAGTTGGTTGATCTCAAAACAGTCAAGTTCCAAGAAATCGTTGGAAGGTTGAAGGCGTACGAAGAAAGAACTAAGTCCAAGACCAATAACAGCAGCCATGACCAACTTCTATTATCCTACAATGAATGGGAATCCAAAAGAAAGCAGGAAAAGGGCTTTGGTCGAGGCCGAGGGAATGGCCAAGACACCCGTGGAAGAGGCCGAGGTCGTGGGCGATCAGGTGGTCGTGGAAGGGGTTCAAACCGTGCTCAAAACTCCCAAGATGGAAACCAAAGTTCAGAAAACTCAAAGAAAGATCGGTCTAAACTGCAGTGTTTCAGGTGTGATGCGTTTGGACATTTTTCAGCCGACTGTCCAACTAGAAGGAATGATGAGAAGGCCCATCTAACACAAGCCACCACTGCTGGAACAACACATGCTAATGCTGACAAGCCTGCGTTGTTAATGGTTGTAGCCGATCAAATCAAGAAGGAACTAATCTATGTGAATGAAGAAAAGGTATTTCCGGCTAAATACGGGTCACATGATGATGGGCAATACATGTGGTATTTAGATACCGGGGCAACAAACCATATGACGGGCAATAAAAGTTTATTCTCGGCAATTGATACAAATATAGGGGGCAAAGTCAGATTCGGAGACGACTCAAGTGTGGAAATCAAAGGAAGGGGTTCTATTCTTCTCGAATGTAAGAATGGGGAACAAAGGTTGTTGACCGATATTCTTTACATCCCGTATTTAAAGAGCAATATCTTCAGCATCGGGCAAGCTGAAGAAGGAGGGTGTGAATTAACAATTAAACAAGGAATTTTATCAATGTTTGAACCGGATGGGACCTTGCTAATGAAGACTCACAGATCTCCTAATCGCTTGTATAAAATCAACCTAAAAATCGGGTCACCGGTTTGCTTAATAACCAAGATTCATGATGCAGCTTGGTTGTGGCATGCCCGCCTTGGGCATGTAAACTTTGACACCATCAAGCGCTTAGGGACGAGTGAACTAGTCCATGGAGTACCGACTATTGACCACCCTTCACAACTTTGCAAAGCATGTTTGGCAGGGAAGCATACGCGACAAAGTTTCCCTGATCAGACCACTTTTAGGGCTGCAAGACCACTGGAACAGGTTTACGCAGACCTGTGTGGGCCCATAACACCTGCCACCGAAGCTGGAAACAGGTATATTTTGCTGCTTGTTGATGATCACAGCAGGTTTATGTGGCCATTCATGTTAAAAACCAAGGATGAAGCACTTGAACGATTCAAGATATTCAAAGCCATGGTTGAGAACCAATACGGGGAAAAAATAAAGGTTCTTAGAACTGATCGGGGTGGAGAATTCACCTCCAAGGAGTTCACTCTGTTTTGTGAACAAGCTGGAATTACAAGGCAACTAACTGCACCCTATACACCCCAGCAGAATGGTGTAGTCGAAAGAAGAAACAGAACCGTGTTGAGCACAACAAGGAGCATTCTTAGTGCAATGAATATGCCACAAGTGTTCTGGGCAGAAGCGGTACGTCATGCGGTCTATGTGCTAAATAGGTTACCTACGAGGAGTTTAACGAATCAAACACCATACGAGGCGTTAAAGGGATGGAGACCAAGACTTGATCATCTGCGAGTGTTTGGGTGTGTTGGATATGTAAAAACACCTTCAAACCATGTGAAGAAGCTCGATGACAGAAGTGTTCCCATGGTACATTTGGGAACAGAACCAGGGACCAAGGCTTATCGCATGTATGATGTTGAGAGAAAGAAGGTGGTAATCAGTCGAGATGTTGTGTTTGATGAGGCACGCAAATGGGAATGGAATAAACACCAACAACCGAACAAAGAAGCTGAGTTTGTGATTCATATGGAGCCATTTGAAGCTGATTCAGCAGCTCAAAACAACAGACATGATGCTAATTCTGCAGCCCAAAACAGTGAACATGGGTCTGCTGAACCCGGCAGCCCTGTAAGTCCACTGATTAGCAGCCCATTTCAAGGAAACAGCCCATTAACTCATGCTGAAACAGCAGACTCAGCCCATCCTGAACATAGCAGCCCAGAATCAACTGTTAAAGAGCGTGGGCCAATGTTACCGCAGCTTCAAACAGACACTATTGGTGAATCAGACCCAACTATGGCAGAAGATGAGACTTTTGATGATACACCACCACAAGGTATGAAAAATCTGTATGAAGTTTATGATCTTCTCCTCACTGAAGGGGAACCAACAAACTTCAAGGAAGCTACAGGGCATAAAGAATGGGAGCAAGCTATGGAAAGTGAGATAGCTTCCATTGAAAGATGCAACACTTGGGAGTTAATGGACCTACCCCCGGGACACCGACCCATTGGTTTAAAATGGCTTTATAAAATTAAAAGGGATGCAAATGGTGTAATTACAAGATACAAGGCACGATTAGTCGCCAAAGGTTACATCCAACAACATGGTGTAGACTTTGACGAGGTATTCGCGCCCGTAGCTAGACTTGAGACGGTCAGACTCATTCTAGCATTAGCAGCACAAAGGGGGTGGAATGTTCACCACCTTGATGTTAAAACGGCGTTTCTACATGGGGAACTCAAGGAAGAAGTGTTTGTGACACAACCGGAAGGCTTTGTTAAGAAAGGAAAGGAGCAAAAAGTGTACAAATTAACCAAAGCTCTTTATGGCTTGAAACAAGCTCCACGAGCGTGGAATACAAAGTTAGATGGGGTTTTAAAGGAGTATGGATTCCAAAGGTGCAAACTTGAACAAGCCGTTTACACAAAAAGAACTCATGAAGGTTCATTGCTAGTAGGGATCTATGTGGATGATTTGATTGTAACCGGAAATAACATGGAGAAAATTCTGCAATTCAAAAGACAAATGGAAGATAAGTTCGAGATGAGTGATTTGGGTTCACTCTCCTATTATCTCGGGCTAGAAGTGATGCAAGGCAATGATGGAATAAAAATTAAGCAATCAAGCTATGCAAGAAAGATCCTACAGCAAGCTGGAATGTGGGAGTGTAATCCTACTAAATACCCAATGGAACCGGGACTGAAATTAACAAAGGAAGATGGCAGCAGCAGTGTAGATGCAACAGAGTACCGAAAAACAATAGGATGCCTTCGGTACTTGACTCATACGCGGCCAGATCTTGCATACTCAGTTGGATATGCAAGTAGGTATATGCAAGCCCCTAAAACTACTCACTATCAGGCTGTAAAACAGATTCTCAGGTATGTAAAAGGAACTATTGACCTGGGCATTCACTACCGAAGGAATGGAAGTAATAAACTGCTGGGATTTAGTGACAGCAGCCTTTTAGCCGATCCAGATGATGGAAAAGGAACCACGGGGCTGGTATTTTACTTTGATGATGGACCCATTAGCTGGTGCTCTCAAAAGCAACCAACAGTCGCCTTATCATCTTGTGAGGCTGAGTTTATGGCTGCAACTTCAGCAGCCTGTCAAGCAATTTGGCTAAGGGGTTTATTAGCTGAAATTACAGGAAGAAAACAGGAACTTGTACTCATAAAGGTGGATAACAAGTCAGCAATCAACCTGATGAAAAATCCTGTCTTTCACGGAAGGAGTAAACATATCAACATACGCTATCACTATATACGAGAGTGTGTGGAGAAAAATCAAATCAAGGTTGATTTCATTAGTGGGGATCAACAATCAGCTGATATTCTCACGAAGGCTCTACCAAAGATTAAGTTTGCTGAAATGAGAGAACTGTTGGGAGTAAAGAAGATTGAAGACTCGGGAAAATAACAAGAAGACTCAAGGTCAAGATTGGGGGGGTGATTGTTGGACCAATCTTGACATTAGTTAAAGTTAGGGGTCTATTTTGTAATTTATTTTTGGTCATTATCTGGTAAACTAAAAGGATAAGTTTATCAGGTAGTTTATAGCTTTATCTCAAAAGGATTTGAGATAAGCTTTTGTGATTTAACTTTATCTCAAAAGGATTTGGGATAAAGCCTATTATGTAGGAATAGATTAACTTGATGGGCTAGGTTAATCAACTATAAATAGGAGATAGTTTTTACTTATTCTTTGTAAGTTTTTCTATCAATTAAATTGGAGGAGTTCCAGAATTGTTTCTGTGTTTTCTGGTTGTTTCTGTTTTGTTTTGTTTCGGTACCAATTTACTTCAGAACTACCATAGTGTTTGTATCATTGGACTCTCATTTACCTTTGAACTTCTTGTTGTGTTTGATGTTCTTATCCTCCGCTACATATTAACTAAGAAGGTTAGGGAATGTCCTTGGATTTGCCACTTTCTTTTGTCCTTAAAGATTACTCAATGCGCACATGGTCTCCAAGTTGCACATAATAGAGTTGCTCTTTCTTTTGCTTAAGCATATACTTAAAGTCCTCTAAGATAGAGGCGACTCATCTATAACACCTGACATCCTTTACATGATGTTGTGTAAAAGATAAGCATAAAGTCATTATACTACTCCATCACATGCTTTGAATCCACTATTTTATAAAAGTCTTTTTTGTTGATCCACATGTCAAATTTTAGTATAAATACCAAATCTGACTTAAGTAAAATAAGTCTAAATTGACCAACCAATTGTCAAAATTTACTAACACTGGCTTTTTATAAGTATAAATCAATTTGTATACTTAAGTAAAATAAGTCTAAATTGACCAACCAATTGTCAAAATTTACTAACACTGGCTTTTTATAAGTATGAATCAATTTGTATCCAAATCAGCTAATATGTGTGAGCACATTACACATACTAACTTGTATTATAACAAAACTAAAATACTAACTCATTATGAATCTCTAAGTGAACATCGATCAAACATTTAGCGACACTAAAATGACTACAGACAGATTTTTTATTGTGACTAGAGATAATGTTATTCCTTACAATAAATCACTGCGAGTTTTGTGGTAGTTTTAATAGTTGCTATATGTTGACCCTAAAAACTAAGAGTATTGGAATTTTTCAAACTAATGCAGTTAGTGTTTTATAGCAAACAAAGAAAAACACATTCTTGTGAGAATGTAAAAAAGAACACTAAATTGTGTGGGGCTGACTCGTTTAGGACCCCTCAAAGTCCATTGTTTAATGCATGCATGCTCCTAAATCTTCTATTCGATGATTTAGATTACTGTTGTACTAATATTGTTTTCTAGATCTTGAATAACCCACTAATTATTTATAATAAAATCTAAAAAATGGACAAAAAAGTGTTTGCATACATACCTGAATGATGAGCAGCATTGAAGCAGAAAGCAAAAAAAGGTTTGTCCCGATTAGTATACAGAAGAAACTTTATATATACACTTCGGCATCCGGCTCCTACTTGATACCAGTAGAAGAAGCAGAGGCGAGTGAAGCCTCAACAATTAAAGAAACTGGTTGTCGAGCCTGAAGGCAAGCCCCAATATCAAATGGGCGCAATTCAGAACCATCAAATAAAAGATTGACACCTGGCAGTATAGCTTCTCTGCTATCCATGTCATCTGCTTTAACCCCGCTTGATTCAGAGGCCTCTTCAAACATACCCATGACAGTTTCATAGATAGGTGAAAGAGCATAGGATCTGCAATACCATCATAGTTCTGATAAGTTGTTACAATAAAGAAGAACATAAAGGGTAATATTTGGGATCATAATACAGTTATCAATATGGTTTGCTATTATAACTTCATAATTAAACTACAAGTGACAAGGCAATGTATACAATTAAAAAAATTGCAACAAAATCACCTTAAAATGTTGCCATCAAAGCTCAAGACTTCTGAGCCACAACGCTGCCTATTAGCAAGTTTTAATCTTTGAGGATCACTCATTCCAGAAATCGGAGAAGAAGGATCAGTGAGAGGATTCCATCTTTGACTTGCATAAGTCATAAGAAGTTTATTTTGACTTTTTGTCTGGTCAGCTTTTGGTTGATCTCTTTGGTAAAACATTCTTGCAGTTGAACCAGTTGCTTGGTACTCTGAACAAACCTTTTGTAATTTTGTCCTCAGCTCATTCATTGAATTTTGATGGTCAGTAAACAAATTTGTCTGAAGTAATTGTGAGGAAACAATTCTTCTACATATATTGTTACATAAATTCGGACAGGATAATGGAATCCCAAACTCAATACTCAGTGGGACCCATTCATATTCATCAGGTGCAAAACTGTTGGGATCACTTTCTTTAAAGAGCTTCAACAAACGAATATAACCAATTGTCCATAACTCTATCCGTTTTCCCAAATTTTCCAACAAAACATTTAATTTTGAACTTTCGTTCATATCGAGCCCCAATTCCTTCCCTATATCAGGAACCGAATCATCTGAGTTCTTTAATGGCAGAGGGACATCCATTGTACTAAAGTTGTCATGATCATCAAGATCATGCTTGCTTAAAGGCTGCACTAATATAGCTGTGTGTTTTAGAAGTGAATTTAAACAATGTAAAAGTATATTTCCTTTGACTAAACGCTGGTCAAACTTGTCAACAGAAGATTCATCCCAAGACCACACAAGGGCCTTTTCACAACCAGATAAAGGTGCAGGAAGTAATCTCAAACACTGACCTTTCATAAGAACAACTGATAGTGGTCCACTGCATGCTGCTGAATATAATACCAGTTTCATCCATGGTGTCATGGAGGAGTAAGAAGGCGGCCCAAAATGAACCGGGATTTTAGGCCCAGGCAGTACAGAAGAATGAGGATGTGGTAACATTGACACAACGATTTCATAGTTGCGACGAAATAATCTGTCCAAAGTTGTTGCTGCAAGAGTGGCTAAACTTTCACACCGCAAGATATCGACGGTATATTTCCTTATTTTCTTGTTAATTACTTTGTCAGCATCATTAGTATCTTCAGAATCATCAGATTCATGAACATCAGCATGTCCAGCTGTCATAGAAACAGTTTCTTCATTGTTTGAAGTAATTCCTCCAGATGTTAGACATTCTAAAATAGATCGAAGACTAAATGCATGGTTGGCGAATTCTTGAAGAACTCCTTCAAATTTAGCTCCTTCTAATGAACTAAGATCATTGCATAGATCTTTTATGCTTGCATGGCCTAGTTTCCCAGCTTCGTATAATGTTACTGCATGCGACTTTAAGCCTGCAAAGAACATTTGTAACAGGAAACTTACTTACAGCAAGACTGTAACTGTCCTATTTAAGTAAAGGAAAATCACAGAAATAGCCGTTTTGACCTAGTGACTATAACAAAACAACCCTTTGACCAGGTTTTTATACACCATTGGACTTAACAAATTAACCGAGATCGTACCTTTTTTGTGATTTCCACTTTCTCATCAAAAATGACAACAAAATCTTCAAATCTTTGTAAGATTTCGTGGTTTTTTAGATTACTATTTTGTGAATTGTATTTTTTAACTAATTTAATGCATATGTTTGTGATTTTTCACATGTCAACGTCAAGCATGCGATTTAGACCAAACCGGCGCATGGCCCAGAATTGACCAAAATGGCTACTTTCATTATTTTCTCCGTTATGTAATAGGTACACTGAATCATCAAAATATTTGACAAGAAATAAACTTACCTGGTGAAACAGAGCCCATCATAAGGTAAGACGTAATGTTAGCATCAACAACAAAAGCAACACGCGTGTAACCGGAGTTATCAGTGGAATCTTGGTCAAAAACCGCAGCATCTACAGACATGTTTAAAGATCCAACACTTGTACGAGAATTTTCATCATCATCAGAATTAGCATTTTTAGTAGGAGAAGTTGGTTCTTGAAGAATAGAACCAGGGTCAATTAGTTTTACAGCCCATCCTATACGACAAGCAAAAGAAGCTGCAGCCTGTAGTTGTGACAGTTGGACCTGTAATGTTGTGGCCAGTTCAGCAACAGTTGAGTTCTCACTTGAAACCACGAAAACAGCATAAAGCAACCTGTATAATGAAGTTCCCAAAATCAGGATCTTATCTTCACTTTTCTTCTAGCAGAAGTTAATTCAAATTGATAATAAAGTAATAGAAGAAACAATTACTCCTCAATGGGGTCTTCATATGACTGCTCTCTATTTGAAACAAACCCTTCGAGCCTGCATACTGTAACATTCAATATGTCAACTTTCAACTTAATAAATGGGGCAAATATGAAAACAATCTCAAAAACTTCTAATCTTTAGACAGGGCTTTTTACATAAAACAGTAAGTCACTATGTCTAAATTCCTAATTCTAGCAACCAACTGTGAAGATTCTCTAAAATAGTGACAAACTTTAACTTTTTGGTAAAAAAAGCAATACTTGATTAGCATAAAAATATGTTTCTTTTGATCTTTTATGTTAAATTTCTTTTTTAGATTTTCTAGTAATACTAATAGTTTTTGTTATCTAAATGAAACTAAAATAATTACTGAAAAAAAAGAAAAATAAACGCAGTAAAAGGCAATACTGACCTGCTAAACCAGTAATCAAGTAAAACGTTGTTAACTTGTTATGTTAAAAAGGTTGAAAGTTGATTGCTATTTAGAAAATTTTCATAGTTGGTTGCCAAAAGTATCGTCCTAATTCATGAAAAAGCCATTTTTAGAATGACAATTTCAACATCATAAGCACAATATATTCAGACTTCATAGTGTCATATTGGTTAACACAAGGTGGTACCTTTAAATCGATCCTCGGCATAAACACAGACATCAAGGTAAACAAGTCCACGACGGTAAAGGCCCTTGATGATAACCGGATCGAATAGCATGAATGCATTTGCTTCCTCCTTGCATATTTTGTCAATTGTTGCACTTTCTTCTTCTGATAGTTTCTACATTCAGATTTTAGAGTATTTTTATCTTCTCTAATCAATACTTTGTAAATGTTATAAGCTAACTTGGGACTAAAATATGCTGGCGATACACATTATAATAGAAGAGAGAATTACAAAGTCACCTGTACCTTACCTTAAATTCTTCCAATGTGAAGTTGACTAGACAAACTCCCCACCAAGGTTCAATTGTGATGTCCACCGGATGTGTAGGCAATGATTCTCTAGCTATCGATTTGTTCAGCTTCCACATTATTTTCTAAATAGCTCCAAAATCATTATGAATAATTAGATTAAAGGACGAAGATTCCCAGCTATATTTAGATTGTAATTGTAGAACACAAGCAGTACATGTATAACTAGAGAAACAAAAAAATGTCAAAATAACATGTATGCGGATATATAATTGATAATGACACTTATACAGAAATTTACAACATGAGTTGAAACATAATACTGTAAAATTATACCTTAGATCTACACTTGTTCATGATATCGATAAATTCATTTCTGCCTATCCCAGTGAGTCGCAAAGCATCAGCAGCACTAAAATTAGGTATGCGGTCATAAGACTGTTCTGCATTTAAAACCAACATCAGTCTGCCTGGATATAAAATGCAAGACAACATATGGAAATATAAATTATATTCTTTTCAAATTGGTGTCCTCAAAAAGTACCATTATAACAGGAACTTAACCCACCACATATATAGTAGTGGTTGAACTTTACAACCAGAAAAATGGAACTATGTAAAATAACACAACAACCTAGTACCATTTTTCATGACTTCAAATAACATATCGCAATAGTATCTGAATGGAGTAACCCTCATTACACGACAAACATACTCAGCAAGATGATAAGGAAACAGCTGCAAGAAAAAATAAACATCATTAATTCCATGATTCAATCAAGGGAACCTATTATGAATCAAACTAGATATTTCATTTAGTTTAGGGTTGTCAGTGAAACAACATAGATAGCATAAATGAGTACAGATGACACGTGACTAAAAATAAAGTTTCATGATAACCTTGACCATGAGTGTCATGTTACAACATATAGCGTGCATATTAAGATTTTTGTATTTAGATATGATAGCACGCATATACATATCAAAGTCAAATATATATACTATTAAATAGAACTGACCGCCAAGTTCTTTCGAAGATAGCGCATCATATCCTCATAATATTCACCTTCTCTGCATACTTTACGTACAAAAGAAGTACGCCATAGGAGCCTTCTCTTTATACAATGTGCAATTATCCTGCACTTTCATAGAAGGCTCAATAATTGCATGCTTAAATAAGCCAAAAATCTCAAAGTTCACTTTTACTCCCTTGTTAATGCGATCATGCACATTCTTTTATGTGAAATTTATAATGTATTAAACCAACATTGCTTTGAAATGCCCTGATCAAATAGTTCCAAAGAGAATATATCTTGATGTCAAACTTTCAAGAACAGAATTGATATGGACATTCTTATGGATTGAGTGTCAACATTTATTTATTTGTTTTACTGATACAAGATACCCCCTCTATCCCACTAAGAGCAATCATCAAAGTTCCCTTTTCAGTAAAGTAATCACATCCATCATATTAAATAATTTTGGACTAGTACAACAACATTTTCAGTAAATTATGTAATCCTACAGAGCTGGCATGTTCTTTTAATCTAATCTGAGCAAATGTTAGTCCGACAACAGCCACATTACTCAATTTCAAACAACCTGCCCCATTAACCTAACCAATAATCAAACAATTGCAAGTTTGCTGCAAATAAAGGAACAAAAACAAGCATTATACTCCCTCTATCCCACAAAGAGCATCATCAAAGTTCCCCTTTCAGTAAAGCAACCACATCCATCACATTAAGTAATTATGCACCGGTACAACAACATTTTCATTAAATTATGTGATCCTGCAGAGCTACAATCATAATTAACACCTTTTTTTAATCTAATCTGAGCAAATGTTACTCGAATTCCAAACAACCTGCCCCATTAACCTAATCATCAATCAAACAAATGCAAGTTTGATGCAAATAAAGGAACAAAAACAAGCATCATACAAAACACATTGAAGAAAACTTCAAACATTACTACACAAAATCAACTGAATCAACTAAACCAACCTTCTATGCCATTCATCCTTAGAATTCAAAGTCGCTTGGAGCCGCTTAGGGAGACTCTCCCAAGAACATTCCTCCTTAATCGCTCTCAATATCAACTGCTCCTCAATCGTCGATTGTAACTGCAGCATACTCTCGAAAAATCGAATCACCTAAATCACCGTAATCGACACAACACAACAGATCCTGCGACGGTAACCGATCTCAGAACCTCACTAATCAGATTCAGAAATCAAACAACAACGTGTTATTGTGTTACCTCAATTGTATGAATAATGCGTGATTAGCGATGAAATTGACGCGTGATTTGATGGATCAATGGAGGTGTGTAGGGTTTTGTGAGATTGAATGATGGAGATCTGTGGAATCATGCGGGGGTCGTGATGATTTCATCGTATGATCGTTGATTATGACGCAAGTAATTGCATGTCGGAGATGACCACCATTTTCGACTTTGAAAGTTGCTTTGTACGTGAGGATCATCACGATATTACAAATTACAAATTTACAAATAAAATAGTCTTTGACGTTCAATTGAACTATGTTTTCATGTTTTGTCGTCATATGTTAATTTTGTTTAATTATTTGAAAAGTAATTTAAATATTATTAATTACCAATGAATAAGCATCGACTGTTGTATATGTCTTATTTTTCTTTCTCTTAATTTATATTTTAAAACCCAATACTTTTGTATGTTTTACTATTTAAATTTTATAATTTTTTAATTTCAACTTTGCTCATTTATATTTTTTACTTTTATAATTTTTTCATTTTACATTTCGGTCTAAAATTTGAGAGTTAATACGTCGTAACATGCACGTGTTGTTCAACGTTATGCCTATTTTTTCATTTAACGGCCCTGTCGTAACGTGCCGGTCATAAATCGACTTAGTTATTGTTTTTAATGTTTTACGTTTTACATGTGTGGTTTAACGTTTTTTACTTCTACTTTCTGTTCGATTTTATTTTTTTCGTTTTTATTTATTTTTTTAGTTTGAGATATTCCGATGTTGGTGATCGCTGACGGTGGTATAATATTGTTGTTACTTGATATGGTTTTACGTCCCACGCTGTAACGCGAGGGGCTTAATAACAGTAACAACTAAGTTATAAAAAAATAAGATTTTATTTTATTGTTATTTTCTATTTTTGTATGATAATACAAGTAAGTTATAAGAAAACTTATAACAATAAAGGATAAATGATACAAAATAGTAATAGCTTTTAAAAATGTTTTATTTAGGTTACTTATGCATATTTTATTTAAATTGAGTTATTTAACCATTAAATCAGTTTGAAAAATTGGATTTAATAATTCAAACTAATGACTATTCAAATCAACGACTATTTATCAATATTAATCCAGCCCAGTTTGCCACCGGTAAATGTGGACCGCTAAAGTATCTGAATTTATATCTCTAAAAATGTGTTATTTTATGTGTATGACAATTTACAAATTTGAAGTACATGCATGAACAGTGAAGAATTGGCTTCGGTTTATTCGAAACGATTATGTGTCCCTTTTCTTAAATTTGCTATGTGCTTTCTAACAGACGGAAGCACAATGTCCCTCCACTCAATTCGCTCCCGCTTTGTGGTTTAATAAGTACTCGTTATAAGCCTTCGTTTGTATTGGGTTTTCTTGAAAGGTTGCTTGCTACGTTTGCTTTTTCATTGCTGTTCTTAAAGCACCATGCCACCTTGAAAATGCTACGACATATTTTTACATCACTGTATTCGTACAGTTGTGCTTTAGACCCTCATGTCTCCATATTCCCATTATTCGTAAATTTCCTAGCATGACTCTTACAATTTACTATTGCCACCAGATAACTTAGTCACGTTTAACTTGTGGTTTTACAAGAAAGCATATTAAAAGATTCTAGGAACACCCCACCACTCTTAAAAAAGAGGAATATTACAGTAATAATATAGTCTAATATCACCTTCATCAAATTTCCTCTTTAAAATGGAATGTTAACATTCTATTCGAAAAGAAGCAAACTTATGTGGAGCTAAATACTTAGAGGAATTCATAATAAGTTCAATTAGAAATTTATGAAAATTAGATACAAACAAAGTAGTTGTCAGGAAAACATATAAATACATGTAGTATTTCCAACGGAATGAAAGTAATAGTAAATTACATAAGAAGAATGTGAAGCTGTGAATGTGAAACTTCAAAAGAATAATGAATATAAGAATTTACTTCAACAAAAGTCATAATCACTAAGAAAGAAAAAAAGATACTAAGCTTGGATGCAATACTTATGCTTCCGATTGTAGTTTGTGACAATAAGACACCCACATACCATTCAATAGCCTGTAACAAGAAAATAAATAGTGTGCGTTAACTTAACGTACACAAGAATGGTTCTAAACTCCCCAAATCATATTACTCATACTGAAAGCGGAAACCATATTACCATATATGACTTTAGAGCACACCTTGCAGAAAGATTTTGTTTTAATTTTTGAGCTTTTGCAAATTTAACAAAGAAAAATGACCCAAGCTCGAAATGAGTCCTTTTGTAAACATCATTTGGGACTACGGGCTAAGTAGGGTTTAGTAGGATATGAAACAGACTATGACTTCTACCGCCAAAGTGATGTTATACTTAAACCAACCGACCTGATTCTTGTTGATCACATTTCTGCATAAGGTTTCTTAAACCATCGATGCCTTGTGTATACTATTTTAGAACTAGCATTACACTTGAATCTTTATTTCTAACATCATCAAATGTATGTCTTCCTTTAAAAAGTGAACGCTTAGACCATGCACCCATGTGTGAGAAAAGTACGGCTGAATGTGGACGGTCATTCAGCTACTTCTATTGTTGATGTTGCTCTCCCTGTACTTTCAAATGAGATTTTCCTAAGGATACCAGCTGACTGTCTAGGCAGTTGCAGACGCATGTGCAAGGAATGATTGTCTTTGATGTTACTGCCTGAGTTTTGATTTAAGCATTGCCGATTCATTCCAACCTCCTACCATAAACAATTCTTATCTATCATTTCCCACGGCGCTACGGTGTGTCCCCTTTCTTGTAAGAAACAACCCCTGACAATCAATACCATACTCCGCCTTTCATTCAACACTTGCCCCTCTGAGGTTACCATCCTAACAAGTTGTGAAGGGCTGGTACGCTAGTGTGTATGGTGCTGGATACATGATTATTTGGAACCCTCTAGCCAGTGCATCTAAAATGGTTGCTAGCACAAAAACTCCCAGCTTATGCAAACCAGAAATAGATGTTGTGGGTTGTATGTCACTCCTGCAAATGAGTATATGCTCGTACATATAAAACGAAGAAATGAAAATATGTCTACCTACACTTACTCATCAAGGATTGACTCGTGGCGTAAAGTACGATCTTGAATATAAACAAGTACCGTGACTATAACATGTCATGGTCGAATGGTATCTTCTCCAAAGGCGTGATGTATTTTTTCACTAAGGGGATCCTTTTACGACCACCTGACCTATGGAGGTTGGAGGGTGATGCTTGGATGAAAGTATGGGTTCATCCACCAACTCTAACACCAATACATTTGGGGCCTACTGTTACATACGTAGGGCAGCACGTCAAACTTTCTTTCTTTTTCAGCCGTCGGTGATGCTACTGAACTACATACTACTAAGAATGGGGAAGAATGCTACTCTATCGTGTTTTCTAACCCTCATTTACAGTTAGGTCATCACTATTATGTTCTTTGGATGCTGACGTTATCGTTTTCCATTTCTTTTGTTTGCCTAAGACGTGTCGTTCATATTTTATTGGTTGCTCTTACACATGCTTGACATTTGACTTTTATATACAACCCTAAAAACGTCTCGTGGGATTTACGTACTACCCTTCGAATCCTCCTTCTAATTCATACACATGCCCAGCGCTTCAGCACTGGCCTTCCGCAATCATTGTGACATAATGGAATATAAAATAAAGACTCACGCCACTGCTAACTACGACATACCCTTTACAGATCAGCAATACACTCCCTGCGTTTACCATTGGCAACTTAATATTCGTTCCACTTTATGTAATTAACAGTCGCCAGGTTGTCACACTTGTGTACACACACAAGCTATACCCCTTTGAGTGCCCATGTTTGAAGGCATTACGACATGCTTATACGAGCACGTGTCATCCCACTTACATCCATGCTAATGTCATTTATTTCTCTTAGCAGATTTGTATGCACACCGCCAGCCAATTACGTCCACCATGAACACCTTGTCCGCTAATGTAATTGTATTTGGGATACTTGCTCTGGCCATGATGAAAACGTTTGGAAGATCCCCGAGTGTTTGCAAAGAGTGGTATGCTTTACCGTCGTCACCAGACTTTGAAATGGTACATTGATCTCGTTCATTGCTACTGACTAATGAGAGAACACTCATAATTGATGGCCTCAACGGTGTTGTCTATCCAACAAACTTTAAGTCAGGAGAGTATGGCACGAGTGTTGGAAATTTAGTGAAAAATATGATTTTTCACTCATTTTGGACATTAATAATTAATTATATTTTTTACATTTTAATTACCAAACCATTTTGTATGTGTTCTCCTAAGTGAGCGGAACACAACGAACAAAACCGTGTCTAAAATGGAGCTAAGATGAATGAGATATCGATGCTCGAAGTTGTGTGGTTGAAACACAAAAGCTGTGAAAAACTAAGTGGAAATTGTTGTCCCACATTGGTGGAACAGTAAACCATAAAGGTGTTTATAAGTTGGACTTTCCAAGGTATTGTGTTCCCACATATGTTGAGGGACACCCATGGTCAAGCACAAGGGTGCGAAGCACCCAACGCGCATGCGCACGGGCTCGGGTCGAGGGTGATGGGCGCAATTTGGCGCTTTGATGGCGCACTTTGCACTTCGCACGCTCGCATCACCGAGAACCGCCTTTGTATTTTTGAAGTGCGGATCCGATTGCCTGTTGAACTTCCTTTGTTGTAACAGACAGTCTGTACACTTTCCTCTTGTAAGAGACAGTTTGTTCACTTTCCTCTTAATAATTCAGGCATTAACTAAGAGACCTTTGAAGTTCGTAACAGACCAAATTCACATCATACACATACAAGACTTGGTGTCTTGTGTAAGTGGTGCTTTACATGTTTCACAACACACAACAAGAAGAATTCTCTGCTTTCTCACAACTTCGTACTCTAGTTTCAGGTACTGTTTTAGGTGCTAGGCTGACTCTGGAAGTACTTCTGCTCCGGCTGTTGTACCCTGGGAGACAGATGGGATTCACCTGGGTAGCCAAAATCTGTTTTAAGGGATCTCTGTTCAACAGAAATCCTTAGCCATTGTTCTGTTTACTTTGTTTTGATTTGCTGTTTATTTAAATAGTGTAATCAGTTTTATTTAGTTTCATTGGCATGGTAATCAAAGTTCTTTATCTATAAAGTGTTTATTTAATTTTGTGAACGATGTTCCACAAGCTTAAAACAGATTTTAAACCATCTATCCTCTTATGTTTTAAAATTTTATACTTTGATTTCTGTTCTATTTTTAAAATAGCTTTGTTTAAGGCAACGTAGCCTTGACTTGGAATTGACTTGTTTCTGTTATATTGTTTCAGAAATGGCTTCTGGTTCTACTACTTCTTCTACTTCTGACACCACCATCGGACCATTAGTTGGTTTCGATGTTGCCTGGACTGTGGCCAGCCATGCTGAAAAACCAGAGAAGTTCTCTGGTTTGAATTTTAAGAGATGGCAGCAAAAGATATTATTTTACTTGATTACCTTGAACCTTGCGAGGTTCTTGAATAAGTCTCCTCCTACACTAGCTGAAGGGGCTAATGCTCAAGCAGTGAGTGCACTTGATGCTTGGAAACATTCCGAGTATTTATGCCGCAACTATGTGTTGAACGGCCTTGAGGACACTCTATATAACATGTATTGCAAAATAACAACTGCCAAAGAATTATGGGAGTCGTTAAAACGCAAATATAAGACGGAGGATGCTGGCACGAAGGAATTCGTTGTCTCCTGTTTCTTGGACTATAAAATGGTTGATTCCAAGACTGTGATCAGTCAAGTCTAGGAGTTGCAGGTTATACTCAGTGACATTGCCTCAGAAGGAATGGTTCTTAATGAAACATTCCAAGTGGCCGCCATGGTTGAAAAATTGCCTCCTAGTTGGTCGGATTTTAAAAACTATCTTAAACATAAACGGAAGGAGATGACAATTGAAGACCTAGTGGTTCGCCTTCGAATTGAGGAGGACAACCGTATGCCACATAAGGAGACTTAAGTTCAATTTCTTGCTAAGGCAAACTTGGTTGAAAATGGTCAATCCTCCCGGGGAGGAAAAATGTTTAATAACAAGAACCGAGGCAAAGGTAAGGTTGTGGACCTTGGGCCTCGAAAAGGTGGTGTGAAGAAGAAGGTGGCTCCCTTCAAAGGGAAATGTTACAACTGTGGTAAAGCCGGTCACCGTGCCGATCAGTGTAAGGCACCAAAACGTGATAAGGCATTGATGATAGATGATGGGATGCCTCTTTGCAGGACCATTTAAAGGGATGGTCAATACAATCAGTCTCATAATGAGGAGAGTTTTAGAACACTTAACAGATTAAATGGGAAACCATGTTTATGTAAATGATACTAAGAATACAAGTAACTAAGACAGAACTAAGAACAAGAACATACGAATATGATTTTCAAGGATGATGTATATTGCTCTCAAGTTCTATTACAAGTACTACAAATCATAAAAAGAAATACAAGGACCTGAGATACTTTATACTACATCCTACAGCCGTCAATACTTTGAAAGCCAACTGGAAACACTAATCTAGACAACAAGATCAATGTAGAGTCAAAAGGCAGATTGCCTTTTGACTAGTGACTATGACATGCAATAGCTTACATCCTTTTATATGATAAAAAGGATAACAAGTACAAAGTAGGAAGTGACAGACCCAAAACCATAATCTACAGTTTACAAAAGCATGGACCTTTTCACCAACTTGTATAAGTTGGTGAGTCTTCAGAGTTGCAGTGGAAAGTAAGTCAGCTTTATGAAAAAGTAGATCAGAAAAAGGATGTCCTCTTTGTCTTTGAAAGAAATCAATCTTCACTTCATTTGGCTTCGGAAGACTTCATCTTTTGCTTCGGAAGATTTGGACTTTGGCTTCGTGATTGAGTGCCAATAATTCGAGGTTTAATTGATCTAATTATGTGATTTTACATCATGATTATAGTGGAATAGTTTCAAGTTGTTTGTGTTTTGCTTTATAGGTGTTAGGAGCTAAAGGAGGCTTATTTGGGAGAAAAAGGAGCAAAACACAAAACTATAAGGACTAAAGATGTAAACATCAAAAGTTACAAAAAAGGCAAAAAAAATTAGGCATACCGGCGTATGATACGTCGGTCGGCGTATGGGCGGCGTATCAGTTACAAAAAGTTGGGCGTATGGATACTGAGGGGGGCATATGATATGTCGACCCTGGGCGTATCATATGCCGGTCTTCAACTAATACTCGAATTTTGTGGATCTTGATGTCTACTTAAACCTATCCAATCCCAACTCGAAGTACAACTTTTTCCAGCCAAAATCTAGCAAGTTCAAGGTGATTTTGGGTGCTTTCAAGCCTCCTAACTCCAACCAAATCATCATTGATCATCAAATAATCAAGATTGAAGATTCAATGAAGACCATGCGTGGCTAAGTTCTTGTTGATTGCTTTCGGGAGTACAATTCATGTTAAGTGAAGTAATTGGTATGTTTGATTAGGTTTTTTTGTATTGAACAATGGATTAGTGAATGAAGTTTTATGTTTTGATTAAGTTAAAAGGTTTACTTATAAATAAAGTCATGTGCTTGATTATCAGTTTTCGGTTTCCTTGCATCGTGAGCTCATTAAGAAAAGTAGACAACGTGATATAGGTGAATTGGTAACTTTGTGAATGAACAAGTCTTAAAAGATTGTTCCTTTGTTACTACTTTAATCAAAAGCTAAAATCTTGAAGTATTGTTTCTTACAAACCCTAATTTAAAAGCATCAATTGTGGATCTTGCGGAATTGGAAACCCGGAAGTGATTGTTTCTTATTATTTAGTTAAATCAATTTCAAAGATTCTTGCCTTTTACAATTATGTTCATTAATTTATTCAAAGTTTCAATTTATAATTATAAAGTTTGTGTCTTTTCATTAATCGAGTTAGAATTGTTAAATACTTTCCACATATTCCCTATGGAGACGACCTTACTTACCCTTACACAATAAAGGTAGCTAAGACCGATATAATAAATTGTTTTTAATCAAGTCTCGACAACCAAATCACTTCAGAAGATTTTATACTTAGAATAATTTATGTGGAGAATGTAAAACTTCCGAAGTAACTTCTACCTTGTACATTAGTGCATGCATGCAAGAAGCTCCTGGGTTGTTTTGGCTTCTTTGGTTGCATCAGCCTTCTAATATAACCTTACACTCTTGTTTCCATGATCTCAAATTTCACAGCAATGAAGGAAGAGGTGAACATGGTATCTAACAACCCTAAGGGTTGGTGGGTGGATATCGGGGCTACTAGCCATGTATGTCCCGATAAAACTCTCTTTAATACGTTTAAAGAGTTAAAGGGTGATGATAACCTGTACATGGAAAATGCAGCAACAGCCGACATCAAGGGTGAAGGCAAAGTGATCTTGAAGTGGACTTCGGGGAAGGAGCTCACCTTAAGAAACGTTCTTTATGTTTCGGATTTGTGCAAAAGCCTTGTGTCCGGGTGGTTGCTTAACAAGTTTGGCTTTAGATTAGTTTTTGAAAGTGACAATTTTGTTTTGTCAAAACATGGAATGTTTGTTGGAAAGGGCTATGCCCAGAATGGTATGTTTAAACTTAATGTAACTGCTATCAAGAAAGATATGAATAAATCTAGTTCTTCTGCTTATATGATTAAGTCTTGTGATTTATGCCATGGTCGTCTTGGTCATGTAAATTTTAATTCAATGCGTCGATTGATTAAATTAGATCACATTCCATCTTTTTCTTTTGAATCAAACTCAAAATGTAAAACGTGTGTTGAAGCCAAACAGACAAGATCATCGTTTAAAGCAGTTAAAAGAATAACCGAGCCCTTGGGCTTGATTCACACTAATGTATGTGATTTCAAGTCGATTCCCACACGTGGTGGAAACAAATATTTCATCACCTTTATTGATGATTGTACAAGATATTACTATGTATACTTGCTGAAAAGTAAGGATGAAGCAATAGACAAATTTGTTTTTTACAAAACTGAAGTTGAGAATCAACTTAACAAGAAGATAAAAGTTTTAAGGAGTGCCCTAGGCGGTGAATATGTTTCACCATTTGCTGAAATTTATGCTCAAAATGGAATTATCCATGAGTACACTGCTCCTTATTCTCCACAACAAAATGGCATTGCGGAACGAAAGAATCATACCCTAAAAGAAATGATGAATGCCATGTTGCTATGTTCCGGATTGAGCAAGGATATGTGGGGGGAGGCTGTTTTGACAGCTACCTATCTTTTGAACAAAACTCCTTTCAAGAATAAGGATGTGACACCTTACGAGTTGTGGATGGGTAGAAAACCATCTTACAAATTCTTGAAAGTGTGGGGGTGTTTAGCCAAAGTGGTAGTGCCACCACCAAAGGTTCAAAAGATAGGACCCAAAACTATGGATTGTGTATTCATAGGCTATGCCGAGCATAGTAAGGCATACCGATTTCTTGTACATGAGTCAAAGAATTCCGAGATACACAAGGACATGATAATGGAGTCGATTAATGCATCTTTCTTTGAATATGTGTTTCCTTGTTTATCTCAGGATCAAGCGAGTTTATCAAACCCGATTGATGAGATTGTTGATGAAAGAGAACAATTAGAGGCTGAAGAGGTGGAGCCAAAAAGAAGCAAAACGCAAAGGATTGAAAGATCTTTTGGCCCTGACTTTCTTACTTATATGGTTGAAGGTGAGCCTAAAATCTACCAAGAAGCTATAACCTCTTCAGAAGGACCTCAATGGAATGAAGCCATCAAAAATGATATAGATTCTATCTTGCAGAATCATACTTGGGAGTTAGTAGATCTTCCACCAGGTTATAAACCACTTGGATATCGGTGGATATTCAAAAGGAAGATGAAAGCTGATGGCTCAATTGACAAGTACAAGGCAAGGCTAGTGATCAAAGGGTATAGACAAAAGGAAGGTCTAGACTACTTTGATACTTACTCGCCTGTCACTCGAATAACCTCTATCAGGTTGGTGCTTGCAATTGCGGCTTTATGGAATTTAGAAGTACATCAGATGGATGTAAAAACCGCTTTTCTAAATGGGGATTTAGAAGAGAAAATTTATATGGAGCAGCCTGAGGGCTTCTCTGCTTCTGGCCAGGAGGGCAAAGTGTGCAAACTTGTCAAGTCCTTGTATGGCTTGAAGCCAACTCCAAAACAATGGCACCAAAATTTTGATCAAGCCATGCTTGATTCTAGTTTCAAAATCAATGAGTGCGACAAGTGTGTATATGTAAAAGATACACCAAGGGGTTATGTGATGTTATGCCTCTATGTAGATGACATGCTTATCATTGGGAGTGATGATAACATGATTAGATCTCCAAAAGATATGTTAAAAGCAATATTTAACATGAAAGACATGGGTTTAGTTGATGTGATTTGTGACAACCCGAGTTTTCAGGTTAAACCTGTTACCGTTATCCAACATTTGTCCGATAATTTAATTAGATCAATTCTATTATTATTAAATAATTGTGATTATTTTTATAACTAAATTTAATTAACTTAATGTGCAAGTTCAGTTAACTTGAGGGTCTTTTGTGCAAGTTGAGCATATTTGAGGGACTATTATGCATATTATGGTTAACTCTATAAATCAACAACCCAACCGACCCTATCCCCCTCTTCATCACTTTCTATTTCAAAGTCCCCTATCGACGAAAACCCTAGAGCAGCCGTAGCAGAACAGCTGCAACAAGTAATCCCGGCAACAATCACTTTTCCGACAACCGCAACTTGCTCGGCAGCCCCCTCCCTGCGTAGCGCCTCGTCTCCGACAACCAACGTATGTTGTACATCTCGACAACGCTTCTGCTATTGACCGCTAATCGCCATTGTTCGGTACGACTCGTACGTTTCTTTCTTGACCATTACTTATGTTTTGTACGTGCGGTTTCGAGAGATCATTTACTCGGGTTCAAGGATTGCGACAACGGGTTCGTGGGTGGGTGAATGTGTGCTGTTTGCTCATTGTATGTACCTATGATGTATGCATATATGTATACTTTCATGTAATGTGGTGTATGGGTGTGGTCCGCGTATGTATATATATATATATATATATATATATATATATATATATATATATATATATATATACGGTGATGGTATGTTACTATGATTGTTGTGTGTTGCAATGTATCTAGGTATGTATATGTGGTATCGGGTTCCTTTAGGGACAAAGAATGTCATGTCTACGTGGGTTTGGTGTGTGGGTTCTGATATATATTGTATGTATGCTTACTTTAGTGTGTGGTGTATGCATCGGGTATATATATGTATGTACGGATGTATGGGGGGTTTTGCTATGTAATTGCTTGTGTGTGCATAGCCATGATGAGGGTGGTTCTCTTCTGCCATGTATGTGTTGGTTATGGGTGTTGTGCATGTGTACTAGAATGTATGTTAGGTTAGTAGATGGCGGAAGGTATGTATTTTTGTATGGGTGGGTTGGTTGGATGCATGTGTGTGTGCGTAGGTTTGACATGGGTTTTGTGGATGCACCATTTATGTATACATGTGGTGTGTGTGTGTTATACGTGTAGTGAGTGTGTATGTTATATATTATGTGTGTATGTGTATAATATATATATGTGTGTATGTGTATAATATATATATATATATATATATATATATATATATATATATATATATTATGTGTGTATGTTATATATATTATGTGTGCATGTGTATAATATATATATTATGTGTGAATATGTATAATATATATTATGTTTGGGTAATATATTATACGTGCGTGTTTCGTTTGGGTCGTATTACGGTTGTGAGGTGTAAGTGACGTATTATGAATCGTATGGGTTTCATTATAACAAGTTATTTAAAAAAATTATAATGAGTACCTTTATACATGAATTGGTATACGTGAGAATAATTTGGGTTTTATACAGTTTTGAGTGTGCTTGTGTATGAATGGGAAATTGATAACTGGAATCGTAACCGAGAACACGAAACCGTACGATCTAATTATTGGTATTTAATATTAATTATATATTAAATGAAATTCAGGTTAACCGGAACCCTAATCTTTGTGCCTTCGTTTACTAGTTGATGTGCATTCAAGGTGAGTTTACAACCCCACTTTACTTACAATTCTTTTTGGGGGAAAGAAACATGTTCCTTTTAAAAGTTCGTTCATTGATCAGTATTACTGTAATTATCGAATGATTACTAGTGTTGTACCAATTTAAGTCCTCACATTTCGAACCGTTAATGTATGTTCTTTAGCGAGGTAATTCTAAGTAGATCTACTGGGTTTGACAAACCCCACCCGGGTAGTCGCGCTAGCACGACTGCATGTCGAACGGGTGTTTAATTGACCTAATTTCTGATGTTGTGGTTTGGTAGCCACAGCCGAGGCCTACATTTACATTGTCAGCTTCGGTTGCGAACTTCATACACTATGTAACTTGTTAAGTAGATTAGCTATCTACTGATATTACTTTGTTTACTGTATCGGCTACTATTATGTTCTGTTTATCAAAACCTGTGAACTCACCAACCTTGTGTTGACACTTTAGCATGTTTCTTTCAGGTTCACAAGATACGCACGATTAGGAACATCTTATTCATGCATTTACCATCATATGGGTCGAATGAAACATTTACATTTTCTATGAACTTTATTAATTGATTATGCTTCCGCAAGTATTCTTAAGTTTACGTTATTAACTCTGTTTTTGGGAATTTTAAATGTTAACGAACAATTATATTTTGTAATTGCTGTGTTGTTTGGTGTAACTAGTGGCTGAGATCCTAGTATGTCACACGCCTAACGGTAATACCCCGTTGGTGTAAATTGAGGGTGTGACATGATTCTTGGTGTAAAGATCATTAGAACCCAAAATGGTCTTGTGTTGAGTCAATCTCATTATGTGGACAAGATCCTTGAAAAATTCAACGCGGAGGACACAAGTGTTGCTTGAACTCCGGTTGATACCGCTCATCATCTCTCTAAGAATAGAGGAGAGGGTGTTGCTCAGGTGGAGTACTCAAGGATTATTGGCAGTCTTATGTATGTCATGACTTATACCCGACCAGACCATGCATATGCTGTGAGTAGGCTAAGTAGGTACACTAGCAATCCAAGCTCTGAGCATTGGAAGGCTACAACAAGGCTTCTAAGGTACTTGAGATACACAAGGAACTATGGGCTACACTATGGTCAAGATCCAGCTGTTATAGAAGGATTTACAGATGCAAACTGGATCCAACATAAAAGATTCCAAATCCACTAGTGGTTATATGTTTACCCTTGGGGGAGCGGCTGTAGCTTGGAAGTCATCCAAGCAAACTGTTATAGCTAGATCAACAATGGAGTCTGAATTTATCGCTTTAGATAAAGTTAGAGAAGAGGCGAAGTGGTTACGTCAGTTCTTGGAATATGTTCCAGGATGGCCAAAGCCTATAACGACTATTTGCATACATTGTGATTGCCAATCATCAATTGGTAGAGCTCAAAGTACAATGTATAATGGCAAATCAAGGCATATACGACGTAGACACAATACGATACAACAATTACTCTCAAGTGGAGTTATCACTATTAACTATGTGAAGTCAAAGGATAACATTATGGATCCGTTGACAAAAGGCTTAAGCAGAGAGTTAGTATACAAGTCGTCAAGAGGGATGGGACTAAAGCCCATGAAGTAAGTTTGTACGAAGGAAAACCTATCCTAGAAGATTGGAGATCCCAAGATCTAGGATCAATAGGACAACCTAATTGTACAAACTGAGGTGACTGTGGGGGAGTACCCCAAACCATAAAATGGAAGTTGAACACTTCCTAGTCCATTCCTAAATTTGATCAGTGATAGCAAAGAAAGTTAAGCTTATGGCTTTTAATGACTTGTGTAAAGTCACCTATATGAGAGAGAAGTGGGGTCGCTTTGAATGGATTTATTGGGGCATAAATCCTAGAGCTCTTGCATAACCAGGCTAGTGTTCCATGACCATAATAGACACAATAATGAGGGGCTAGCCAGACCAAGGAGAATATTGTGTAAAGTGTACTAATGTGTACATAAAAAGGGGTTAGTTCAAAGACATCGAGTCTACTAATCGCTAGGAGACTAAGTCTACTTCATAAAGGAGGTTCAAAGAGAATATCTACCTATCCTGCAATATTCAACTGCTGAAACTCTATTTTGATACTCGAGTACAAAGATCGATCTCCATTCATGTGGGGATTGTTGGAAATTTAGTGAAAAATATGATTTTTCACTCATTTTGGATATTAATAATTTATTGTATATATTACAATTTAATTACCAAACCATTTTGTATGTGTTCTCCTAAGTGAGAGAAACACAACGAACAAAATCGTGTCCAAAATTGAGCTAAGATGAATGAGCTATCGATGCTCGAAGTTGTGTGATTGAAACACAAAAGGTGTGAAAAACTAAGTGGAAATTGTTGTCTCACATTGGTGGAATAGTAAACCATAAAGGTGTTTATAAGTGGGAATTTCCAAAGGATTGTGTTCCCACATATGTTGAGGGATACCTAAGGTCAACCACAAGGGTGCGAAGCACCCAACGCGCACGTGCACATGCACGGGCACGGGTCAAGGGCGATGGGCGCAATGTGGTGCTTTGATGGCGCACTTTGTACTAGGCGCCTTTCTATTTTTGAAGTGCGGATCCGATTACCTGTTGAACTTTCTTTGTTGTAACAAATAGTCTGTTCACTTTCCTCTTAATAATTTAGACATTAACTAAGAGACCTTTGAAGTTCGTAACAGACCAAATTCATAGCATATACATACAAGACTTGGTGTCTTGTGTAAGTGGTGCTTTACATGTTTCACAACACACATCAAGAAGAATTTTCTGCTTTCTCACAACTTCGTACTCTAGTTTCAGGTACTGTTTCAGGTGCTAGGCTGACTCCGGCAGCACTTCTGCTCCGGCAGCACTTCTGCTCCGGCTGTTGTACCCTGGGAGACAGACGGGATTCACCTGGGTGGCCCGAAATCTGTTTTAAGGGACCTCTGTTTAACAGAAATCCTCAGCCATTGTTCTGTTTACTTTGTTAGGATTTGTTGTTTATTTAAATAGTGTAATGAGTTTTGTTTAGTTTCATTGGCATGGTAATCAAAGTTCTTTATCTATAAAATGTTTATTTAATTTTGTGAATGATGTTCCTACAACGATGGCCACCATTACATGCCCATTCATTTCTAGTATTACAAAGATCTCCATTCTATCACACTTGGATGGAATGTGTTTGGGTACACGACACCCATGCATTGTTCTTATGGAACCCTGCTACTACTAGGTACAAGAACTTGACAACCTCAGATGACATGGGCATCTACATAGATTCTACTGACATAATCAGATTGTACAAGCACCCGCTGCAGGACTACAGGGTCTTGCATATTAGCCGAAGTTTACATGCATTTGACATAAGTATCTACTCATGACAAGCAGCAGCTTGGAAAAAAAAATACCTTTTACGACAAACGTTGACTATGTACAACATAGTTTATGACTGTTGGGCCCAAGGTAAAAATATTGTTGTCACATTTTACATCAACACATAATAGGTTACAGAGTTATGCTTCCCACCTGTCCAGTCAGTAGGCGTGTTTCTAGCCAACTTGATTACAATTCAGGATAAGCATCACATGTTTGTTACAATTGGCCTACATGAAATGATGCTTGATCTGTGGGTTCTAAGAGGAGAACAATGGATTAACGCCTTCTCAAACCGTTCTACCCCTCATATCTCGGGCACTATTTGGTCCTCCAATACACACTATATGACAAACGGTGTTGTACATCTGTTAAAATCTATTTACAATGCATGTGGGTTACCTTTATTTCAATTCCTTTTTATTTTTTTGATACTTATCAAGAAATGACTTAGTGGATTACATAAAAAAAGCCGAGATTTACATCCGTGTAAAATCATCGTTAACATCATCGTTCTTCTATGATCATTGTAGTACAGTACTGGTGCATTGACTCAAGCTTGCTAATTCTCCTGATCTTTTTCATGGCACAAGTTAAAAAACTCACAAAAGCAAGCCTAAAGAACAATGTTGATAACAATTACTTATAATTCCATGATAAGTATAAGTATAATTTTGATGGTTATCTCAATTATAATCCCTGCTGTGTTTTAATAGTTCATATATGTATTGGTTTGGGTATTCAAGTTTTAGTTTTGAACTTCTGATACTTGCTTATCAGGATATGTTATTGCTTTTTAAGTTTTGATGAAGCTTTGAGCTTTTAGTATTACATATCTTATATTGAATGCTAATTAGGCGTGTTCGCTCCTAACCTGATCGTAATTCAATTATATCCATGAAATGTAGTGTCGGATTTGTTTTGTTCCCTACCAACAAAAAAGAAAACAACTGTTGGCATAAATTATACTACAAGAAAAAAAACATATTCCTTTGACTATTACATTGTCTGAGGATTGGTGCACTTTAAAAAAACCCATCTAAAAGAATTAAAAGAGGTTTAAAACCAGTAATGAACTAAAGATGAATATTCCATAACAAATTCTAGCAGTTGTTTGTTCTTTCAAAGGTATTTCTGCATTTCTCTGCTTTCTAACCTTACAATTGCAGCTTTTGTTTATGGCAATCTATGTCAAGTTGGTGGCGCGTAAACAACATTAACAAATACATTAACTTACGAATGTTTATGTCTTATACTCATAGATGGATGCTCAGGGTACTGGTGCACGCAAGCAGTCGAAGTATGAAAGTGTTTTAGACTCGTCCATCATGATTGTGATAATAACATGAGCATCATTAACCACTTTATCAGCAATCAAATGTACTTCCACATAGATGCAAGCGCTAACCTACAACCCTTATGTGTGGGACTTGCATAGAAAAAGGACAAAAGCTGTAAAGGGCTTAATCATTCAATACTCAAACTTTTCCTTACCGTGGTTGTTTAAGTTCGTTCTATTGAGCATTTCGCAAATGCTTGACTTCGATGACTTACCCACAATGACAATATTAGCAACTTGTGACGAAGGATTTGTTCTTGTAAAGCTCGAGACACAACTAGATATTGCAATACCTACGTACGCAATGTACAAGCCATGTACTCATCAAATCCAGGGCATTCCAAAGCATATAAACAAATACCTAACCTGCCACATTTTAGTTGTCGTATTTTCTGCGGTTCCATTCTTTCGCCTTTCAATCCCTAATAAAGGGAGGTAGGTATCCACACCTTAAAAATACTTACCATATCGATACTCACTTTAAGAATATAAAATGAGCAACACAAAAAGGTTCTTCAACTTTTTACCAACAAACAAATATGTTAGCCGATATACTATACTTATAGGCTTCTCCATGGTTACATTTCCTTACACTGCCCTCTTTTTACACTACAACAATTTAACTCTGTCCCGACGACACCTATAGCAACGACATTTGTCGTTGGTACAGGTTGCTCTATACAGACGACTTGTCGTCGGTATAGAGTAATTGGGATTTTTGACTGGTCAAACTCTATACCGACGACAAGTCGTCGGTATAGAGTTGGCGGGATGCTAAAATATTAGGCGGGATTATGAAAACTCTATACCGACGACATGTCGTCGCTACAGGTGAATTTTATTTTATTTTTTATTTTTTTCTATCTTGGTTTACAGATTTAAAAAAAAATTAAATCAACCTTTCCCGACGACATGTCGTCGGGATAGGTAAAAATATAAAAAAATCTTTTCTCAGTCCCGACGACAGTCGTCGGGACATAGTTTTTTTAATTTTTTTATTTACCTCTATAGGGACGACTTTTTTTACTCTATAGGGATGACATGTCGTCGCTATAGAGTGCAGAACCTTTAAATCGCATTTCAGACCTTCTGGCTCATTTTTCACCAAAAAAAAACCCAATTTTTCTCTCGATTTCATCTTGGTTTATAGACCTGTTTGGTATCAAATTGGAGTGTTTAAAGGTAAGAATGGTGTTTATTTTACTATAATAAAGTTATATAATCTTGTTTTTATAAGTTTTATCTAAATTTTTGTTTTTAGGTGAGATTAAAGTTTAAAGCTTGAAAGTAAAGGATTTGAAGATTTGAAGGTATGAAATTCGTTTAAAGATTATGATTTAAGTGTTGTTTAGTGAATATGTTTGTGATTAAGCTTGTATGATTATAAAAGTGTATATATATGTAAGTGTATATGGGTTTGATGTTAGATTAGGTTATACCCACCAAGTGTTTGATGAAATGCCACTATATATATTTTCATGGTTTTAAGTTTGTATGCATTTTTATATGTGTTAATTTATATGTATATGGTTTGATGTGTTTAGTTGTTTATGTATATGTTTATATGTATGTAATTATGTTAATTTTGTATGTGAATGTTTGTATGTATTTATGTTTATATGTTTGTTCATTAGTATATTATATGTTTGTTTGTTTGTTTGTAATTGTGTATGTAAGTATGTTGTGTACTTGTATGTTTTTTGTATACTTGTAAGTGTGTATGTAAGTATGTTGTATACTTGTATGTAAGTATGTTTGTATTTTTGTAATTGTGTAGGTAGGTATGTTGTATATTTGTATATTTGTATACTTGTATACTTGTAAGTGATTATATGTTGTGATTATGCTTGTATGTATGGATTCAATGCATTGAGCGTGCCTTAGGTCAAAGGCGAGGACATATACGAGGTGTTGGTCACGTGGTGAGGCATCCCACCCTTGATTTTTGTAGCTCGCAACCTCCTCCAACACAACATTTGCATGATGAAGTTGCAGAACTTAGACAACAGCAACAATAAAATCAAAAAACTATACAACAACAACAACAAATCCAACAACAACAACAAATACAAGAAATGCAACGATTGCTTCAAGAGCAGATGGAAATGATGCGCTACTGGCAGCAGCAACGATCACCGGGTGGTCATTAGCATTTGTATTTTTGTTAGATTTTGTTGAACTTTAAACTAATTGTATGAATTATCTGTTTGTTAAACTTATATTTGAATTTGTATGAATTATTTGTTTGTTAAACTTGCATTGGATTTTTATTAATTATATGTTTGTTAAATATTTTAAAAAAAATTAGGTTCAGCATAAAATAAAAAAAAAATAAAAAAACTGAGATTTATAGTGACGACAAGTCGTTGCTATAGATTATTTTTCTGTTTTTAAAAAAAATTAAAAAACCCCTATAACGACGACTTGTGCTTAGTTGTGGAACATCGGTTTCACCGTTGGATGTCTATCGTTTATGATTACCTGTTCCATTAATAAGTATTTCCATTTTGACTCAAAACACTACTATCCTTGAAAGATGTTGGTAAAGTGTTTTTGGCCACCTCATGTTTTTTTTTCTTGTGCTTATTTTCTCTACCTTATAAAAGGAGAAACTGGATTTTCTTTTCCTAACTCAAAGCTCTCATATCAGAATCAGAAAAACCAAAGGTAGCATAACATTTCATCACAAAAAGAACATTAAATAAAGGAGAAGGTACGACTGCTTGATTCCATTCCAATTTTGAATCGACTTGATATGTTAGTAACAAGCACTTATCATAAAAAAATATTGAATTCATAGTTTTTATTATGATTAATATACAAAATGATTTATCTTAAATTAACCCAAAAGTATTGTAGTATAATTGTTCACCTTCATTAATTATATGAAAAGAATGTTATGCATGTATTGAAAGGTCTGCGCCTGAAAAAAAATTAAAAAATATATGAAAAGTCAGTTAGAAATAACAATGAAATAGATATACATTATGGTGCGGATGTATCCAAAACAAAAGTCACCTTAAATCACATTTCATATTACATTAATTCGTTCCACAGGTGATTGATATTACATTAATTCTTTCTGGGCAATGTTTTAATTTTGTACATTCATCGAGAAAACAACTTAAGATTCATACAGGTGTTTTTAATTTGTATATGTTGTCAATTTCTGTTAGGTTTGGTGCAAGCGAACTGATTGTTGTAAGTGAAGTTGGTTCTTCGTTTATTGTTCTATATAGCAATTGCTTCTTTTTGGTATTAATCTACGAACTAAAGTTTATACAACTAACGGAATACATTCTTTTTTGTTTTTGTAACCTGTTTATGCGTCTTTTTCTCATGATAATGGTGTATGATTGATTAACTATTTAACTTTGCAATTAAAATTGTTTTAATCGTGTTTAAACACGGGGTTCTTTATTAGTGTGTCTGTTGGAGTTAAATTGTTGAAATGGTTACTAGATGTGAGCTTTATTATTGCTGTATTTGATTAAGAATTGTAGAAAATTGTGATACTACCTTCAATGACTCATAGGAAAAAAATTAACTAGCTTGAGGTCTACCATTGATGATAACAGAGTGGATTTTATATAATCCATAGGGCTAACGATGTTCAAATCATGTCAAGAATGATAATTAAGGGTGTTAGTCACTGCATATATTATACTACTTGACGTAAAATTCATGTTTATATACAATGCAGTGATATGAAGAAGAGACACTTTGACACGTAAATCATATGGACATATGCACACATCATTCTAAACTACAAAAATTTCCACAAATAGATTGATAGAATTAATTTCCTTTGATGACAGACTCCCGGAAACCAACTAACGCACTACTAAAAGTAACTAATTCCCAAACAAATGCTTCTTACCCTATGAAGGTGCAGCATACAACCAAGCATGTGGTAATACTGCTTCTTTCAAATAAAACCCAACTTATGAAAAGTTTTGTTGGTGACTCTTGTTTCTGCACGAAACGTAAAATAACAAAGTTATCTATATGTGCCACTGACCATAGTGCAACTTCTCTTGCTGTTTGAACAGTTTTTGAAACAAAAACAAAAACATAATAATTACCATAAATTACCCCCCGTCCCTTTAATTAATCTTAAATACACTTACCCCACAGCTCTTTATTTATCAAAGTATGTATTAATGAAATCAATATTTAATATATTTATGAAATTTCTGTTTATAAGTGCAAAATAAAGAGATCTGAGATGTTGCGGTAACATGTAGTAAAAATTTTTAATCATTTATTAACACTAAGATGTATTATAGAAGGGTTAAACTTGTAAACACATATAATATTATGGATGTTGTTTTAGGTTTTAATAAAAAATCGCTATATCAAATAGACTAGGTTAATACATGTGTAGTGCATGACTCATAAAAAATCCAAACCTTGCATATATGAATTTTGATTGACTGTGTCTTCACATGGCAAGATATAAGTATACAATTACTCCATATATACATATTCTTGGTGTAATAAGTTTTGAAAGTAGCTAAAATCATTCATTGTAAGATTCCAAACCTAAAAATCAAATAATTAATAATACATGTGATTATTATTATTTTATTTCTTTCTGTTTTTGTTCCGCAAACGGTGCAAATAGCACGAGAAGGTTCACTCTGGTTAGTGGCACAGATACATGACTCGCTTATTTTACCTTTCATACATAAACAAGAGTCGACGCACTTACTCCCCAGTTCTTTATTTATCAACCTATGTATTTATGAAATCAATATTTAATATATATGAAATTCCCATTTATAAGTGCAAAATAAAGATAACTGGAATGCTGTGATGACATGTAGCAAAACAAAATGACCTAAAATAGATTAAAATGTAGTCAAGTAAAAAATATTTATCAGCTCTAAAAAGGTTGGTGCATTTGGTAATTGTTGTATGAATATCTAACCATGGTACCTGTTAATGATCAAAATGCTAAGATTTGAAACGACTTACGCCACACAATGACTTATAAATAAAAAAACATTCATTTTTTAGATGTTTCTGAAGTTTAAAAAGTATTATATTGCAGACGTTAGTTTGTACTTCGGCACCTTGGAATTGGAATAAAAGAATTTTAATTAGAAAGGTTAAGTGTTAATTTTTTTTTTAAAACACATATACTAAGAGAGTATTTGTTTTTTCAGAAAAAGCTCTTCTTGATTTTTTTTTGTCTGCGCCGTGCAGACCACACACAGACGTTGAGGTCTGCAGAGTGTTTGTTTTTTATAAGATTTTTCATTAAAATAGGTCTTCCTTAGGTCAGCATGAGGCAGACATAAATCATTCACTTCTGCAATCTTCTACCCTCTTCTCATTCTCCACCTTCAAAACTTCGACCCAAACCTCCTTCCTCTTCATTTTCGCAGCCGCTGGCCACCGCAGCCACCACGCCCCTCTAGCCACTACCACCGCAACGCACAGTCGGCCGCCCCCTCCCCACAGCCCCTGTCCCCAACCCGTCGCCGCCTCCACCTTCCCTCAGCACCCTGTCGCCTCCTCCACGTTCCCGCCTGCCGCCCCTCTATTCAAAAGGTACCATGATTTGTTATTTATGCAGTATGGTTTGTGATTTGGTTTAGGGTTTTTTTTGATTTGTGGTTTTAGTAGTATGGTTTGTGATTTGGTTTAGGGTTTTATTTGATTTGTGGTTTATGTAGTATGATTTGTGATTTGGTTTAGGGTTTTGTTTGATTTGTGACTTAGGTAGTATGATTTGTGATTTGGTTTAGGGTTTTGTTTGATTTGTGATTTGATTTAGGGTTTTGTTTGATTTGTGATTTTAGGTAGTATGATCTGTGATTTGGTTTAGGGTTTTGTTTGATTTGTGATTTTGGGTAGTATGATTTGTGATTTGGTTTAGGGTTTTGTTTGATTTGGTATTTTAGGTTGTATGATTTGTGATTTGGTTTAGGGTTTTATTTGATTTGTGATTTTAGCTAGTATGATTTATGATTTGGTTTAGTATTTTGTTTGATTTGTGATTTTAGCTAGTATGATTTATGATTTGGTTTAATATTTGTTTGATTTGTGATTTTAGCTAGTATGATTTGTGATTTGATTTAGTATTTTGTTTGATTTGTGATATTAGATGGTATGATTTGTGATTTTATTAGATTTGATTTGTGAAATATGTTTGTTGTTTGTTGCTTAATAGAAATGGGAGAGAAACAACAATGGTCGATTGAGCAACAATGGTCGATTGAGAAACAAAAATACTTAATAGAGACTTGCATAGAAGAGGTAACAAAAGTTGGGTAGAAAAGGATTGAGTATGCACAAAGAATCATGAAATAACTTAGGAAAAGTGCTTAAGGAGAGGTTTGGCTTGGATTTGACGCAAAAACAAATGAAGAATGCGTACGATAATCTTAAAGCCAAATACATAGGGTGGATGTATTTGAAAAACAAAACAGGCAACATATACAACCCTCAAACAAACACTTTTACCTTAACCAACGAGGAATGGGAAGAATTTAAGAAGGTATGTTTATATACACAATTTTTTTAACAAATAACTATAAACATAAACTTATAACATTTTTACTTTCGGTTTAGGGGCATCCGAAGGCCGGATCATTGAAAACAGTTCCATTGCCTTTTCCAGAGCTTTGTGCTTAGTTGTTTGATAGTAATACTACCACTGGGAGTGCAAGTGGACTTCAACCCAAACAACATCGGTTGTTGGGTCATCTTCTTTTCATCGTGTCAAACCGCTTATACTTACAGACACCGTTCTTCATGACACATAAAATGATGTTGGCTCTTATGATTTCGGTTCTGAGCCTATTTATGAGGATATCACCGAGCCCACCCCCGAGCCTAGCCCTGAGCCTAATCCAAATAAAAGGGAAAAAAACCTTAAAATCATCCTCTATCACCGCTAAAGATCTAGCCATTGATATGCAAAAAGGCTCTACAATATCTGATTAAAGGCAAAGAAGGACCGACGGTTCTTGAATGTTCTAAGAAGTTGAAGTTGGTTGGGTTAGAACTGGTTGATCCTCTATTTTTTGCCTCTTTTCATATTTTTGGAGTTTCTTCGGACATGAGAGAGGCATGGATGACATCGCCACCAATTCCTGAGGTATTGAGAGGGTGCATGGATCTCAATGACGGAAACAAGTTTAGGATTAATAAAATAGTTAAGAACATTGCCTGCTTATTATGTTGAAAACAATATTTGCTTCTTGTTATGGTTGAAAACATTATATGATTTGTGTGAGAACATTGTATGCTTTTGGTTGGTTATGTTTAGAACAATGAATGCTTTTGGTTTGTTATGTTTAATGGTTTGTTATGTTTAATGGTTGTTTATGTTTAATGGTTGTTTATGTTTAATAGTTGTTTATGTTCTATTAAAACATGATCATATTGGATTATAATAAGAAATTACTACTAGTAATTCTTATGTACTTGTATGTTTGCTTTATTTTGGATGAGAGGTTTAAAACGAATGCGAGACAATGACTCGGCTATGTCGGGGCATAAATACACGTTAGAATATTGCAAGGAAATCCCAAACAAGGCATTGAATTGCTACGTATGTCTAGTGAATCCTTTGTCCAACTATGTGCTCATTTTAGAGTAAATTATTCGTTAAAAGATAGTAAACATGTTTTGGTTGAGGAGAAGATGGGTATATTTTTTATGATAATTGGTCATAATCAACGATACGTGGTTATCAAGCGTAGTTTTCAACACTCGAAGCAAACAATTCATAATTTTTTTATAAAGTGTTGGATAGAATGATGCTTTTTGCCAAAGATATGATAATACCAAATTCTTTCAATCTGAATCAAACATTCTGGGACATAACAAAGGCTATGACAGATTTTCAAAGGAGCGGTTGGTGCACTTGATGGAAATTTGATACATGTTGTTGTCCCTGCTAGCAAACAAGATTTATATAGAGGAATGGGAGAAGGGAATTGTTAACAAAACGTATTAGCAATTTTTGACTTCAACATGATTTTTACATTCATGTGGCAGGCTGGGAAGAGGTAGCACATGATTCTAGAATATTATCAGAGGCATTATCAGATACAAATACTCCATTCCAGTTACCACCACCAGGTATTTTAATTGTTTGTTAAAATATTTATATCTTAATTTAATTTTCTAATTATTTATATATCTTTACAGATAAATATTATCTTTGTGATGCCGCTTATGCACACATACGAGGATTTATGGCTCCATATCGTTATGTTAGGTATTGGCTTGGAGATTTTTGTAGGAGCCATGCATTAACCAATAAAAAAAATTTAACTATTCACATGCAAAACTACGAAACGTCATTGATCGTTTGTTTAGTGTCTTGAAAGCACGATTCCCTATATTGAAGAGGAGGGCACCATTTCCGTTGGTTACACAAAGGAACATTACCATTGCATGTTTCGTTCTACATAATTTTATAAGAAAATAGGGTTTTAGCAATGAGTTTTTTTACACAATACGATCAACCCAATGTGTCATTTTGAAATCATCATGTGCACATTGATGCTGATTAAAATAAGGTTGAAGCACATGGTACCGCATCAGATTGGGAATATATGACTCACTTATGAGATGAAATTGCTGAGCAGTTAATGCAAAATATGGAATAAATGATTTAAATAAAATGTATTTTTATGGTTTTATGAATATTATTGCCGTATTGTATGACTTTTATTTAAATTTTAATGTTGAAGTACTTTTTAAAGTTTAAAAATAGGTTTATTTTAATTACAGAATATTTTAATAGTCTGCAAATATTAAAAAAAACAAACAGTTTTTTTTTGCAGACTGCAGACGTTTGGTCCACCTCTTCTCCTGCAGATGTCTGCAGATGTGATCCGCAGACTGCAGACATTTTCTTGCAGAAAAAACAAACTACACCTAAATATTTAAATTACTTTAAATATACCTCATCAACTATTGATATCATTAACAATTCACCCTTTTTTTCTAATAAAATCACTTTTACCCCTTCATACACCTCGACCATTCTTCTCACCTCTGGCGCGGTCTCCACCGATACGCCATCCCGATGACTTCTGCACGTTCCACTGCCATTTAGTGACCGTCAACTGTTCTAATGCATGACAGCCAAATGTTGGTCGAGATTATTAACTTCGGCTAGCAGTTACCAGGAATGGAATGCGCAGTGGTCTACACTTCCACCATCGACATCAACACAAACACGAAGGTATGACTTCTGACCCACATTCCCTACATTACCTTCCATTCTGATTACCCGCATCATAATTACCGGATGTATATGTCCATGCCCCTATTCTTATATGTGTTTTGTCTTTTTCCAGCTAGGGAAGCATAAGGATCCTTCGGTGACTTACCTCATGCTTTGGTGGTTTACATGTACCGGTTATAGGCCTTTCTTTCCGTTGGCTTTTGTTGACTACTTCATTAGCAGATTTGTTTGTTCTTTGTTGTTATTAAACCACCCTGCTGCCTTGAAATTGATATGCTTCATTATTCACTCATAGTCGTTCAATTGTTTCACTAATTTTCTTGTTAATGCATGTCAACAGATATATAATATAATTATGCCTATACCAACTTGCCCATGACCAACGCAAATCTTATAAATTTAATATAGATGCTTGTGGTTTAAAGTGACAGAACCAACCAGCATGATCAACATTGCACTCATGAACCTTTTAAGGTTTCTTTCAAGCCAAACTGTGATAAAAAATAAGTCATTTCAATATACCAACAAATAAGTTATGTGTATGAATTAGATAGGCAACTTTTGAAGTGATTTTAGTATAGAAACTAAAGTCTCAAACACCTTCTAATCGAGGACTCGAAATGACAAAATTGTCATTTTAGCCACCATTTTAACACACAGCAGTATGGATATATTATTTTGGTATTGGATTGGCATATTATTGGCAACCTTTGATAATGATTCATTTGGAAAGTTCTAAGTTTATGATAACGTAAAAATATTATCCATTTCATTATAGAAAATTTATTATTTGTTTAACACTTCATTGATAACGTAAAAATATTATCCATTCCATCATAGGGAAATCTTAAAGGAGTTTCTCTGTTGGGTGCGCTTTTCTTTCTTGTAATGCTTCTTTTGGTATATAAATTTTCCTGGTGTTTTATTCTCTATGTAAAGTATCAGAGATTGTGGAAACAATGAGGAAAACCCCTTGCTAATCAGTAGGTAAATCTAATTTTACCCTATAACATTTAAGTAAAGCCTGTAAATAAGTAGATGACTTTACCCATTGTACTTGTATAAACTGTCCACACCCTTACTTGAATTGTTAAAATGCGTAAATATTTGCTACCGCTTTGTTTCACCCGTTTACTCGATGTGTGACCACCTTCTGCCCATGCTTCTTAAAACTACTTACATGTTATTCTTTCTCATCTAGACTATGTTGTAACTTTTGCGCCATACACTTACGAATGTAACCGACCAACTACCCATTTCCCTTTTGCATACTTTTTCTTACCCCCTTATAAGCATGGCAACCCTAAATGTTGAAGTAGTGGTTTTTGACATACTAACAAGGGTGTCAGCAAAGGAGGCTGCCAGATCCAGAGTTGTACGCAAGCAATGGTGTGCCTTGCTTTCCACACGAGACTTTGAGATGGTCCACTGTTCACGAGCATCGCACCCGGGTAGCCAAAAAACACTATTCGTCCGCGTCCTCCGCTCCATTATTCATCCAATCGACTTTCAGACCGGAGACTATGGACCACCAACGATCACACCCCTGCCATTCGAGCCCAACATTAACAATGTCATGATACTAGCATACTTGAATGGCTTACTTTGTGTGTACTTCTACCATACTAATGAGTTGGTCCAATGGAATCCGACAACTACTTTATACAAGCACTTGGACACGGATGATGGCCATGGAATGTATGTAGACTTTTTAGATACTATCAGATTATACAGTGCCACATCCAATGATTACCGCATACTGCACCTAACACAAAGAATAAACATGCTTGTAGCCCATGTCTACTCCCAGAAGATGGAAACATGGAGAAGAATACCCTTTCAAACAAATCTATAATACGTAACCCGCATTTTCTATTGGTCACATGGGACCCTCTATTGTGGCACTCTATACTTCACCGCTTGGCGAGTGTTAGGTTATAGGGAGGAATACTGTCATTGGATTTAATACTACCACATGTCAGATAACAGAGATAAACTTCCCCCAGGTCCCGTCTGCGGGCATTTTCTAAGGCATTTTAGTCAATGTGCAAAACAACATGCATATGGTTCTAACAACTGGCATGCAAGATATGTCGCTAGAAGTATGTGTCCTGTAAAGATAACACTGGATTAGCCTCTTCCTAACACCTCCAATCTCACCAATACCATTGTCATTATGGTTGTTAATTACACACCACATGACAAACGGAAATTGGTTTGTCATGAGTAGCTCAAGGAAGCTATATTAAATCCAGGTGGACATTAAGCCCTTACAATCTTTATACCTTGTGACTTGGTTTTGTGGACATGTAGGGGTGGTTTTCATGGAGACCCTTGTCTTACTAACTTTGATTTACTTTCCATGTAACAATTACGGTATTTGACTTCTTACTCACCGTATGTTCACAACGGCTTGTTTACTTTACTTTGCATGTGTAACGCACAAAACATCACTTCTCATGATAAAGTTTCTTGTTAATGTTTGAAAAGCTGCAAGAAGTAGTACATGTACTTGCCTTTTTTGCTAATTTTGTGTTCCCTTTTATTTTGTGTAAATATTTAAATGTTAGACACATCGTCATGACATTTCATCAGCCACCTTAGATGTAACACATTATTTCTATTTGCTACGAATTCATTAATAATAACAAGCAGTGTTGGCTGTAAACAGAATACAGATTTAGGTTTTTGCAAAATTTCGCAAACCTACACTTAGTAAGACCCAACACTATAGCCTTCACTTTTTCCCTTTACATCTATATCCTCCTCAATTGTCAGTGTAACCCCTATAAAACCACTGATCTTATTACATATTGACTCAAATGGCATGTACAACCCCAACCATAAATCAGACACCTGCCAAAAAGCCTAATCAACATAAAAGAGATCGGTCGGACCCTACCACCTCACTCGAAATATGTAGACAATGTAACAAACGATACCATGCTTCACGCAAAACTGCTACAGAAGCGTGCAAGGTTGCTTCAACCGCTCAACCCCGCAGTCCAACATCACGCATAGTACATACCGATCCGGCAGAAAATTCATCTCCAGTTTACTACTCATATACCAATAATCCATTTACTAAAGTCTATGCTTATAAATACACTGACCAATACAACTCCTTATGTAGGTACTCTAATAGGGACACCTACATTCATGCCTAGCTACTCAAAGCTTGTTGGTGGTGCATCAATTGTTGGGGCAAGGAATATAGGCGTCATCATAACTTTGCTTATGCGGACTGCCCATAGCCCATCGTATCTTACAGCTACAAAACACATGCCCTTATTATGGTCACGAAATGTGTAGACACCGCCTTTCATGTTGACATTCTGCAGGACCGGGTAAGGGTGCCTAACACAATCAGTTTCACAATGAGGAGAGACTTGGGACACTTAATAGTTCAAATAGGGAACCAGGTTTGATTATAAGGATACTAAGAACACAAGTAAGTAATAAGACAGAACAAGCAACAATAACACAGAATTATGGTTTTTAAGGAGTGTTGTATATTGCTCTCAAGTTTTATTACAAGTGTTACAAAGCATATCTAAATTACAAGAACCTGAGACTCTTTATACTACATCCTACAACTGTCAATACTTAGAAGGACAGTTGGAATTGACTAATCTAGACAACAAGATCAATCTAAAGTCAAAAGGTAGATTGTCTTTTGACTAGTGACTATGACATGCCATAGCTCACATCCTTTTCTATTACAAAAAGGTTTACAGGTACAAAAGTAGGAAGTTACAGACAAAGACCTTAATCTACAGTTTACAAAAGCATGAACTTTTCACCAACTCATACAAGTTGGTGAGTCTTCAGAGTTGCAGTAGAAAGTATGTCAGCTTTATGTAAAGTAGATCAGAGAAAGCATGTCTTTCTCTGTCTTCGGAAGAAATCAGTCTTCACAGCAAAATGGCTTCAGAAGAATTTGTCTCTGAAGCTTCGAAAGACTTCATCTTTGGCTTCGGAAGATTTGGACTTTGGCTTCGGAAGATTTTACACTTAGAGTATTTTCTGATGAAGTGTGTAAAACTTTCGAAGCACTTCTACCTTTGTATGTCCAGTGCATGCATGCAGGAAGACCTTTGGTTGTTTTGGCTTCTTTGGTTGCATCAGCCTTATAATCTTCTGATATTACCTTACAAACTCCTCCTAGGCTGATGCTACCAAAACAAAGAAATACTTCAGATGTTGATAGTCCTCATTAGGATCAAGACCAAGCCTCTCTTCATCATCTGGTCAGGATCCTTTAGACTTTTATAGTATCTTCTCATGTCATAGAGATCATATAGAGGAAGATCAAGCATGTCTTGCCAGAAGTAGACATCTTGACCTCCTTGATCTTTGATGACATACCATCTATCCGGATTGGCAGCAAAACTCCAGGACAAGATGGGTCTTCCAATGGCAAGATGCTCTACTTGAATAGGAGTTGGCTGAGCAGCCTCTTCATGCACTTCCTCAGGATGCTTTGACTCATCTTGAGGTGTGGAGATGGATGCCTTGGTTTTCTTCTTTTTTAAAACACTTTTCCTGGCCATCATTTTCCTCCTCTTTGAAGTTCAACTTAGATGACTGGTCTTCAGCACCAGATTATTCTGTTGTGTCCCTCTCAATTGGGATCTCTTCTCACACATGTTTAGATGGAAAGAGAGGAGAACCGTGCTGTGGATCAAAAGATGAAGTTAGCTGAGATGTAGCTCTAGGATCAGGTTGTGTTATCTCAGGGGGTTCAATCTTCACCTCAACTTCAGGTTGAGCTGTACTTGGTGGAGAATGCAAATCTACATGCTCTCCCTTTTCGATCTTCTGCTTGATCACTCTTATATGCTCATCCATGGTGGATAGAGACATAGGACCAAGCCTCCTTTCGAAGAATCCATACAGCTTCAAGAAGCTCATCATCCTTTGTCTTCTTTTGGCTTTTGTGGATGATGGCCCTTGACCTTGCAGCTTCTTCCCTTAACTTTCTCTTAGCAGTTTTTATTTCTTTTGTGGCTTGTTCCTCCAGTTGCTTGAGATATTCAAACTCTATGTACTCAAAGGATAAGGGAAGAAGTGCAGCTACCTGATAGAGTCCTGTGGCACTCAGGTAGTTGATCATATTCATTCTTTCAGCTTCCCTATCTACCTGAGGTTGTGCATGTGCCACAGTCTCTGTCTCAGGACTTTCTTGAACTGGGGAGAGGACAGGAGCATGTTTGTAGAGCCTTTTCAGTCTCCTTTCTTCCTTAATCTTGAGGAGCAATACTGCATCCTCTGCCTCCCTCCTCTCCTTTGATAGCTCAGTGTCAACCAGCTCATTCAACTCTTTTAAGGGGAGAGATATGAGTTCATTAATATTATAGTTCCTGGTCCCCAAGTAGTTTAGCTTGGCTGTGCTCAACTCATCATCTTGAGTGTTTGGCCTGGGGGAAGCTCGGATAGCATCTTACATGAAGCCTGAGGACCCTCTTGAACTCTCTCCCCTTAGCTTCCTCTTCCTCTTTCTCTTCTCCTCCTCTAACTCCTCAGAGGTCATTTTCCTCTTCCCTTTGTCACGCACAGGCCTTGGTGACTCAGGGTGGAGAGAGTTTTGGGCTTTATTGCTTGGTTCAGTAGTCAAGCTCTGGCCAGAGAGAGGTTGTGGAGCACCATCACCAGCTGGTGCTTCACTGAGGGTACTGGGTGTAGAAGGAGATCCTGTCTCAAGGTTCACAGGCTCAACCTCTGGCCTTCAGTCAAGGTTTTCCCTTTGAAGCTAATCTTGGGGTCCACCTCAACATCCAGTTGACCAAAGATCTCACCTGCTATCCTCTGTCTATATAATCTTGATTTCATCTTGAACTCTTCTAGTACCCTTTCTTGTATCCAGTCTACTAGTCTTCCAGCTTATCTGTTTTGGCTTGGGTTGGCAAGTGGATGATCAACCAGATTTATACACTCAAAGAAACTCAAGTTTGAAAAGTTGAAAGTTTCTTGTTGACCCTGAGTTCTAGAGATGATGAGAGCTCTTCTTTCTGTGTCATACCTCTATCCCATGATTGGGTTCTCAGAGTGAGGAGATGGGGTAGACATGGCTCTGGGTATACCCTCCTCAAATAGACTTTGAATGAGAGAGTCTACATCCATGTAGACTTAAGGAGGTTGCTGAGTATGGACTATTGCAATAGAGGGTGGTGAATCCTCTATGTCCATACTCTAAGAGGAACTCCCAGGTTCTATGACTGTTTGAACTTTCTCCCCCTTTTTGGTAGCATCACGCTCTTGCATAAGTGAGCTGGGGGTTGAGTCTATCACATTCACAGATTCTTGTGGACCTGGTTGAGTTCGTCTTGGTGGTCTCTTAGCTAGCTGTCCCTTGAGATCAGTGATCTCAAGTTGCTGGTCATTGACCCTTCTTTCTAAGATAGTCACCTAAGATTCCAGGTGACTTATCTTTGAGACTAACTAGGTGCATGTTTGAGTTAGTTTTTGCACCTTTAGTTTCAGACTCCCCTCATATTCATTAGAAGAATCATGGGGGGATGAGAGAATTAGACCAAGATCCTCCTCCTTATCACCAGCATATTGTTCTTGGCTGCTGGATTTCCCCTGTCTTATGACAGCTTCAAGAGAAGTGTCAAAAGGCCTGGTTGCCATGGTCAAGGTCTTAAAGATGTAATCACTTGCTGAAGTGAGAGCCTCTTCTATATGGATCTCCTGAACAGGTTCAGGGAGATCCACCTCAGTGATAGGTAAATGATGTGGGATAGACCTGAGTGAGACAAAATTACTCATCTCTCCTTGAGTAGGTGTGGAGAAGAGAGACTCATGGTACTCGTTGAATCCCATGTCTTCATCATTATAGAAGTCAAGGCTGGGAATTGGTTGGTTTAGATCCAGTGACTAGGGTTGGTAACTGTCCCCATAAAGTTGTTCACTAGAGTGTTGAGACTCTGAGTGAAGGCTTAAGGCTGTTTGGGGTGTGAGCTCATCAGGCTGAGAATGAGGAACCTCAGCACTGATGATATGAGAGATGGGAGTGGTTTGCTCCTCAGGGGAAGTGGGAGCTCGAGTGTCCACTTCCTCCTGTAAGGTTGGTGATATGGTAGGTGATGGTTATTGCGGGCCGTATGTGTGGTTGAGAGATAGAAGGTGTGGGTTCAAAACTAGCTGGTGCTGCTAGGTTACCACCTTGAGCAATGAGCTCAAACATTTTTGGGGCAAGGGCTGTTTCTACCCCAGAGAAGCCAACAGTTGGCTTCCTCATTATTTTGAAGATGTCGGGCTTCATTTGTCCCAATTTAAGAATATTACCTGTTCCCTTCAACTGTGAGCCTAGTTCACAGTTGAGGAATGTGCTTGACATATCTAGGGAACATATAATACTCTAGGGAGTCTAAGTTAGCAAGTAAATTGATATATACAAATTATGAATACCTGAACTTGACCCCCTAAATCATTCCATGGACTATGAAGGAGAGGTCTTCTGGAATCTGATCCCATCCTCCATGTTTGTTTGACAAGCTGTGTATGACAACATGGAGGAGGTACTTCCATTAGGATGAGACCTTCCCCTTCCTGAAGGTTTTTACTGAGAAGTCACCCTCATAGCCCATCTGCACAAAAGGGTGGTTGACTGCAGCTTTGGGGAAGGACAAGTCACCTTCTACATCATCTAGCTGAAGATGTGTGTTTATGGTGGCCGGAGTGATGAAGATTGTCCTCCCCTGCACTGTGACAGATAGTGCCTTCTCCCCATCCATGGTGACCTCTTCGCAGGTCCGCCAGAACTCCAACAAATTATCCTCATAAAGAGGAGGATCAATGGTGAGGGAGGTGAAGTAGTTGGTAAAAGAAAGGTAACAACAAACCTCTGAGAAACCTGCATCTTTCTCAGAGTCTAACAAAGCAACTTGATTATGTTGCCTGTGAAGATGCATGGAAAAATCGTGTTGATTTCTACGGTCAAGGTTGGCCATTTGAAGTAGCTTTTCGGTTAAGAAATATGAGAACAGAGGCGGTTTGTGGGTGAAATTAGGTTAGAGAACAATATAGATGAATAGGAGAGTGAGAAGACAGGGAACTGTTGAGAATATATATGAAATAGATTTGAAACAAAGTTAATGCAAAAGAATAAACTTTGAAATCCGAAAGTAGGTCCCACCTCTGAAAAAGTGCCAAAAAGGTAGTTATTTTAGAAGTTGAAAATCTTCCGAAGGTAATTTAGCTTCGGAAGTTTTAAGAAAAAGCTTCCGAAGTCAATTTGGCTTCGGAAGATATTCTTAAGAGTTGTGAAAATTTGGCTTCGAAAGAAAAATACGTAGAAATTTTTTTCTTCCGACACATATTTGGTTTCGGAAGATATTAAGAATTGGGAGTTTTATTCTAAAGAGAATATATCTTCCAAGACTTAATTGCTTTCGGAAGATATTTGTCCTTTAAATACATGTAAGTACTTAGAAGCATATTTAAGCTTCAGAAGATATTCTCAGAATTTCTTCCGAAGTTAAATTTCTTATAAGTAGTTAGTTGATTTGAAGACATAAATTTCTTCCGAAGTCAACTTGAAATCTTCCGAAGGAAAATATGTTTGAAAAATTTTCAAAAATCTAAGGAATATCATAAAAAAAATTTCTTCCAAAATAAACTGGGCTTATGGCGGTCATAAAATAGACAACTTAGGACACATAGGTTTTAGAAATAAAGTTGATTTAAGTTTTAAGAAAATCTACTCAAAGTTAATCATCCCAATAACGGATACAAGATATTTGAATCTCTGTTCATCAAAAGCTTTAGTGAACAGATCAGCATATTATTCACTTGTGTTAACTTTGACTAATTTGATTAATCCCTTCTTAAAATTATCTCTAATCAAATGATACTTGATGTTGATGTGTTTGGTCCTTAAGTGCTGCACAGGATTCTTTGTAATGGAGATAGCACTGTTGTTGTCTATTGGATGAGAGTCTCTTTGAAGTTGAATCCATAGTCCAGTATCTGATTCTGAATCCAAAGCACTTGAGCACAACAACTTGCAACAGTAATGTATTCAGCCTCAGCAGTTGATGTAGAGACACATGATTGTTTCTTGCATTGCCATGAGACAATCCTTCCACCAAGGAATTGACATCCCCCAGATGTAGACTTTGCAGTCATGTCACAACCACTATAGTCACTATCTGTATAAGCATACAGATTGAAGACAGAACTCTTTGGATACCAAAGGTCAAGCTTGGGAGTACCTTTGAAATATCTAAGAATCCTCTTGACAGCAACCAGGTGTGACATCTTGGGGTTGGCTTGATATCTTGCATAGATGCATGTGGCAAACATGATATCAGGCCTGCTGGCTGTTAGGTACATAAGAGACCCAATCATAGTCCTGTAAAGATGTTCATCCACACACTCCCCCTCAAGATCAGGTCCTAAGGAATGGTTTCTGGCTATGGGTGTCTTAGCAACCTTACATTCAGTCATGTTGAATCTTGTAAGTATGTCTTGTACATACTTTGACTAACTTATGAAGATGCCATTATCAACTTGCTTCACTTGAATTCCCAGAAAGAAATTTAGTTCCCCTTTGGCACTCATTTCAAATCTGTTCTTCATCAGCCTCTCAAAGTCTTTGCAGAGCTTTGGATTAGTTGACCTGAAGATAATGTCATCCACATATACTTGAACCAGAATTAAGTCATTCCCTGTTCCTTTGATGAAGAGAGTTCCATCTATAGTACCCCTCTTGTAACCATGTTGATAGAGATACTGAGATAGTGTTTCATACCGCTTCCTTGGAGCTTGGTGCAGCCCATAAAAAGCTTTATCAAGCTTGCAGACATAATCAGGATGATCTGGGTCTCCAAAGCTAGGTGGTTGTTTGACATACACCTCTTCATCAATCACCTCATATAGAAAAGCACACTTGACATCAAGTTGATAGACCTTGAAATCCTTGGATGCAGCAAAAGCCAGGAATATTCTTACAGCTTCAAGTCTTGCCACAGGAGAAAAAACATCTATGTAATCAATTCCCTCTTCTTGTGTGTACCCTTGAATAACTAGTCTTGCCTTGTTCTTGATGACAAGTCCTCTATCATCCTTCTTATTCCTAAAAATTCACTTGGTTCCTATGATTGTCTTCCCATGAGGAAGAGGACATAGGTTCCAAACTTTTTGTCTTTTGAATTGAAGCAGCTCCTCTTGCATTGCTTTAACCTAGCTTCCATCTTTCAAAGCCTTATTAACTTTCTTTGGCTCTACTTAGGACAAGAAGCAAGAATATAGACAAACATTTTTGTTATGGGTTTGTCCTCTTGTTCTTACCCCTGTATCAACATTTCCAATGATGTTTGTGGTGGGGTGTGACTTGTGGATCCTGAGTTGAGGGATCACAATAAGTTGATTTGAAAGATCTAGATTAGAGAAATTCAGATCTGGCAATGGAGTGTCACCCACCACATCAGCACACTTATCAAGTGAGACTTGATCCAATGAGTGTGTGACATCATTTATGTTGTCTTTTATGGAGTGGTTATCAGTATCAAAAAATTCTTGATCACTATCACCACCTCTATTTCCTCCTACATTTGAAGCTCCTTCACCTAAGTTTTGACCTCTGAGCTAGAATTTGAAGGCATCTCAGATGTATCAGCTGAATTTGTCATGTTTGTACTGATAGGATCTTTCTATGCAGGGTTTGTCACTAATGGAGCTGAGGTATCTTGCTTGGTCTTCTCAGCTCAAATCTTGGGTTGGGATCTCCTGTTGATATGTTATCTGTAGATCCTGAAACATTCTCACAAGACTTGTTAAAACAGTTGGTAACTAATTCAAGATCAAATAGCCAATCCGGACCAAAACCTTTCACACTAGGAGTGTGCTCATTGAAGGTCACATTGGCTGACTACTCAACTACTCTAGTTCTAAGATTTTATACTCTATAAGCCTTAGCTTGGGAAGAATATCCAATAAAGTGTCCATCATCTGACTTCTCCTCAAATTTGGCTACTTGATCTTTGGTATTCAAGATGGTGCAAGGACATCCAAATGACCTGAGGAAACCAATAAATGGTCTCCTTTTATGCCACAGCTCATAAGGAGTCTTACCATGAGTCTTAACCACTAAAACTTTATTCTGCACATAGCAGGTTGTGTTAACTGCCTCTGCCCAGAAGGTGATGGGCAGTTTAGAGTCTGACAACATGGTTCTTGCAGCTTTAATAAATGTCCTGTTTCTCCTCTCAGCAACACCATTTTACTGAGGAGTCCTGGGAGCACTATATTGTCTTGTAATACCCTTTTCATCACAAAACGTATCAAGGATTTGGTTCTTAAATTCTGTTCCTTGATCACATCTTATGGTCTTGACCTTGTGATCAATTTTCAGAATGAAGTTCTTCAAGATCTCAGGAGTCTCATCTTTAGTTCTAAGGAAAAAGACGCAAGTGAATCTTGTGAAATCATCTGTGATCACTAAACAATATGAGGTCCTTCCTAAACTCATTACACTGGTAGGGCCAAAGAGATCCATGTGTAATAAGTGTAGGAGAGTAATGATAGAGTTCTTTTCCTTTGGCTTGTGAGACACTTTGTGTTGCTTCCCTTTCAGGCATGCAACACAATGATCATCACTTGTAAACTCTTTCTTTAGCATTTCAGTTACCAAATCATTCTTAATTAATTTATTCATGCTCTTAAAGTTTACATGGCACATTCTTTTATGCCAAAGGAAAGACTCATCACTATTTGCTTTAGATAGAAAGCAATAAACCTCTCCTGAGGGAGATGTTTTCTGCAAGTCCACCTTATACATGTTCCCTTTCCTGGGGGCTCTGAGCAGGATATGCTCTTAAGGAATGACCACCCCATATTTGAGAACAATGCACTCATGCTCAGTAAAGAGCATGTTGTGTCTCTGATCACAAAATTGGGATACACTCAGTAGATTGTATCCAAGCTCCTTAACAAAATTTACATTCTTAATGGTAAGATTACCATTTGTGACCATACCCCTTCTAGTGATGTAACCACCAGCATCTCCTCCAAAAGCAACTAGTCCTCCATCAATTTTCTCAAAATTATGAAGCAAAGAACCATTGCCAGTCATGTGTCTAGAACAGCCACTATCAATGATCCACACACTTCCCTTGGTCTTTAGATTTTCCTTCACAAAAAGAAGTGGTTAGTTACACTTGGGAACCCAAGCCTTATTGGTCTTGGGCTTTTCAAAATGATCTGAAGACAATGTAATAGTAACAGATCCTATATTCAAGCTTTGAGGATCATTAGTTGCAGTTGATGAAGAACTCTAAATCACCAGGTCTTTCTTCATCTTCCACACCAACTTTGAAAGATTTGACTTGACCTTCAACACCTCAGAAGTTTCAATAACTTCTGAAGTTTTGGATACTGGACCTTCGAAAGATCTTGCTTTCACTACAACATGCTTTTGTACTTCGGAAGCATTCCTTTCTTTCGAGACCAAAATTTCTTCCGAAGGTAAGTTTTCACTTGTCTTCTTCTTCACTTTGGAGCTTCCGAAGGAAATAGATTTTCCTTTCGAAGCTTGCTTTTCCTTCTTCTTCCCAGAAGCTTTCTCTTTGACCATGTGGATAGTGCTTTTGGGATTGTAGATGCAATCCTTAGCCAGATGAGAAGTACTACCACACATGATGCAGTCCATTTGCTTCCTTCTGGGGGTCTTCTTTTGAGAGCAAGACTGAGTTTGATCACTTTCCTTCTCCATCTTCATCTTCATAGGTGATGCAACAAGCTTCTTAAGGAGAGGCTTGCTCTTGGAGCTGGATGGTTCAGGCTGTGTAGCAGTGGTACACAGCTGGTCAGTCTTTTCTTCTTGCTGAAATGGTTTTGAACTAAACTAGAACTCCTGGTCTAGAGTTCATAGTTGAGTCTTCAGCTTTTACCACTTCAAACCCTGCAGAGATGAACATTGTTTCTGCTTGGAGTCAAAAGTGGCCTTGATCTCTTCAGCCTTATTTGATCTTCTCTTAGCTCTTCTGATCAAGTTCTTCCTCTTTGACTTGGTCATTTCGGACTCTTTCCTCTCCTCAGGAGAATAGTGACTCTTCTTAGGATGAACTTCTTCACTCTTCTCAAAGTCATCCTTCACTATCTCCTCTTCATCCTCTTCAACAATGGGGTCTATGAGGGGAAGCTCATCTTCATAAGTTCCACACCTTGGAGATCTTACAGACAATAGAGTGTGTAGAGGAGCTATCTCAGTAGATCCCAGTCCTTGCTTATTCCGATAACAAACTTTTGTATGTAGGGATGAGGATATTATGTTCTTGAAGGTCTCTTCTTCAAGAACACATTTTTCTACCCTGGCTTTACTGATCAAAAGCTCAGCCTGCCATTCAGTTAACTTTGTGATGAGATCTTTGATTTGAGTCTTGTAGTTAGTATGCTCATGCTTAAGAGTTGAAATGGTTTTCTCTAGATCTTCTATCTTAAGTTTATAATCATTTTCATCTCTTTAAAAATTAGCTTTTAAGATATTTAAGGACTCAAGATCAGATCTCATCTCTAAGTTATAGGACCTGTATCTATTAACTTTAGCAATACATTCAGGTATGCAGAGATGTTCCAATACCTTGGCTTCATCATGATTTGCCATCAATGCTTGGTTTGGAGATGCGTCTTCCACTTGAAAGCTCCAGTCAAAGCCTCCTTCTTCAATAGCAACTACGGCTTGCTGTCTTGGCTTCTCATTCTAGTGAGCTCCTTCAGTGTAGTTTGGCATGGTTTGTGCTTGCCCACCATTTGACCTTTGTGCCTTGCACTCTCTGGAAAAGTGTCCCATTTGGTTACAACTGTAACACTTCATTTTGCTTTTATCAAGCCCAAACTTTCCACTGGCTGCATTGCTAGGAAACTTCCTTCCAGTCCTCTTGTAGAACTTGTTGGCCCTGTGATTGAGAAGATCCATCTACTGGATTATTTCCATATACTCCAGATCATCTGGATGGATACAGTCTAGATCTACAAGGGTGAAGAGAAAGTTGCCTGAACTTTCATCAGAAGACATAAAAGCTTGTGAAGAGCTTGTCTCCTGGAATGGGCTTCCAGGGATGTAGCCTTCCCTTAGTGTCTCCAGAAAGGTGATGAAAGGACCCTTTTGTGATTTGTCAGGGTAGCAGATGAGATGGTGCTGTGGTTCTCTGTAATCCTTTTCAACCACATGAAGGGCTAAAATCTATTGGTTGTTGGAGTTGCCAGATGGATTTTGTATGTTTATCTCCATCTGGTAGCCACTAAGGATACCATACAACTCTGTGAGAGTAAGGGTCTTGAGGTTCTCAGTCCTCTTGATGACCACACAATAGTTTGTCCATTGTCTGGGAAAAGAGGACATGAACTTCCTCACAATGTCCCTGTTCTCAAGAGTTACTCCAACATCCGCCAGGGTATCCACAATCTCAACATACCTGAAGTATTGTTGAGTCATGGTTTCACCTGTCTTGAAGGTGAAGTTCTCAAACTGCTGCTTCAAGAGGTCTTTTTGTTTTCTTTTGCTTCATTAGACTCCTCATACATCAGCTTCAGTGCATCCCAGAGTTGCTTGGAAGTCTTGCACTTCTTGAAGCCTCTGTAGATAGAGTTTGGAAGAGTAGTTTGGAGGGCGGTCATGGCTTTCTGATCAATATCAATCTTCTTCTAGTCTTCTTCAGAATAGTCAGCCACATCCTTTGGTATTATACCACCACCACCAGAAGCAGCTGAAGAGGTGGATGGTACATGAGATCCATCGACAACAGACCCCCACATCCTGGAGTCTTGAGACTTGATAAAGCCTTCCATTCTTTGACACCAAGTATCAAAGTCTTTAGGAGTGATCAGTGGGGACTTTGTCATTGTATCGGTTTCCATATCAGCCTTTGTGATAGCTGCCATTTGAGATGTTAAGTGAATTGTGAAACTAAGAGGATTAAAGATGGTGAGATCTTACAATTAAGAGCCTGAAATGCTCTGATACCAATTGCAGGACCGGGTAAGGGTGCCTAACACAATCAGTTTCACAATGAGGAGAGACTTGGAACACTTAACAGCTCAAATAGGGATCTGGGTTTGATTATGAGGATACTAAGAACACAAGTAAGTAATGAGACAGAACAAGCAACAATAACAAGGAAATATGGTTTTCAAGGAGTGTTGTATATTGCTCTCAAGTTCTATTACAAGTGTTACAAAGCATATCTAAATTACAAGAACCTGAGACTCTTTATACTACATCCTACAACCGTCAATACTTAGAAGGACAGTTGGAATTGACTAATCTAGACAACAAGATCAATCTAAAGTCAAAAGGCAGATTGCCTTTTGACTAGTAACTATGACATGCCATAGCTCACATCCTTTTCTATTACAACAAGGTTTATAGGTACAAAAGTAGGAAGTTACAGACAAATACTTTAATCTACAGTTTACAAAAGCATAGACTTTTCACCAACTCATACAAGTTGGTGAGTCTTCAGAGTTGTAGTGGAAAGTATGTCAGCTTTATGTAAAGTAGATTAGAGAACGCATGTCTTTCTCTGTCTTCAGAAGAAATCAGTCTTCACAGCAAAATGGCTTCAAAAGACTTTGTCTCTGAAGCTTCTGAAGACTTCATCTTTGGCTTTGGAAGATTTGGACTTTGGCTTCGGAAGATTTTACACTTAGAGTATTTTCTGATGAAGTGTGTAAAACTTCCGAAGCACTTCTACCTTTGTACGTCTAGTGCATGCATGCAGGAAGACCTTTGGTTGTTTTGGCTTCTTTGGTTGCATCAGCCTTATAATCTTCTGATATTACCTTACACATTCCGTAAGAGTTTTGGTACCTTTTTACGACACAAGATGAAATTGGTTGCACTTTTCGGGAAGAACATATGTGCGTAGAACACAAATATATCTTTCATGTCTATGGGTGTCTCGCTAGATGACACACTAAACAACATGAAAGGCGGTGTCTACACATTTCATGACCACAATGGAATATATCATAAAATAGACTAGTTAGTCCCCCAGGATAGGACGCCAAAATACCTCCAGCTCTATTTTTATGACCCGGATACAGACTTGCACCATCGCTTAGAATCACCAAACTTGGATCACACTATTACCAAGATGCTAACGTGTGCTATTTTTGCAAACTCGTACGTTATGATATTTTGACGCCTCACAAATTTGGGGCCGTTAGATAACTCTAGAGTAAGCCTAATGCATCTGTTGAACTGGACCAACATGTCTACAACCAACCAAGCACATCAGAGGTGGTAGGTATTTGCGTGGAGGGCAATGATAACATCACCTAATATAAATGAAGCATCATTGTCTATGGTAGGTCAGAACATCAACAAACTATACAACCATACTATGGCTATTATAACCCATTGTCATTTCCTTTATTCTTCCCTAATGGTGAGTCTGGCTGGCATCCAAGCATACAGTGACAAGGAGTAGACCTTATTGCGTCTCAACATGATAAGGAAACCATGTACGACGATACAGACAGTGCGCACACTTTTCCTCTACTCTTACAATCAAACCTAAAACCCTCCATTGTTTATACTTTCTAAAAACAATACTTGACTTGTTAACCTTTACCACTACGTAGAGCTGACAAATCAAAGAGGTAGAACCACCGTCTCTATGTAAGAATACTACTGCTATAAATTCCAAACCTGCCCAACAAATAACGTTCTCCTGCTTGGGGGCAGATTGCTCTAACAGTTTATAGATGACGTTTACATAAAGCTAGAGACATTTCGCGTACGGTTCCATGAAAAAACCAACCTAGAATATGGGCTGAATTATACCAAAGAATTGCCGACTGTGTGAATGCCGGAGACGCACACACAAACAGAATTGGCAAGTACATTGTATTACAGGCATCTTTCATCGGTGGTCCTCACGACATGCGCTGCACTTCCTTAATGCAATGACATTAGTATAGGATGATGGAAAACTAGATTTCTTCCTAACAATGACATGCAATCCACAATGGCCTGAGATATCTCACAATTTAAAACCCGGTCAAAGTGCACAAGACCGTCTATATCTCGTGTCATGAGCGTTTTATGCTAAGTTGGAGGATCTAAAACAACATCTCTTTAAAAAAACATATCCTGGGTGAGGTAAAATCATTTGTATATGTGATCGAGTTCCAAAAACATGGCTTACCGCACACACACATCCTCCTTATAATGTACCCCTAACATAGAATCACAACCTAGACCAATATGATAAGTTTGTCTCAGCTGAAATCCCACTGATACTAGCCACCCTCAGTTGCACAAGGTCATCGTCAAACACATGATACATGGGCCTTATGGTAGCTTGAGAATCAATAACCCATGCATGAAAGGAGAACCACTGTAGCTTTCATTACCCGAGACAATTTAACGACCAAACAATACAAGGAAAAGATGCGTACCCACTGTATCGAAGATGCAACAATGGCATAACTGTCTAAGTCAAAGGAAGAAACTAGACAATAGATGGGTCATTCCATATAACCCTAGGCTGCTCATGTTATTAACTGCCACATTAATGTTGAGGTTTGTTAAAGCATAAAATCCTTGAAATACTAGTTTAAATATATCTATAAAGGCCATGATAAACACGTTATCAAAATAGATTCACTATGGAGGATGTTTCCATCAATGAAATAAAACACTTTCAGGATGCATACTACTTCTCACCACCTAAGGCAATATGGTGTATCCTTTCATTCTCCCTTTCTCGCATCTACCCAGTCGTTTGAGCATTGCAACTACACCTACCAGACCATCAGATAGTCACATTCATAGAATATTCCGTCATTTCTGAACTTGTAGATAGAGAGAGGGATAAAAAAAACAATGCCGCTACTTTCTTTACCAAAAACAGGTTGGATGCAAAAGCCAGACACTATTTGTACAAGGATTTCCCGACCCACTTCACATGGACTGCGGGTCCCGTTGTTGGAATCCTCGATCGTAGAAACCCCAAAGAGGCCGTATTATTTCCACAAATCCATCCAGAGGGGAACGGAACTACCTGCAAATACTTCTAACAAACATAAGAGGCCCTACTTCGTTTCAACATCTACGCACGATTAAAGGCATGGAACGCACGACATTCTTCATAGCAGCTCTGCAATTAGGATTACTTGAAAACAAAAACAGCTTATCACCATGTCTTAATAAGGCTGTTGTTTTCTAATTCCCTACTATCCTTTGCTAGTTATTTGCAACCATACTGGTTGTCTATGAACCTACCAATACACGCTAGCTATGGAATGATCATTTTGAATTCCTGATAGAAAACCATCGACGCCTTTGTCAAAATACAACACACATTCACAATATTGTTCTTGTTCAAATCAGGTCATACCTACATTATATGGGTAAAGCATTAGCAGATTTCGACATGCCAACCATATGAAATGAACTATGCCTTTAGCAGGCGCGACACCGGGAGATACAAGAGGAGTGGAATATAGTTATTGACCATGCACACTTCCATGCTAAAGAATCCCTTAATGATGACCAAAGAATTATGTTTGATGAAATCATGAACCACATCTCTAATGACCTACGAGGAGTGTTCTTTATAAATGGCCTTGTGGAACATGCAAGACATAATTGTATAAGTACTTGCTGAGGTCTATTCACATGGCTTAATTGCATTTGCAACATCTTCATCAAGAGTTGCAACAAATAACATGCCCGACAGCTAAACAACACATTCCAGGTTCAAGATCCGATAAACCTAAAAAACAGCTCTGTGTGTAGCATCAAAAAACAAAGTGGCTTGGCTCAACTAATCAACACAGCAAAAGTAATCATTTGGGACAAGGCATCGATGTGCAGATGCTAGTCAATAGAGGTAGTCGCCGCACCTTGCAAGACATTGTAAAAATATCGCCTTCGGTGGAAAGATAATGGTAATGGGAGGAGACTTCACGCAAGTGCTATCGATTGTTAGATAGGGTACACGAGCCTAGATAGTAGCTACTAGCCTTCGAATGTCACCAATTTAGATGTTAACTAAAAAGATGCAGTTGTCAATAAACATGAGAGATATCACATATCCATGGTTCTCGGAATTCCTATTATAGGTAAGTGACGGCACAGAACCCACCATAGAACAAACCTTTGAAACAAATCATAAACGCAATCTTCCCCTCCCATTAGACTAACAACCACTCCTTTGAACATGTAACATCAAGGGCAATCTTAACCATTAGAAATGAACACGTTGACGACATTAATGACCGCATGATCAACATTTTCCAAGATGTGGAACAAGTTTACTATAGCTTTGACCCAACTAACAATGTTCACCAGAACCTAGACCCAACAGAGTTCTTAAACTCGATAACTGTCAGCAGTTTGCCACCGCACACTCTACGTTTAAAAACTAGATGCCCCATTATGCTTTTACGAAACATAGACCCATCAAATGGTCTCTACATGGCACAATACTTATTTGTAAAGCATTTCAACAACATGTTATTGATGCAAAACTATCAACAGGTGACCATAAGGGAAAAAGAGTTTTCCTACCAAGAGTCCTCCTATGCCTATATGAGGATGACATGTTCCCATTCAAATTGAAACGAAAGTAGTTTTCAGTTTGCCTGAGCTTCTCCATGACAATAAACAAATCCCAAGGGCAAACAATACAATAAGTAGGGGTTTATATACCAGAACATGTTTTCTCACATGGCCAGCTTTACATGGCATTGTCAAGAGGCACATCACGTGAAAACACAAAGGTCTTGGTCACCAGTGCAAAAAAGTTCAGGGAAGATGATGTTTACACATGTAATGTCGTATATCGTGAGGTCTTATAGGGCTGATACCCACCCCCACTACACACATAGGTACAATGGTTAAATGGCCAGACAATGTACGCAAGTAACAACCTTCGCACAAACAATCAAAATACTCACAACCATTTCTCACTAATAATATGATTAAAACCCATAACACACACACCCATTCCTTTAACACATACATGACACACACATTACTAATATTCCCACATCAATACAACAGATCCTCCAACACAACATGGATGCTATAAACAAACTAAATACAAATACAACTGGTACGCAAACTACACTCATTCCATTTCACACTACATACTGCCATGGTTCATTTTATTGTTACATAAAACATTTACACATTTGCTTCTCAGGCAAGCATGAGAAAAAAGGGCTCACCCTAATTCGCCTCCTGATATTTCAAGGACCACAAATCAGGCACGGATGAAACAAATAAACAGGCAAAAACATCAACAACTGGTACCTCTAAATCACCTCCTACTCTATATTTATCTATAATCTATATCTATAATCTATAATCTATTCTATAATACATTATAAAGCAAACTGGATGGATAAAAATGTAATTGAACACATATTTTAAGATGGTAGCTCAAAAGCCACGTGCATAAAAGCCTAGATGTCACTAAAATTCTTCCAATAATACCCTTCTTTCTTTAAAGGCTTGTACATATTGTTCATCCCACATCGGATGAGTGAATAAAATTTAGGTGAAAGGAATGACTATAAAATGACCCTTTGGCTTTTTTAAGTAGTTCATTCATTTTATTGTTTCTTTATCCCATATTGATGAAGAAAAAAAATGGAGTGACCACTTACTCTATAAAGTGTAGGCCCCTATTTATTGTTTTTTTGTCTCATATTGATGAAGAAAAAAAATGAAGAACACTTACTCTATAAAGTGGAGGCACTAATCTCTCATCGACATCAAATGAGAAAAGAAATTTAGATGAAAAAAATGACTATAAAAAGGTCATTTGGCTTAATTTATTTATTTCATTATTTCTTTGTCCCATATTGCAAAGAAACAAAATTTAAGAGACCACCTACTTTATAAAGTGAAGTCTCTAATTAAAACTGTAACTAAACTTAGTCTAGAGTATAAATTGAACCAGTTGTATAGTCATCCCACTCTGGTTTAGGGGAGGTTTCTCACCTTATCCTTAATCTATAAAAGTGGAGGAACCACCTATATAGATCGTTTCTCCAACTTAGTCGACATTTTATAAATAGTTCATCTATTTCATTATTCCTTTGTCCCATATTGATGAGAAAAAAATAGAGATACCACTTACTCTATAAAATGGAGGCCCTAATTCATTGTTTCTTTGTCCCATATTGATGAAGAAAAAAAATTGAGGAACCACTTACTATATAAAGTGGATGCCCTAATTCATTGTTTCTTTATCCCATATTGATGAAAAAAAAAACCACTTACTCTATAAAGTGGAGGCCTTAATCTTTCATCTCACATCGAATGAGAGAAAAAACTTAGATGAAGGAAATAACTACAAAAGGGCCTTTTGACTTTTCTAAATAATTCATTCATTTTATTGTTTCCATGATTTCTTTCTCTTATATTGCTGAAGAAACAAAATTTAAGGGACAACGTACTCCATAAAATGGATGCCCTAAATAAAACATGTAACTGAACTTAGCCTAAAGTACAATTGGACCAGTTGTATAGTCATCCCACTTTGGTTGAGAGGAGGTTTCTCACCTTATCCTTACTTTATAAAAGTGGAGGAACTACCTATATAGGTCTTCCTTGAACATTAGTTGAGGGAATGTTATTCGTCTTCATCCTCAATATATAAAAAGGGTTGAGGGAATGTTACTCATCTTCATCCTCAATATATAAAAAGGAGACCATAAGTAGCATTAAAAATCAAGTTTCGTGCCACGACATGCGTGGGTATTATAAAATAAGAGAATAAAATTTAGATGAAAGAAATGACTATAAAAATGACCATTTGCCTTCTTTTAACAATTCATCCATTTCATTGTTTTTCTAATGATGAATAAAAAAAATGGAGGGACCACCTACTTATAGAACATTATAAAGCATTTAGCATGACCTCAGGTAATTGAACACGATTTTTTAGGTGTCATGCCAAATGTCACATGCATAAAGCCTCGAATATCACTAAACTTCTTCCAATAATGTCTTTCTTTTGCTTTAAAGACTTGTACATATTCCTCAACCCACATCAAATGAAAGAATGAAATTTAGATGAAACAAAATGACTATAAAAGGACCAATCGGGTTTTTCAAATAATTCATTCATTTTATAGTTTTTTTGTCCCACGTTGATAAGAAAAAATAGAGTGACCACTTACTATATAAAGTGAAGGCTCTATTTCATTGTTTCTTTGTCTCATATTGATAAATAAAAATAATATGCGGACCACTTATTCTATAAAGTGGAAGCCCTATCTTTCATCCCACATTGAATGAGATAAAAAAAATTTGATTGAAAAATGACTATAAAAGGACCCTTTAGCTTTTCCAAATAATTTATCAATTTCATTGTTTCTTTGTCCCATATTGATGAAGAAACTAAATTGGAGGGGCCACCTACTTTATAAAGTGGAGACATTAATAAAAACCATAACTGAACTTGGTCTAGAGTACAGATTGAACCATTTGTATAGTCATCCCACTTTGATTGAGGAAATGTATCTTATCTTATCCTAATTGTATAAAATTGAATGAACCACCAATATATGTCGTCCCTCCACATTAGTTGAGGGAATGTTATTCACCTGCATCCTTAATATTGAAAAGGGATTAAAGGATGTTACTCACCTCCATCCACAATATATAAAAGGGGACCATAAACTAGCATTAAACCCCAACTTTAGCTTCGCAATATGCGCGGGTATTATAAAATAAGAGAATGAAATTTCGATGAAAGAAATTACTATAAAAGGACCATTTGTTGTTTCCAATAATTAATTTATTTCATTGTTTCTTTGTCCTATATTGATAAATGAAGGGACCATCTACTCTATAAACTGAAGGCCCTAATTTCACTCTATAAAAGTTGAGGAACCACCTATATAGGTGGACAAGATATGGTAATTTCAATTTAATTTTAAGACACTTAAGAACATTGTTGTTGTATTTGATCAATTTGACAAGTTTGAGATTATATATATTAAATGTGCTTTTAATTCATTACCATTGTCTCAATTTTTGCAGTTATGAATGTTAGAGTTTCAAAGATCACCATATATAAATCAAAAATAATTATATAATCGTGAATATGTATTTACAATGACTAAGTGGTGACAAAATAGATACACCTATGATAACACGCGGACAAACGAGTAAACAGACAAAACGAGTGTGTCATGAATGTTAGAGTTTCTAAGATCACCATATACAAAACAGAATAATTGTATAATAAAAAATATGTATTCACAACGACTAAGAGGTGACAAAATAGATACATCTACGATAACACGCGGGCAAACGATTAAATTGGCAAAATGCGAGTGTTATTAAACCATAAGGGCACAATTGACTCAGTGAATAATTTCGGGTACCAGCCTTATTCCTAAATGTCTTGTGATTATCAAGTCTCATTGTAATGTATTGACTTCACATGAGTAGTTTGTATCCTTTGATATAATAACCATTCGTTTCACTACCCTAACATAATTGAACTTGGAACATGACGTTTCTTTGATGATTGAACGCGTGGTTCGCGTAGCAAAGCGCGTGGGTCATGCTAGTGTGTGTGTGTGTGTATATATATATATGGATACATATATACAGATATATGTACATATATGTGTGTAGATATATATACACTCAACAACACACATCACACATACCATTGATACTTGCTAATTGAACATTCTTTCGTCTCAGGGTCACCTCCTCCGAAACTAACCACACCAGTAAAAGATGACAAAAAACATGGGACTCCTTTGACATCCAAAAATGTAACAAATGAAGTGAAGGACCAACCTGCTACAAATGATTAGGATGGCGAATGGTGGTCAACCCATAGGGATGAGATAATCGAGCTGTGCAAGCCTTTTGACAAACACTGACCTCCTTATCACATGCTTCCTGAATTCTATCGTATTACTATGTCATGTTCAGGATATTTTTAATATTTCGCTTTAAAAACTTAAACCCAATCCTTATCATTCCAAAGGGCATTCTCCTTTTTATTTATGAAAAAAAAGCTCTTGCTTCAAACATTCTCTAACATGTATATGTTTTACCCGTGGTTACAGGGTCATGCATAAAAAATGTGACATTACCTTGATAATTATTAAAGGGTTAACCTCCAATAAACAAGTTACGCCAAGATTACCTTCTTTGTTTAATAAAAAAATTGTGATCTGGTACCTATGTATGACCTCATCTTCGTTGTCACCCTTGCATCTACAACTGATCATTTAAACATTTTCAGGGTCGTCCATTATAACAACGTACTTTTCATTAATCTAACATGATGTTTGCTCCAACGCGTGCGGACACCCACTAGTCTTTACATAAAAAAAAGACATCTTACCCGTAATTAACTTTAATTGTTTTCTAATAAAATATGTCTAAACAAGTAAAGTGGATAAACCGGATATATCTTTTAATTTTTTGAACAGGATATATATCTTTCAATAAGCTAATGAAATTGAGAAAAATAATTTCCTATTTGGTCACTAGACACCCTATATAAACCACTTATTTTCAATTTGCCGCCGCCTCCTTCTACATTCTGCATTGAATTAGGGCACACCGTTATCTTTCTTGCCGGAGCTTCACCGCCGATTTCAATCTCCGTCAGTATCTCCGATCACTTTTCTACATATCGTACGGCACTCATTCTGACATATAGCTTTTTCTTTCTATTTTCTGTTTTACTCTGCAGTAATTGAAGCATCTGTTTCAAGGAGATACAAAGCTGCACGATGGCTCTCCGTTTTGAGGTATGAATTTGAATTATGTATCGATTGAGTTACAGGTGGATAGAGTCTATTATTGTGAGTTTGAATTCGGATTTCTTTTACCTTCGCCTTTGTTATCGTCTATGTTAATGAGCTTAGGGAAAATGGTTAATGGTGATTGAATTGATATGAGCATATTCTTTTTCTTAGACAGGAATATAATGTAGCTGTGAATTTAGTTAGTGTGGGTCAAAACAAGAGTTATTATTTATTTTCTCAGTTGAATCAAAATAATTTATTTCCATTAGTGCTTAATGGTAAAAGCAATTATAATACAATGAAGAATTAAGTATGGAGGATGGATTTGGTTTTTGATGTAGCATCTGAAAAAAGTTTTTTCGTTTTTGAACTTTTAATGGCTCAGTTTATTTCTTTAACATAGTCGAAAGTTAAATGAGATCGACTTAATCTACTTAGTTAACATATGGTTAAGTGAATGAGCCCAATTATAGCTCCGAGTAAACTGAGCTCAAACAAGGTCAGGAATTCAGGATTTACTAGCTTTTTGTTTAAAGATTTAGGAATCCGAGTTTATAAGCCAAAAGGTTTTGAATTGTTTCGAAACAGACTGAAAATATAGATGCTTTTCTGTCTATTTTTTGGCTGTGAAGGTTGAAGAGAGCACACACTATACCGTGTAAAAAGTCAAGGCATGAACTATATTATGTCAGAAAATGCGGGTGGCTGTACTTTTATGCTAGATACCAAATGATAATAAATTCATGACATAATGACTATTTGGTTGCATGACAATATATATAAATTATAAATGTGTCTTTGTCAATTATAAGTTTATAGTTGGAACTTTCTAACTGAAAAACCATTCTTTGGATTTTTCTTGCTAGGTTCTTGGGAGGTTCAATCGTGCTCGTGCTGCCCGGCTAACACTCCCTCACTTTGTTTGTGAGACGCCTTTATTTATGCCTGTGGGAACGCAAGGTCATAAATTCAAGTTAAAGCCCATGTGATATTGTTTCCTATTATGAGCATTATTATTCGGCCACATATAAAGACACACATTGCATGTTGAAAGCTTGCATTTCATTTGGTACATATGTATGTTTTTTTTTTGCTACAGGGACAATAAAAGGTTTGACCACCCCCCAGCTTGAGGAAATTGGGTGCCAAATTATACTTGGAAACACATATCATCTGGCACTACGACCGACTTCTGAGCTAATAGATGAATTAGGTGGACTTCACAAATTTATGAACTGGCCTAGGGCGCTTCTCACTGATTCTGGTGGTTTTCAGATGGTAGTTCTTCACAACTTTGTTTTGCAATTTAGAGCTATGGAAAGTCATTTGTTCATACAACATTCGTCATACTTTTCAATGGATTACAATAGTGTCGTGCAGTGTGTCCTGATTCAATCAAAATGCATGTAATGACATGTGTTACCAAATTATAGGTATCAGGTTGGACTAATCTATTCTGTATGCTATCACCAAACAAATACGTTTATTCCCTTCTTTTCTCAGTGGTCTTATGCCCTCTCTTCTGTTCTTAAATGATACTTGTGAATTATGATGCCATATTTGCATACGTTTTTCACACTACATGATTTTACTTTGTATCTTCTAAATGGTTGGGGGTTGTAGGCTATTTAACCAAACTAAAAACACTTTCAGGTCTCATTGTTGCATTTAGCTGATATCACTGAAGAAGGCGTCACATTTCAGGTCTCTCTCTCTCTCTCTCTCTCTCTCTCTCTTTCTCACACACACACACACACACACATTACATCCTGAAAACTTTGGTTGATGGTTATTACATCTTGTGTTGTGCTCATTTCCTACTTTTGATTTAGTTATCATTAACATTTGATATTTATTCTGTAGTCGCCAGTTGATGGAAAGCCAATGCTCCTTACACCTGAAGAATCAATCCAAATCCAAGTAAGTAGTTATTGGTGCCAGTTGGGACTTTAATACTAAAGATCATTACCATTTGACTTAAGTGAAGTTCATTCGAAACCATGAAATTGTTGTGCTTCTGTATGACTAGAGTCTAGAGGCATTGTACATGTGTTGATTCAGTTTCTATACTTAGGATTGATCCTTGTTTATAAATAAAGGATGATGTTTATAAGTTTTGTGTAATCCCCCATACTAAGATGAATAGTCTCACATGATAATAAAATCAGGAAACTAAAAAAATAGTCATATATGGGAGTTTGTTGGGGTTAATCTTGATTGGGTCAAGTCAGGTCAACTTAGGTGTCATGGTTCTAGTATTTAGTTAGCAAGTAGTAGGCTTAGATTAAGGGTAGTGGAGTAATGCTACTTGTTTTTAGGAGTTCATGTTTACTTTCTATATAATGTAAGTTTTGAAGTATGAATGAAGGCAAGAGTTTGAGTATAATGTTGGGCTTGAAACCAACAATTGGTATCAGAGCACAAGGTTTAAAAAACAAGTGCTCGTTTGAGAGTCGGAAGAAAGAAATCACCAGAAGCAAGGCGGCAGCCTTGGCTACTGTCGCCTGAAGCAGGCTCTGAGGAGAGCAAAAAGAACGCAGCAGCAAGGGTTATTGATCAGAGAAATTCCGATTAATCAACAGCAAGTTGAAGCATCGTTGAAGCAAGATGCAAGCAAGAACAAAGCAGAATCTCGGTAAATAAAATCAGTTGAAAGAAGCAAGAAAGAAGGGTTCTAGACGACAACGATTGAAGAAAGAAGGCTTTGGGACGACAAATAGGTGTGGAGACGAGACTGCTACCGAATTGAAAAGGAAAATCGAAGTCGCATGCACATCAAGATTGAGGATCAATTGAATGAAAGCATGCAACTGTTAGGTCCATAGAAGAAAGACGATAAATAAAAGAAAGAATTTGGTCAAACTTGGGAGGCGGTTATCGTGGAATAAATAGCGAAACAGGCAAACTAGTTGTTAATTTAATTGGAGTTCATCGAAGAAACAAGCAAGCAACCTAGCATCCTGGTGGATTAATTAAATGCAAGTAGCCTGGCTAGCATTTGAAAATTAAAGTCACCGATGATAGTAGAAGGAAACGGGCAAGCAAATAAAAAAAACAAATTTCAAGAAAGAAGAAAACAACAGCAGCTGTTTCGGGCTCAATTTCGGGGGTGAAACGATAACCAAATCACACCTCATTACATTGGTGGCAACCACAAGAATAGAGCAGCAAGCATGACAGCAGTTTGGTAATTTCGGGTTTGGAATCGAGGCCGATAGTGGTATACGAATCGGGTGTTCTTGAGCAGGTTTATGAGAATGAAAGCATAGAAAATAGCAAGAAAGAGGCATGTAGCAAGAGCAAAAGCAAGTAGTAAGTAGCAAGAGCAAGATGAATCGATTCAATCAAGCAAGAAGATAGCAAGCAAGGATAACACAAGAGATAAGAACTATAAGTTCTTAAAGCAAGTAGCAAGAATCGAACCTATGTGGTTCAATCAATGAGCAAGTAGTAAGAACCAAGATCAAGATCAAGGGGGTGAATGTTGGGATTAATCTTGATCGGGTTAAAGTCGGGTCAAATGGGTATGAGTCAACTCTAGGTTTTATTTAAGCATATGTTTATTTTATTGTTTGGTTATATGTAGTGGGTCAAAACATGGGATGAATGCAGAAAATTAGGAGATAATGTGCTAGATAGTGGTCACGTACTCGTGGACTTTTGGTTTTGTGAATCCAATTTAATGTTTTGCAATGAATGAAAAGATAGTTTGTGAGTGTGTAATCTTGAGCCTGAAACCAACAGAGTTTACATGGTACAGCAAAAAAATTTACTATTACAAATTCTTGAATTTATATGATAAAGTTCTACCAGTTTTCAAGAATGTAGGAATGTTTGTTGAAACACACACACACACACATATCCTTCTACAATGACAAGTGTGTGTGACTGTAGATCTTAAGGTTTCTGTTTATCAATCTTTTCATTTATAGATATAAAATCAATTTTTGGCAATGTGGAAACTAAATTGTGATTTTACCTTGAATAAACTTTTGGATACTTTCTCAGTTTGAACTTGATTTTGATCTTTTTGCTGCAATACTATATATCAACTGTATATCCATCTCTTGTAGAACAGAATTGGAGCAGACATTATTATGGCTCTTGACGATGTAGTAAAAACCACAATTACAGGTCCTCGGATCGAAGAGGCTATGTATCGTACTTTGCGTTGGATAGACAGATGCATAGCAGGTGAATATTTTAAAAGCTACTATTTTGAGCAGAGTGACAAATTTGTTTCTCAAGTTTAATGGAGAATGTATAGCTATTTGTTACATGTCTAAAATCTAAAGTATCCTATTACGTATGGACTAAGGGAATTTTGTCCAATTATGGTTGAGGTGGAATTTCAGTCATATTCATTATCTACTGATATCTCGATTTGGGTAATGTTCAATGATATTAACGTGTCACCTATGTTAATCTAAAAGATTTAACTAATAAAGAAAATAGGTCAAATGTCATTGGACTGTGCTCAAAACTTCAAATGCATTGAACTTCCCAACACTTGCGTAAAAAAGTTTAGATTATTTTCTAGCAACATATTAAGCACATCATGTTTTTGTAAAGCTAAAAAGATGAAAGGTGTTTGTGGGATGGCCAATTGTTTTAATCAAGTACCCTAACTACTCATTTTCTCTCCCTGATTAATATGATAATTGTTTTTGATGACAATGGACAAATAAGTAATTGTAATTTACTAACTTAAACACTATCCAAAATTGGAAATGTATGAATTTTCTTCAAGGCATATAATGGCAATAGATGCAGACATGCATTGCGGATTTCTTATTATTGAGCTTTGGTGTTACTATCTTAATTCTTAATTAAAATGAATATGCAGCTCATAAGAGACCAAAGGAGCAGAATTTATTTGGAATTGTACAAGGTGGTTTAGATCCAGTCTTAAGGTAGTGATTAGTAATTGGATTTATAATGCAGTCTATCTTCATTCATATAATTATCATCCATAATTCCATACTATTATATCAATCATATTTATAACCTTTTCTTAACAGGGATATATGTGTGCAAGGTTTGGTGGAGAGAAATTTGCCTGGGTATGTACACAACTTGCATATATCAGGGTTTTGTCTACTTGCTTCCTTCTTTTGGTTTCCGTGAATAATTTGGAATTCGTTAATTAAAATTTGATTTTGTTCTGCAACATACTCTCTGAATTTGGTCCAAATTGTGCTTCATAGTGAAGCTCATGATGATGATTTGGTATTTTGGACTCATTTACTCATGAATGGGTTGACCCATGTTGTTTTTGTCTCTAAGGGGTAAAATAAAAACATTAGTTGAAACGGAAAAGGGTCAAATGTGGATAGTCGTCCGAAGTGTACTTTTATGCAGAAAATCTCCTCAATCATTTTTATTCAAGAAAAGTTAGATTGTTATGAACAATTTACTTATAAACTAAAAGAAGTTACAATTATGGACGATAAGAGTTTCGCCCTTTCGGGTCAACCCACTGATACAAAAATTTGTACGTTACCCAGCCTGCCATTATGCCACCTCTAGTTTTATGCTTCAGAGTTGGTGTTAAGCACAAAGTCTACTTGTGAAACAGCTATGCAATTGGTGGCCTTGCTGGCGGTGAAGATAAAGATTCATTTTGGCGTGTTGTTGCACAATGCACAGCTTCACTTCCTGAAAGCAAACCCCGTTATGTTATGGTACTTTACTAATCAAGTTATCCAACTTTTAGCAGTGTAATCTTGTGAGGGTATTTTAGTCCTTGCCCTTTTCTACCTCCTAATATTTTGACATGACTGTATTTTGTCAGGGTGTTGGCTATCCACTAGATATTGTAGTTTGCAGTGCTTTGGGTGCTGACATGTATGACTGTGTCTATCCTACACGTACTGCTCGATTTGGCACTGCGCTTGTGCCTGAGGTATGATGTTACAACAGTAATATTTCCTTATATAAAACAATATATATTTTTTTGCTATTGAAACTCCACTCGTGTTTGTGCCTTTGTCCTTGTAATAAAATTCATGAACAATAATAGCCTTAATGATTTTGAATTTATGCACTGAAAAGTTGTAAGGTATTCTTAGTTATGTTGATTTAAGCTTCGGTAAAGGGTTTAATGATCACATATGAATGACCTGATTTCAGGGGGTTCTAAAACTTAAACACCAATCTATGGCTGATGATACACGACCGATTGACTCAACATGCGAGTGTATGGTATGCTTATGAGTTATGATCATATATTTGGTTTTTGGAGTATACAATTTATATATATAGAGGTGCCAATTTTAACCCATTTACTTTATGGGTTCATTAAGGTCATGCTTTACCTCTTATGGGTCAATGGGTAAAACAAAAAATAGTTCAAAAGGAAACGTGTTGAAAGTTCCCAAAGTGTGTTTTAAATGCATAAAGCCTCTTAAATCTCTTTGTTAAATAAATCAAAGTATTACTGAAATAAATAATTGTTGTAATCATATATGACACAATTCGTTATTTATAAAAATAGTGAAAATATTGACAAATGGTGTTTTAGGTCAACCCTACCCATTTCAAACTGTACTGAAATATTACCCCCTTACGACTTGAACACATTACCAAAAACCACCTGACCCGGTCCAATTTGTCACCTATATATTCAACTATACTTTCATTTTCTTTATTTCTTTTGTTGCTTATAATGTAGGTTTGCAAAAACTACACAAGGGCCTATATCCATTGCCTTGTTACAAAAGACGCTATGGGTTCTCAACTTTTATCTTATCACAATTTATACTACATGATGCAGGTAATTACAAACTTCCAACTGTTTATATATTTCTCTCGAGCTTTATGATTTTCTTACCCGATTTGAACATTAATTTTATTCTAAAATTGCAGCTTAGCAGAAATCTTCATTCATCAATTATAGAAGGAACATTTCCAAAGTATGTTTGGCTTCTAACTTTTAACACAATATTCCCTTTCAGTAGTCCTAAACGTGTAGTTCCTACTCGACATGATAAATGCAAAAACTTTCCTTTTGGAACACTGCATAAGAAACTGCAACACTATTTTCCATTCATTTCATTGCAATAAATCGATGATGTTGATTTTGGTCCACATGTTTTCATCTGCAGATTTGTATGTGACTTCTTAAAGAAAATGGTATGCATACTTTTGGCTTGAGTTCTTTACGCATGTTATAAGTTACCATTTTCTACCCTATGGTGTGCGAAGTAGTTATGGTGTACAAACCAGCTCCAGAAGTTGATAGAAGTTGATACATGATTATATGGCATAAGGTTTCCTTATTTTTGTTATGAGGTTTTTTAAACATTTGAAAAATAGTCATTGCAGAAAAGTTTGAAATTACTTGTTTATTGCCATTTTAACGTTTTATGTGTTGAGGAGAAATGGAGATTAGACACATAAAATAAAGATTATAGTAGGGTGTTAATAAACTGTTGAAACCAATCTAATTGTCCAGGCCAAAACAAGTGGGCTGGTTCGAGATTTATGCAGTACGGTTTACAGTTTGGTATTGGCGGTTTAAGTTTTAGAAGTTTGATGGTTTGGAACGTGAATCGGCTGTGTAAACCGAACTGGTTTTTTAACTTCTATTATTTTTTCAATTTTTGGAATATACAGTTATGCATATCTAGTATATTCATGAACAATCTGTATCATTTAAATTTTTTTCATACAAACTAATGATTTTGATAAATAAAATAAAAAGTTGGTTCAAAACTACCAAACCGCTAAAAGCAGCTATAACCCATTGAAGTTGCTAAACCATTTGATGATTTTCATTTCTTGTAGTTTCCTGAAGGGGATGTTCCAGAATGGGTCTGCAATGCAATGGAGGTTGCTGGTATTGACATCTCATCATGTTCTACCCCATTAGTTTCAAAGATACACTCTTCAAGCGGATAACTTGTTCCAAAAGTCATTACAACTAATTATATGCAGCATAAATTTTGTAACATATATGCTGCTGTTACTTCATAGTTCATCAGCTACACATACATTTAGATAGGCACAAGATGATTTTCCATGTTGGTTAGGTTTATATGTTAAACTTGTAACTGACTTCACTTGCTTACATCCTCTCCTTTATTGTTAACATTATTAAACCTTTTATACTATTTGGGTTTATGAAAATAATAATTGTTGAAGTTAGTTGTTGCCCCTTCGCTCCAATGGCTGCTTCTTATGCTCTTGAAATCTGCTTCGGCTCCCATCACTCCAGTTTGTCTGTTTAACCCCAAACTGTTCAATACTGAACTGGTGAAGAGGTTGAATTTTGGTTTAATTGATTAGATCCAAAATTTATAAACTAAGCTCATTGCCCTTTAAGCAATTACTAGCTGGCTTTATTTTTAGTTTCTTACAATACTTTGTTTTTGTTAAACGAAAAGTATAATAATTTTATAAAATACAGAAAATTTTATAATAGAATATTTGTCTGAAAAATAAAAAATCTTCTATATCAATTTGCAAACACTTCATTCTTGACACCGTTACATATTGACTCAAAGCTTAATGCAAGCAGCCTAATAGTCACAATATTTTAAAGAATTGTGCCATCCACTGGTGGGGGTGGTTGGCTTAGACCCACCAACTTTCGTAATCTGGTAATATTTTTTGTTTTGCTCACAAGATGCTCATTTGTTAGTTTTTTATTTCATGAATGTGAACAACACCCAATTGTGAAGCACTCATCTCATTAACATTGAGTACGCCCAAAACACATATTGTATTTAAAGTCAAACATTCTTTATGTTGATATCCTCGTGTGTACTTGTGATATAAGACATTGCTGCCTTGGGACTCATCCTTGTTTGCCCCACCATCAGAGAAAATAAGTGACTCAGTTATAATAAGTTCTAGATCAATTGGTTTAAAAGAAAGTATCCCATGACATTTCAATATGGAGTTTATGGGTTCGAGTTTTACTCGGTGTAATATGCTCTAAGTGGGCTAGGGGTTTTAATACAGTGGCGTTTAAGAGGCGGGTTTCCAATGGAATGGTTAGTGTGTTGGGTTTTCAGTGTTGTTTGTTTTCATAGGGCGTGAATGGTCTTTCATCAATGAGTTTATTTGGGTGTCCTGACTTAAAGTATTCGGTGGTCGTTCAAAAAATATGAATCATTTATGAAATGAGATCCTAAATTTGTTATTTCATTTAACCGATTTATGCTATTAAGTTGTAACTTTGATGGTATATTCACTGGATGTGCCGCCCAACTACGTACAAATTAATAATATAGAGGATTTTGCGGTTATAATTGAGTAGTGATATGCTACTCATTTTGCATGAACCTAAAGATTTGATTCGGGTGGTTGGTTGACGGGGAGTAATTTGGGGGTTTGAATGTTCTCGTCAATCATGTTGATGGGTTTGGTTTACTTGTCTTGTATACCTTTTTATATATTTTTTTAAAGTTCAAATCTTATGAAGATCAAGGTTTTTAACAAATTATACTTCATACAAAAGATGTTAGCCATTGTTTTAATAATAAATTAAAGATGTACGAAGATTACACAAACAGACACATAGTGGAGAGTTCACACAGATGCGTCTTTATCGTGCAACAACTAAAGCGACTGTTTTAGACCCCCAAATTAGAGAAGAAGACTAGTTTTATCTATATTTTTAGCTAAAAATATATGTGATAATCCAATCAATATTTGTGTTTTTGGTGATAAACGACAAGAGATAAAAGAAAATGATTGAAGGTTTATCGAGGTAGACGTTAGACGTATGAAACTTGGTTCATCGTGGTCGACTTACAAAACTGTTTTCTATTTACGGTTCTTTTAGGTTCATCAATTATAAATTCTTTTTTGCAATTAATCACATAATCTACTAATTATAATCACATAATCTACTAACTATTATTATCTTATCTTAATTTATGCTTAATTGTTTTAATCTACTATTGTTATTTTATCAATTTGATCTATTTTTGTCTGTTTTGATTTTTTTTACTTTAATATATTGGTACTTGTTTATTATTTAATTTGCTCTTTTGCAATTAATTTTGTTTTAGTTAACTAAGTTGTTTTCTGCCATAAGTTGTTTTCTTTCAAATTATAAATAATTTTGTTTATTTTGCCGGTCTGAGGCCCCAACTTTTAAGAATTATATATAGACGAAGGCTTAGAATTTTGTTTCCCTTTAGATCTCCATAAATGTTTCGCTTTAGATAATTTGATGGTAAATGATGTACTCTCAATCAAATGGTTTTGGGTTTAACATCTTCATTATACATGTTTGATGATGGTTTTCTTGATAATAAAAATTACTGTCGAATATGACATTAGGTAAGTCATCTTTTACTGATGCTTTGTAAATTAGGGTTTTTATTTAAACTTTATGGTTGATTAAGAAAAAAATAAAAGTGAAGAAGATGACAATAAGGGCGGGGTGGGTATTTTTTTTAAGAAGACAAAAGAGGGTGAATTTACTGGATAAACTCTCATTTGCGGATAACAAGGGCTGCTAACAACCTATATTAACTGTTGTTTAGTAAGACCATGGGTGACGATTAATGTTTCTTAATGGGCATTTTTCGCTAAGCCAACTCAACGTCATTCTTTTAGTAAAAAATATGGGTAATAGTTATTGCTATTCAATCATTATCAAATTATGAGATTCATGAGATTTTTTGTGAACATATGCGTTATGATGAAAACGTCACCCACCTATAACATTTTTTAATGCCAGGCGTATTGATGTAAGGATGTTTTAAGCTGCTATATTGTCCCATTTACATTTGGTTTTAGGGATAAATTTGCTTGCAAACAAGTTCATAGAAGCTGAACCCTTAAGAATCATATGCTAGAGATAAAACCTTTAATTTATTCAAATCACGTAGACAAAAATGTAATTACCAAAAAAAACTTTAGAATTTGAAATTTCATTCACTTTAACAATAGAAAGTCAGAAGCTACTATCCAGACTGAAGATTGACAAATTAACGCCTACAATTTTTCTTCTTGAAATTCTTCTTTTATTCAAAAAAAAAAATAATAATAATAAAAAAATACACCACTAGCACAATTTTGATACATTACAGTTTATGCTTTGTATACCATATTAATAAAATAAAATAAAATATATTAAATATTCATCAAATATATTTTAACAAGTACAAAATGAAAAGTAACAACTAAACAACTAGCCACATCTAAGTTAATGTTTAGTAGTTTACTTAATAAAAAAATAAAGTAATAATTATTATTGAAAATAGTATTAAAAGTCAATTTTTAAACAGATAAACACAAATCTTTACTCTAAACCTAATCAACTCTTAAAATTACCACATATCACTACATAGGAATGAACCCAGAACATTTAATTGAGGAATAGATCACTTTGTCATTAATATCTTTCCTAAGACATAGTGTGAAAATGATTTGATTGTTGTTGGTATAAAAGAATAAGACATAGAGTGGTGTGCTTGTGTTTTATATGTAAAGAACTTTAGAAAATTGTGCATAAAGTAAGTTATGTGAGAATTAAAATATAAGAATCACGCGTAACCTTGCACCGCCATCCTAGAGGCCTACAAAGCTGCACTTTCTTCCAATGCGCATCCCCTGAATTAAAATTGTGTAGTGTGACATCCGGTAATTTTCCGTTACCAAACTCCGTTTGTTCCGTTAAGTCTTGCATACACGTGTCGGGAGCACACACTAGTTGTCGTTGAACGTTGGTGACTTAACAATAATCAGTAATGTTAAATTGATGATAATTAAGTTAACAATGTGATTATTAAGTTATGCTTATGTGATTTGAATGTTAACTGTAATTTTATCGCGTAACGTGAAAACGTGCATATTTATTCCGTGTGTTTTGTGATAAATGAGAATTATGCATGATTGTTATTTGTGATTAATAATAATTGTGTTTAGTAGTTAAAAACTATTTAAAAACTATTCAAAAGCTTAATTTTTATAAAATACAAATTATAAGGGTTAAAAGGGTAATTATGGATTATTTAATAAAATAAAAATCAAAACTCTAACCCTAATCACCCTAATCGGCCGCGACTTGCACTCCCACTCCCTCTCCTCTTCGAATTCGACCAAGAACAAGTGAGTAAGCCTCGGATTGGATCGATTTCAAGGGTTAGAAGACATTAGAAGCATCAAAGCTTGTTCCTCTTTGCGATTTTAAGGTTAATTTCGTGTTTCTTTCATGTATTTTGTTCTAGCCGAAAGTTATTTGCGATTTGGATGAATTGGAGGCCGAATGTTGCTTGTTTGTTGATGTTAATGTGTTTGTTAGATAGATTACATGTTAATTAACGTTGATTATGCAAGAAAGTTTGGATTTTGGTTGTTTGTTCATATGATTATCTTGGCCGCGAGTTTGAGGCGAATTTTGGATCAAATTGGATGTTGAATGTTGGTTGTTTGATGTTGTAATGATGTTAGTTAGGTTGTATGCATATTGGTTAACGTCGATTTTGCAAGAAAGCTTCGATTTTGATTTATGGTTCATAGGTTACTAATAATAGTAACTTTATTTTGCATGAATTGATGATTGGATGATGTATGATTGTTATGGATGTGTTTGTGATGATGATTAGATGCTAAGTGGATGTTATGAACAATTGAAAATCAAGAAGATGTGTTATAGTTCATACATTGCTAAAAATAGTAACTTTTGGTGTTGAATGTTGATGAATCATGATGATTAAGTGTTGTTGATTATGTTTAGATGTTGTCATGGACTTGAATTGGTATATAATTGATGAATTCATGAATGTAGTGTGAGTTTGATGAATTTGGGATGAACTTTCCCAAAAGGGAAACTTTAATTGTGCAAATCTTTGAATTGGATGATTTGAGCATGTTTGGGATATTAGGATCATGCTAGTGTGTTCATGGATGGTTTCTAAGGTGATTAAATGTGTTGTTTAGGTTATATGAATGTTGATTTGGTTTGTTACCTATTTTGGCCTGTTGTGATTCGCATGACTTGTATGACAATTGGTTGTATGATGATCTAGGTAGTACATGTGCTTAATGATGTGCTATATGTAATCAAGTTGTATGTTGATCATGTATGACATACTGTTGTGTTAGTATTAACGAATTATCACCTATAATGTCACCAACGGGTCAAACGGGTCAACTGGGTCAAATGTGTCTTGTCTTTCTTAAACCTTGAGTTCCTTGGTTTGTAGAGCACTTAGGGTTTCGTGTTGATTTTGTATACACGTACTTATGTACTCTTGTGTTCTAGGTGACCTTTGAAGGTTGTCTTTCCCTCTTTCTTTCAAGTTAAGCTCTAAGTTAATTCTTGCGCGTATCAGGTGAGTTCTTGCCCCACTCATTTTACATCATCTCTTTTGGGGGAGATAGCATACTGTTGATCACAAACGCTTTTATTTATGAGTGTGTATAATATTGATATAGTGTTGATTACCATGGAAAGTCCTCACACTTTCGGATTGTTAATATTGAATAGCGGGGAAATCTTGGGTAGTATTACTGGGTCTGACGAGCCCCACCTGTGCGACTCGAGGTCAAACGGGTGCAATTTTGTCCTAACACATATTCGTCACGACCTGGTAAGTCGTGACGGGAGGCAACAAACGTAACACAGTCAGCTTCGATCGCGAAATCACTATGATTAATATTTTTATGTTAATAGACTAGCTATCTATTGCAATACACTACTTATGCTCTGGAAATTGTTGATTGGTTTATATTTTAACGCAAACTCTTGAACTCACCAACCATGTGTTGACTTGTTTAGTATGCTATTCTCAGGTTAAGATTGCCAGTTGTCTAGGAGCACGCACACCAACATCGTTGAGTTGTCTACATTGTTTGTTTACACATTTGGGTTTATTTTTCCTATTAAACATTTGTGTTTGGGGCGCGTATGTTTTGCGCATTCTCTTTACATATTACTTGTTTTGGGTTTTTCTGTTTTAAAAACGCTTCCGCAGTATTTTAAACGCTTCCGCAGTATTTTAAACGTTAACTCTGGTTTTGTTTATTTATCATATAGAGTCGTTCTTGGTAACTAATGACTGAGATCCTGGTATGTCACGCGCCTCGCGGTAAAACCCCGCTCGCGGATTTTGAGGGTGTGACATGTAGTAATTCAATGATTCAGAACATCCGCTTTAATAAAAATAGGGTGTATCATCACAGTAAATTTATAATTTCGGTAAAATTATTGACTTCAAAAAGATATCCTTAATAAATTTTATTTAAGTCTCAAGGAGATAGCTTGGTGATAAAAAGTCTATTTTTCAATCAAATAATTGTGTGTTCAAATATTACGGTATGCAAATTTGGTGAATATTTTCCTAGTAATAGGGATTGCTGTTCAAAAATAATAATAACTTTCGTTTAAACTTTCTACTCTAATAAAATATTAACTAAGTGAGACCCATGACAAAACCACATTTCTTTTCACCAAAATTTTCTTATTTCTTTTTTTTATTAAATAAATTACATTAATTACTAATAATATTATTTATTATTTTTAGATTAAAATAGTTTTGTAAAAATTAAAAATATGAGATCTTTTTACTAATGTTATTTCTATATAAATAATTTTTATAAAATAAGAAAAATTTCCGAAGCATCAAACTTTTTAAAAAACATAAAATATTTTAAAATTGGTTTTTTTAAACTGTAAAATATTTATAAACCAAAATAATTAAAATTAAAAGTTATAATAATTTTTTATAGATGACACATTTTTAAAAACGCCTTATTTTGAATAAACTGTTTAATTTAAAAAAAAGTTTAACAAAGAACTATTACTCATACGTAATTTTAATAATATCTTATCTTAGAATATGAATAATTAATAAATTTTCATTCTATATAATGTATTATTTATTCAACCCGTGTAATACACAAGTTCACTAAATCTAGTATTATAATAATCAAGATAATTTCTTTCTAGTCATAAATAATATTTTATTAAAAGTACAATAATAAACTTAATTATGTTAAAATATATTTTAATTTGTAGCTAATCATTGTTAAAACTAAAATATTAGAAAAGTATCAAAAATGTTTATGTATATATATGAATAATAATTATTTTATACTATTGTTTATACCTTAAATATGTTTGTTACATATAATAATTTTATTGATATGTTATATATAACATATATTAGATTATACATATATATAATTTATTATATAGTCTTTTATTTCGATCCGTGTAATACACGAGATAGTACCTTTATAATCACACATTCAGTTTAAACGTTAAACTTTGACAATTTAAACTTGAGTGTACTATGTAGCTGGTTTCGACGTATCGTTATAGTAATAGTTTACCAACATTTTACTTTAGAAAAAGTCATTTCTAGTAGAATAATATATGAATACCATGTAAATTTAAATGTAGTAAATTCTTGATTTTATGATACAAATTTATCTAAAAAATAATGAAACATATAAAGTTATTTTTTAATAATAACTTTTTTACACTTCAATACTAAATATCTTGTTTGCAATGATTTAAAGTTATATCGCTTTTGTAGTTTTGTGAGGACAAAAGAGAGTCATTAGTATATAAAGTTATTTAAGTTTAAAAAATGATAGAAGTAGATTTAAAAAGAAAATGGTCACATGGAGGTTGTAACTTCATATTATTTACATTTTTGTTAAGAATAAAAGACGGTTTAAGAATGTAGTTTGGTATTATTGGTGTAATTTCGATTTGTATAACTTGTTGGTGTAATTTAGTGTAGATTGCTAATAAAAGTTTTTGCTTTGCCGTTCAAAAAATTTCTTACATTTTTGTTTTTATCTTAAACTTAACCAATGAAATAGTGAAATTTTAGTGTATGTGAGCTAGGCTGCTGTTGGATTTTAGTGTTGGTGAACGGATACATGAGTTGATTATGAAATATGTAAATGATGTATTAAGCGCTACAGAAGTGGGTTGCATTTTTGAGTAAAAATTATGGACGGAAGTCCACCGATAACTCTACATATTTTACTATTATTTATTTAATTAAAAGTTATTTTGTATTTTCTATTGAGTCCTTCAGAATGTAGTCGGAAATTATTGACAAAGGATTATCCAATATCCGTTGCAGTAATAATTTACTACTAATATTTTAATATTATTAAAATTTTTACTATTATTTATTTAATTAAAGGTTATTTTGTATTTTCTACTACAAACACCGGATGAGTCCTTAGAATGCAGTCGGAAATTATTGACAAAGGACTATTGGGTATCCGTAGCTGTAATAATTTACTATTAATATTTGAATAGTATTAAAGTATTTTACTATTATTTATTTAATTAGAGGTTATTTTGTATTTTCTACTACAAACATTGGGTAAGTCCTTCGGAATGTAGTGAAAATTATTGACAAAGGACTATCGGATATCTGTAGCAGTAATATTTTACTATTAATGTTTTAGTAGGTTAAAATATTTTACTATTATTTATTTAGTTAAAAGTTATTTTGTATTTTCTACTACAAACATTGGGGAGTCCTTCAGAATGTAGTCAAAAATTATTGACAAAGGACTATCGGATATCCGTATTAGTAATTACCAAGGATTTCTAAGGGAGATCTTTCCTGAGGTATTTTTATTTTTATTTCCAATGAACTTCAGTAATTGTTAATTTGTTTTGTTTTAAGTTACACAACCGACATAACATGATAGTAAGTGTTTTTAAAACATG